>CM053790.1:544290811-544890811 GCA_028749045.1 Cupressus sempervirens | reverse complement strand
TGCCTTTCCCCAACCATCTTGTGCTCATTGCCAACCTAAAACCTAGTATCAAAACCCCTCAGAGTAAATGAGCTTCTTCTCGTATTCTTGACTATGTGATCAATTTTATTGTCTAGCAATCTATAGTCTATCATTGAATAAATAGGATAAAGATGATTGATGTGAGAAGTATGAGTGATATCATACTTCCACATCACATTTCTGCACATTCCCCATAAAGCACTAACTATCATAATTAATTTATACATCAAATTTTTGACCCTCCTCCAAGTCATATAATCTAACATAATGATATTAAATTATGGCCAATCTTCCCAGGATCCTTTCCCATTCAATCATATATTTAATCTCTGATGGGAGATTATTATCTTCCAACCACTTAGCCATCCCATTGTACTTGATTCCCCAATTAGCTAGGGTGTCATCCACATGATTGGCCTCATGGTACTCATGTGCCACATGAATTTCTTCAAATGATTTGAGGAGAAGAATGCAATCTTCTATAATGTTCTCTATTGTCCACGTAGGTTTATTCTTCTCCTTAAGGCAATCTATAATGTTTTTTGAATCACCTTCAAGCCAAAGATTTTTCACACCCATATCCAATGCCAGTTTAATGGTATAATGAGCCACTATAGCCTCCACATAATGGTTGGCTTGACTTCCAAGGGGAGTAACCATCACAACAATACCTATGCCAAAGTTGTTTCTAATAACTCCACCCGCTCTAGCCTTTCCAGGGTTGTCTTTGGCCGCCCCATCAAAGTTAGCTTTACACCATCCCTCAGACAACATTAACCAAATACACCCATCCCTGTTACTTTTATTATTTTCAATGGTGCTAATAGAGGGGATAACACCTTTCATAGTAGAATAATTCTCCATTAGAGAATTAAAGAATTTGTGGAAAAAAACCTCACCCTTGGTTTCCTTGTCCCTGAAAATTCTACTATAATGCTCCTTCCAGACCCCCCAACAAACATGGGGAAGGGTCTAGTTCTACAAAACCCTATCTCCACACCCAAATCTACCACTGATCCACTACTCAAACACATCAAGAATGTTGGAAGGAAAACACCAGCATATGTTAAAAAAGGACAGGAAAAGAGACCATATATTGTTAATGAAAGGGTAGTGGATGAAAAGGTGATTAACACTCTCACATTGATTTTTACAAAGAATGCATCTATTAGGCATCATATTCCTCTCATTTTGAGATTATCCACTGTAAGGATGCAATTTTGAAGCATAATCTAGAAGAAGATGTTGATTTTAGGAGTGAGTCCCAAGAACTAGGCTTTGGTCCACACTAGGGTAGGACCAAAATTTTGAAGATTCTCGTAGCCCGAGGCCACAGTGTAAATGCCATTAATAGTCTCTCCCTAGATGATGGAGTCTTTGTTGTGAGATAAGGGAATATGTCTAATTAGGTACATGAGTGCCTTGAGATCCATGGATATCTCAGCCAAATCAATCCATTCATTTTGATTCCTGTAATCTCTTACCCTACTCCCAAACCTGTTAATGCAAACATTAACCCATCTGCTGAAAGGTTCAATTTCCCAAATAGGAACAACACTGAGCCAATCATCATGCTAAAAGTTGATATCTTCTCCATTGCCAAGTTTCCATTTAGCTTTGTCAAAGGCAGAACTCTTATTCCTCAGAATGTCATTCCAAATAATAGAACCCCTAGGATCACTAGCTCTGTTGATGAATTGAATGAGACTGAGGTTTGCCATGTACTTGAGCTCCATAATATCTCTCCATTCTCCTTTAGAATTGAAGATTCTCCAGATTTGTTTTTCTTGGGGAGCACTGTTAATTTGTTTCATCTTTCTAATCCCGAGGCCCCCTTTTTCTTGGGTCTACAAATATTCTCCCAAGCCACCAGAGGGTATTTTTTGTTCTCATTGATTCTAGACCACATGAAATGCCTCTAAATGGCCTCCAAATGTTTTGCAACCTTGGGAGGGATAGTAAAGAGACTGAGAGCATAAGTAGGAAGGTTTTGGAGGGTAGACTTGATCAATAAAACTTTACCAACCTGGCTAAGAGTAACACCTTTCCAACCTGCTAGTTTTCTACTAAACTTGTCAATGAGATTGTCCCAAAACTAGTCAAGTGGTTTGGTACCTAGAGGAAGGCCTAAGTAAGTGGAGGGAAGAGTCCCAATATTACAGCCCAGGATGCTAGCAATTTTCCTCTATCTATCTAGAGGAGTTTTGAAGAAAAAAACTGAGCTCTTATCCCAGTTTATGAGTTGACCAAAGACCTTGGAATAGATGTTGAGGATCCCTTTGACATTACGATCTTCTCAAACTGAGGTCTCACCTCCCAAAATTGTATCATCCACAAATTCTTAATGAGTAAAGACCAGAGGGCCTAAAGAAGGTTTTAGACCCACCAAGTCCCCCCTACTTCTCTTGGAACTAATAAGTTTGCCCAGACCTTCAGCAAGGATGATGAAAAAGAATAGGAGATAGAGGATACCCTTGATGAAGACCTCTAGAAGATTTGAAAAAATCTGAAGGGGTACCATTAACAATAACCACAAAGGTAGGGGAGGAGATCAATTGAGAAATAAGCTTTCTCACTCTGGAATTGAACCCAAAAGCCTCAAGCACCCTGTCCAAAAACCCCCAATCCACCCTATCATAAGCTTTAAAAGATCAAGTTTAAGTAGGAAGCCCTCCTATTTACCTGTTTCTAGAGAATGAATAACTTCGTGGACCTCCATGATAGAGTCAAGAAATTGTCTACCTGGCACAAAACTAGATTGTTACGGAGCAATAATACTAGGAAGTAATTTGATAACTCTATTGGTTAAGACTTTAGCAAAAATCTTGTAGAGGGACATGTAAAGGCTAATAGGCCTGAGAGCTCCAAAAGAGTTAGCCCTTGTGACTTTTGGAATCAAAACCAAAAACATAGCATTAATTTCTTTAAGTAGATTCTTAGCACCAAAGAATTCTTAAACAACTTTGACCAAGTCATAGTGGATTATATCCTAGAACATCTAGAAGAAAAAGGTGGGAAATCTATTAGGACCAGGGGCCTTTTTAGTAGGCAAAGCAAAAGTTCCTTTTTTAATTTCCTCCATTTTAGGGATGGTCAATAAGGCCCTATTCTAAGCCTCATTGATAACCGAGGGGATAGTATCAATGATTGTATTTTGATATTCTTTAGCCAAATTGACGTCTTTAGTGAGAATAGAGGAGAAATACCTGATGGCTGAGAAACAAGGTTCAAAATAATACCCAAAGACCCTCCGAGCTGAGAAACAAGGTTCAAAATTTTATGCCAAAAGTTTCTTCTATTCTCAGAATTAGGGGCATAAAGATTAAGAAGAAACCATCTCTCCAAAGTTTTAGGATCAAAAAAATTCATGAGTAAGATATTATCTTCATCAAAAATGATATTAGCATCCAAGGATTTTTTCCATAAAGTAAGAAGACCACTAGACGCCCCATCCAAGTTAGTGGCTGAGTTTCTCCAACCGTTACCAAAGGATATCTTATCCATTTTTTCCTTCTTCATTTTTGTCTCCTAAATTAAAAAAATATTTGGTCTATGATCCCTAATCATATTCCTAACAATCTCCTATTTGTGGATTCCATTGAGTCCATGAATGTTCCAAGATATAATCTTCATACTTTGAAATTGTAACAAGCTTCCTAGATGGTCTTTTGAGATCCATCCAAAATATTGCTCCTTGCTTCTTCCTTCTTGATTTGTTTCAAGCTCTTCCTACCTTGGTTACTTGAAGATCCTCCAGTATTTTCTTTGACCCTACTCCTTGTTGTTGCTGGACGAATCTCTGTAGTTTTTCTTTTTCTTACAGGTTACTTGGGTCTAGGGGTTCTCCTTGGAGTCCTTGCAACTATCAAAGAGTGATTCCAAATGAATTAATTGCTCAGGTGAAGTAGTTGGGACCATGTCTAGGAATCTACTTACCATAGATGGAGAGAACCCATTACCCATTCTCCCCTTCCACAAGAGTCCCATCTAGAGAGTCTATGGTTTCCTCAACATTCTAAGTCTCTATGGTACTGGCTACATCCATTCCAACTTTGTCCTCCTTTAACCTAGGGAGAACCTTTCCTGCATTTTCCTCCTCATTGTTTTTCTGCTTTGGCTCAGAATCTATCAGGATCTCATTATTATCCCCCAAAGGGGCAATAGGTTGTAATTACTTCATTGATGCCATATCCCTAGTTTTTACATTTACATCTAATGTGTTGGGTCCCTTAGGTGGAGGCACAAAGTCCTTACTCCCTTGGTCCATCTGATGTGAGGTCTTTTCCTTCCATACCTTTTTGGGTGCCTCATATGAGATCATTTGATTGTGTTTACTCTTTTTGAGATTATCTTTTTGGTTCTTTTCTTTGTCTTTGAAAACTAGGCAAGCCTTAGCTTTGTGTGCAGCCTTTTTGTAATGGAAGCAAGCAAAAAGAACCAACTCATAGTTGATCTATTGCATTCTTTTACCCAGATGAGATTGCAACTCAATCACTTGAGGCATATCCTGTCCTTTAACCACACCCACACATATCCTAGCATACATTAGTCTCTTCTTGGTTGCTGTGACTAGATCTATGGACAAACATTCCCCAAAAGAGTTGGCAATGCCAACCAAAACATCTTCATGCCAATATTCTAGGGGAAGCTCTAGAAGCCTGATCCAAACTAGGGATTGGGTAAGAAAATCATTGTTCAAATCCAGATTAGAAGTCCATTTTTGAAGGACGAGAGTAGATTTACCCATAGTCCAGTTCTCCGCACAGAGAATCTTGGAGTAATCCTCTTGACAAGAGAACTCAAAGGACATAAACCCTTTAGCCATAGCCATAACTTCTACCTACCCTTTCAAATTCCATTTGTTTCTAGAAAAGGTTCTCACTAGATCAATATTAGGTTGGGGACCAATGAATTTTCCCACCAAGGTAGCTGCCATTCTCGAAATGTTATGGTCTATGATTTCAAAGGGAACCTCAATAGTGAATAGCGCTTTATCCTTATTTGTTTTATCAATGATCTTGGGAAAAGAAGGCTTACTTGTGGGCTTAACACCAAAAGGATTATTCCATTCCCCCAAGCTCGGAGGTTCCCTCCTCCAGATGCTCCATGTCCAAAACATAAGCAAGAATCTTGCTTGGGTGTGGCTGTAGGTCACATGGGTCCCCATCTTCGATAGCTTCACCCTTCCTGTTGTCATTGACCTACATAGAAAGCACAAACTAGGATCCCTGTGCCGCAATAGAGTTCCCGATCAAACAATTCAAAACTCCCATCCCTTCCTACTTCACTCCGCCTCGCTCTCCCATTGTTGCGAGTAATGTACTTTTTAGTTTTCATGGAGGTTGCAGTTTAATATTTTTTATACTTGAGACACTACCTAAGGGGGGGCCTTAGGGAAGTTGTCTATCTTTTCCATTTCTATAATTAGAGTAGTTGCACTTCATTTTCCTAGAACTCCAACTTGATTGTTCCTACAATTAATAGAATTATTGAGTTGGCAATTATTCCCGCAACCCCTAGGGGTAGAGTAGTTATTGTCTTCAATGCTAGGTTTCATTTTCATTTTGTAAAGTAGATGATAGCTGAGTTTGTTTCCAACAATATAAATTCTAGGATGGTATTTTTAAGGTAGAACACATGTCCAAAACAAGTTATTAGTGCATATACTATGTAGATCCTTTTCAAGTTTTATGTCCTAGGGTTGACAAATAAAAGACATCCTCAAGTAGTTAATAGATGCCAAATGTGATGTCTAGTCCCCGAGTAGAGGAATATACGTTCTATTTATCATCCTAGTTAAGGACACTACACTCTTAGTTATGATCAAATCCTCTAAAAATTCAAATTATCCCCCAACATTTTAATGGAATCCCCTACTCCCACAATTTTCTTGCAAATTCTTGAACTATGCAAATTTTTTCCTAAGCAGGATGGTTTCAAAAGGTCTAACTATGAGAGATGATTTGAATGAGGCTAAATAGGAGTATGAGAGGTAATAAGTTTGGTAAAAAATTATCATCTACCCTCCCCAAAGGATTTTATCCTCCTCTTGATCAAAATTCCACCATAAGTACATAAAATGTAGAGAACAATAAGGCTTCAAGAAGCTTGCTAATGACTCAGAAATGGGAAAAGTCTAAGTTGGAAGGTTGAAGAAGGGGGCAATAAAAGAAAGAAGAGCAATGATAATTAAGGATCAGTTTGATTAAAAGAGAAAGTATCATGTGAAGTGGTAAAAATCCTTTTGTGAAGGGACAATTCTTCCCTCTCATGAGGATTTAATCCTCCCATGTATTGTATTTTTACCAATTAAATAAAGGAAGACCTCCCCTCACACTAAATCAAAATTTCATATTCAATCAATCTTGATTGATGGTGAAAAGACAATGATATGGGAAGGAAACTTAACAATACCCAACATTGAAAATTAGTTATAAGATAGTTACTTATCAAGGTCAAGGTCCACTACCACATGACGATGCAATAGTACTCCTTCATAGTTGGATTCACCTTTCCCTAGAGACTTGTTTCTAGTGTGTGCGATCATAGACACAATATTACAAAACATCTTTGAGTCTCCCATATATACAACACACTCTAGATCCTACTACACTATGACCTCAACACTGCTTACATCACATGTACTAGAACGATGCTCTCAGTAAACTATCAACCATCAACACTTGAGTTAACATCAATAACAAAACAATAATTGATCAAAAAAGTAACAAACCTACACTATAACATATCCTCAACACTATATGCATTAGTTATGCCAACATCCTTTGTGTTCATAAATTACTTGTCACATAGAGGGTGAAATGTTGTTGTTTTCTTTTATAGGTTACAAATATTCATGATTTCTACGATTACTATGTAAGTATGGACATATCTCAATCAAGTACATTTTGTCTCAAGATTAATGTGTCATTTTCCTTATAACCCTATATATTATTCATGTATCTCAAACACTCTTGGAAAGTGCCCTTGGGTGTTTATAATGGAATTTTAGATTTTTGTTCTCATAATATTCATGTTAGTTGTCTTAAGTTTTTTCTTGGTAAACATAATGATTGGACTATGTGGTAGTCTTAATATAAACATTTTAGATCACACTTTGTGATCCATCATCAAGATGAAAGAAAGAAAAGCAATGTATAAGATGAATGGTTACAGGCCAAGATGAAATTTGAAAAAGGGAAAGGAAGGAGAGACATTAAAAGGTTTAAAGCTCCAAAATGAAAAAGAGAAAACAATAAATGAACAAAAAAGGAAACGAAAACAATAATAACTAACTAAATAAAAATTCGAGACACAAAAAAAGAAATAAAGGCTACCAATGAAAATAGTTAGTAAAAAGAAACAACACAAACCAAACTCAACAAATTATAAAAAGACCTAAAAAAACCAAACTAAAAGAAGATAAAATTATAAAAAATGAAGTGAAAAATCAATACATTATACTAGAGAGAAAATAAAATATATATAAAATTAAATAGAAAAAGAAGAAAAACATGCAAAATAAGAAGCACTACAACCTTATACTTCTCAATTACACAAATCATTTGTGATCCCTACATTATTTTAGATTCTTTTGGTTGATTTCTATTTTTATGCTTCATTTCTATACATACATTATCATGCCAAAATGTTTAATCTTTTTCTTTAATATTTATCTCCTTGATTTGTGTGCATCATTTTGTGAAACCCATAGCAACAAGGACAGATTTTGTTTCTCACGCTCTCATTTTTGCTTATAATTTACAAGTTGGGTCATGGTTATAACTTTATTCATTCTACCTTTTATTGGGTAATGTATTTTTTTCTTTAGTTTGTTTAATCATATAGATATAAATTTACACCAAAGTTGGCCAAAAGTGTATCATTTACACTATTTACCTTTCTTATCCCTCTTTATGGGGTTATTCTATGCACATTGCCTTAAGGCACAATTTTGTATATTTTGGCAATCCCTTTCACCCTGGATTCATATATATGCTTATAAACACAACAATATTTATATACATTTGAATCTTAACATAACATGTATAATCAGCTTATACATGTGGATAAATTTTTTTTAAGGATCTACAATAATATTTTTATCTACTAGGTTCAAGACTATATAAGGTTATCAAATTTACCTTATTAAGAATCATTGTGTAATTTTGAGCATTTGTTTCGCAATGAAAAGTAATTATGGTCTTAGGTAAGCTAGTTTAATACTAACTAGTATTTTGTGAGCCCTCGCCCCGACCCTTCGTAGCCTTAGTTGTTACTTTATCTTTTTGTTACTCACGACTCGAGATGTCGAGACATTATCAGATACTTGAACATATCATATTATTTCATGTTGTGTGATGTTATTTTCAGATATTTGATGTTTGTCATTTAATGCTATATGTATATGTATGTTGATGAATTAAGTAAAATGTAGGATTAACACATTAATTTTGGAATCTTTATGATGAAGGATATAAGTATGATGCAAGAAACCCTGATTGATGTATGTTTCAAATTATGTGAATTTTTGATACGTATATTGATATGTGCAATGAGTGTGCAGATATTTTTAGCCGAGGAAACTGACGAAGGAACAGAACTGATCTCTATGTGTTAATTTTGGAAACCTTGTTGTTCGTAATTCAAGTATTTTAATTGTGAGATGTATGTATGTATTTTCCTGTGATCAGTAAATATTAATGTTCGTAACTGCGTTCTTTTAGTGTCACTTGACACTCATGAATTGTTTGTGCCCTTTAGCGTGCTATTAGGGTTAGCTATGTACCCTTTGGACCTAAGTTGGTTTAAGTTAGTGTCAGTTTGTTAATTTGGTTCTTAATCAAGGTTCGTCATCCCTAATCCAGATTAGTGCTTAATATGCTTTTTAGAGTTGTTAGGTGGTCCTAATTATTTCTTAGCTTTTGTTTGGCTTTAAACCTATTTCTAAGGCTTTAAAACATGAAATTTTTATACCCAAGGAGTATGGGTATGGGTTAGGGGTCTTTTCCAACCCCTAAGCCCCTTTTGTTGACTTTTGAGATCACTCAAAAAGTCTCATTTTACCTTTGTGCGAAAATTGCAACTGGTTATCTTGAGTTACCTCACCTCACCTCCACTTAGTGTTTAACCATAGTGTGGGTTGAGTTAGGAGCTTCTAGATTTGTAGGTGGGTGGGTGTAGTTATTGATCCCTTTGGTGGTTGAGTTTGAGGCTTATTTAGAGGCCCTTTTTGGACTAGTTGGGTTTGTTACCCAATCTCTACATTTAGAGAGGAGTTTTGAAGATTGAAGCAAGGAAGGGGAAACTCTACTCAAACTTGTTCATTTGCCATTACCTCTTTGTGTAGGTAGGAATTCTCATCTCCCTTGTTTAGATTTCATTCTTGTTTCATGCTTATGCTACCTTGTTGTTGTTTGAATGTTTGTATGTTTGTGGGTATGTTGGGAAGATTTGAAAACCATGTTATTTTGGATGTTTTCTTTCATGTTTATGTTTGAAATTTTGAGATTTTCTTGCATGGGTGTTTTGGTATTACTCACCCTTGGATAGGGCATAAGTGACCAATTTTGGGAAAGGTCTGTTTAGTTGGACTCCAACTAGTGTAGAGTCTCTTCTCAGGATGAGAAGACGGAGAAAGGGTAGGGTGTTATGGGCCCCTACCTGTAAGCACAAACCTTGTATGATTATGGTATGTTGAAATGGAAGAACGGAAGTTCTTGGTTTATATCCCTGATTGGGCATCTGTTTGGTGTTGTGCTTGACTTCTCCTGGTTGGAAGAATCCACCTTTCCCTAGTGTTGATTCATTGTGAATCATATAGCGATAACCTTGTGTGAATATGCATGGTTGAATTGTTCTTGATCATGCTTGTTGTCACCTGATCAGAATTCTGTTCCATCCATGGTTCTAGAAATGTGTTTCAGAAATTGTTATGAATCCCTTGATGAGGGTCATGAAGAAAATTCAATTATATTGTTGAAATTTGGGATTGATATCTTATGTAAATTGGTATTTCAAACTTTGTTGGATTGGCAACGAAGCCAGGTTTTCTTCTTGATTCTTTCCCAGCTGAGCCCTTGAATCAGGTTTGCCAATAAAATTGGTGTTTGAGTAAAAAAAAAAAAATTATGTTGAGGAAAGAAAAATAATTATGGTTTATAGTTCAATTCAAGTTGGTTGAGAAATCAATTAATCTTGTATTATTGTATCCATATTTTAATTCTATTCAAAAATATAAAATAAAATAAAATAATACATTGCCTTATAAATCTATACTTAGAGAAATTTTCAAAAAAAAAAAAGTGTTGCAAGAGAGTAAAAACTCTCTACCTTTTGTATGGGAGAAACTTTTAAATGATCTTAGACAATAGAGAATCTTTTAAAGATTCTTTTTATATCCTGTTTGAAAATATAAATATAATTTAATCAATTTATAAATAGGCTTTTAACATTTTATTAATACCCTAAAATATCTTTTTGCTACCTATAAAACTTTATGTCATTAGTGCATTTCCATCACCCTTGGATGTTAGTTTTGAAATTAATATTTTAAAAAGGTTTTATGAAATAAGTTTGTTTGTGCAAAGTCAAAATCAACATGGGGGGGGGGGGGGGGGGGGTGACATCACCTTGCCCCCATGTCCCATCTCTCTTTTTTTTGGAGCGCTCATCTATTATTTTTTTGGTGGACTTTATCAAAGTTGGCAAGATTTACTAAAATCTTCATTCATTACTGGGCCGCCCACCTTTGCTAAGGGCTTGCGCTAGTCAGTGTGGGGCAGAGCGTTGTCCCAAGGACAACGCTTGGGAAGCACTGCCCAAGGAGTAGGGTTAGGGGGGATGTAGGGTAGGGGTGTAGGGATAGAGTAGGGGTGTAGGGGTAGCTTAGGGTATGGGGGTAGATTAGTTGTTATATTTATTGTTTAATTTACGATTTAGCTAAGTTTTTAGTGTTAATTAGTAGGTAGGTTAGTGTTAAGTTAGTTTAGTTATGTTTTAGTATGTTAGTTTAGTTTATTTAATTTATTTTGTTTTGGTAATTATTAGTATATTAGTTTATTTTGTTAAATAGTTGAATATATATTTTAGTTAAATTAAGTTAGTTTAATATATTAAGTGGTTAGTATTGTTTTAGTTCATTTTGTTGTTAGTTTAAAATTTATGGATTTAGTTGATGATATTTAAATTAGTATTAATTAGTAATTTTCATTAGTTAGTTCCAAGTGCAATTTTAATTTGTTAGTATAATTAGTTTAATTTATTAACATTGTTTTAGTTAGTTTATTCTTTATGTTGTTTAAATTGTTATTTGTTTAAAGCTAATTGTTTTAAATGCTAATATTTATTTATTAGTAGTAGTTCCTAATTTATGTTTTAGTATGTTTTATTTCTTTTTAAATTTTCATAGAGTTAAAGTGAAATTAGTTAGTTAGTTTTAAAATGTAACTAAATTGTTATTAGTAGTTAGTTAAATTTATTTTAAATTGTAAGATAGTTTGAGTTAGCATGTTAGTTACAAATTTGTTTTAATTTATTAAAATTGTTTTAGTTAGTAGTATATATTACGTTTTATCGTTACTTTATGTTATTGATTAAATTGTTATTACTTTTGAATTAGTTAAATTTAATGTAATTTAGTTGTTTTAACATTAATGTTAATTTAATCTAAGTATAGATAGTAGTGTTTTGTTTTAATTGTTATAATTGTTTTAGTCCGTCCTAATTAAATAAAGTATAGAAGGGTTGATTGCCTTTTTGAAATAAGTTTAAATGGGGAATTTATTTAATTTGATTTTACAATTAATTTGTTGTTCATATACATTGTTATGTAAGTAATTTTCGCATATCATTATAAGTTAATGTAATATCATAAACTTTTGTCAATATCAACGTAATAACGAGAGTATTAATTTAACAATGTAGAGAACCTATACTTAAACTACGATCACAAACTTATCCTTGAGCATTTTAATTATCTTTAAAAAAAAAGTGTGTGTGTTTTTGCCCCCATGGTTTGGGCATGACATATTTATTTGTTGATTCTCACCTCAAAGCATTCAAATTGTGTGTTTAGAAGATATATAAAAGGACATCATTCCAAGATCATTCTAATCATCTTAGAATCACACAACCTCTACATCTACTACTATAAGGATCACTTAACAACTAATACCCCATAAAATTGCAACAATTATTAATCAAAACTTATAAAATGAAATGTCAAAACCTTAATTTGTTTGCTAGATCACTCTAATACTTATTGCAACAAGTCTCAAATGCTTGGCATCATTATAATCATGTCATTGCCAAATTGTTTCTTCATTGGTTGCATACACTTTGTGGTGCATCTTTAATTTCTTGTATTGAAATCTCTCCCTTTATCAACAACTTACATCTTCTGAGTAGGTTACAAAACTCCTTCTGTGTCATCCTTATGACTCCCTCTAAGTTTCTTCTTGTATCTCCCTCTCTATCTCTCCCACTTACTAAGTAGATGGTTGGATTTTTCCTCTTTCTTGAGCTTTACTATCTCCCTCATCATACTTGTATTTTCCTTAGATTAGCAATTATCTCCTATAAAATGGTTGTATTAAAATCAACAAGCCTATAGGCCCAAGGTTGGAAGTAAGTTGCTTCTACTTCCTAGAATAACAAGCTCTAATAATGTTCTTTAACAATGCAAACTCTTTACTTTATTACTGTAAGGATGTATAGAACTATGGGTATCACAATGCTATATACCTTAGGTTCAAGCTATAAATGGTAAATCAAAATCATATATAAGGATTAGGGATACAAATGTAAATTTAAGCTAGATTTGCATACAAATTTTAGACATGATAGTCACCTAAATCTATTTGCCATACATATAATATGTTATATTAAATATTTATTTTACTTTAAATATTTCAAATGCAATCAAGCTATACATAGATCAATTCAATTATTATTTATTTATTAGATTTATGTACTTCAGATAATTTTTAGAAAAATAACTTTCTTTTCAAACATCTTAGTGACATAATCATAATTTCTTTTAGTGAAGAACTTCATATCAGTGACAAGATTGTTTTGCCATCCAATATAATGCCACAAATCTTAGGAGCACGAACCTTCGACTGAACCCTCTTCAACAAAGAGCCAAGGACTAACAAATATCTATCATACTAAAATTACTTAAGACATTATTTTGACCTATCACTTATAATTTTCTAAAGTCTTACACTAAACAAGCCTTGATTCTTGATAGCAAGATCACTTCGGTGTCCAATACAAGATCATGAGCCTAGCAAACATAGACCTTAAGCTAAAAACTCTTCAATCAAGAGTTAAGAACTAATTTAGATATCTATTTGTCAAAAATATCTATCGTATCATCTCAACCTCATCTTAAAATTATATATTAGATAAGACTTACTATTAACTTCACCAAAAGATTAAATAAATTTAAGAAAGTTCATTAAAACTATTAAAATTCCCCAAATGTACATCATTTTTACTTAAAAAAAACATCTCATTTTGTACATTTGCAGATAATTTTCTCCAGTGGCAGGTAAGGGGAATCAGTACAGGCAAAGTCAACTGCACGAGGAATTAGGTATGTCTAGATGCTTTGAAATTTCATATCCTCTCGAGTCCCGAGATATGAAGGCTGTGCTCCCACTTTTATGAG
Source organism: Cupressus sempervirens (assembly GCA_028749045.1). Taxonomy (NCBI): domain Eukaryota; kingdom Viridiplantae; phylum Streptophyta; class Pinopsida; order Cupressales; family Cupressaceae; genus Cupressus; species Cupressus sempervirens. The sequence goes on along the minus strand of CM053790.1, from coordinate 544,877,115 downwards.
TACAAAGCATAACCAGACAAATATGGAGTTGCTCAGCTAAAATTGGATTATGTGGCATATCCTCTCAGGGAAAGTCAAAATCATAAGCCTTAAATTTATAACTATATTTTCCATCTCATTTTTTCCACGTGAAGTCATTATCTTTTAACAGATGGTGGTTGAGCAAACTACTGGAAAAGTCTAAATTTTTTAGGACAGCTTTATTCCCCATTTCTATCTGTGCAATCAATGCATAAATGTAGCCGAACAGATTAGAATAGTAAAGTTTTAACATCTGATAGGTTAAAGATGGTTTATTGGACAGTAGACTTCATTGCTGTATGGCTGGTCTGAAATTGATAACTAGTTCTTCAAATTTCCTAAATTTATCTTCTATTTAAAATGCAAGGTCGTTGTAGTTGTAGACATTAAATTATTATAGTTTATGTTAATGTAATTTGAATTTATGTTTTTACATTATAGAGAGTTGATAAAAAAAAGAATTCAGTTAAAATCAGAAGTTCAAAATTTCAAATCATATCATTCTAATTATAGAATGCCTTCAATAGTTGTTGTTAAGATTTTAATTATGGAAAGGAAATAGAAGTCTCAATGGATAGAAATATTTCATATCATATCTTACAGAAAAGATTGACAATTGTTGTAAAATTTACTTTATTGTCCATTTTGCCTTGGTTACTACAATTTGGATTGACCTGGTTAAAAGCCCTTGGGCTATGGTAGCCTCCTCCTTTTCTTTAATTTGTGGTTTCTTTCTTTGTATTGACAGTCCTTGTTTTCTTATTCTCTTAATCTTTTAATTATATGTTATTGTTTCGATTGAAATTCTCTTCTTTCTGAAGAATATGTTATTGTTCCCATTGAAATTATCTTCTTTCTGATGAAAACTCGTCCATTAAAAACAAACATGATTGAACAGAGAAACAATCTTCTCTATCATTAGAACAAGTGGGTTATTTAGACCACTAAAAAAAGTTGTTTATCACAAATCCTATTAGAATCTATAAACTAAATATCTCCATCAATTTACAATATACTCATAGGACTGAACATTTCTTATATAATGAAAGTCTATTTTTTTTGGGTATATTGTCAATCATTTGCAAATATTCTGCTCATTCCAATATTAGGATGAGACCAATACAGATAAGTGCAATACTGAAACTAGCGTTAGCTCTTTTGAGCAAGTACTATTACCTGTAAAAGATCAGAAGTCACAATGTAGAAATCTACTTATTTAGAAGCTCTCTCCTCACTAGAAGCTAACAAAGAAAAACTAAAAATTATAACTTACAATTAAAAATTAAATGTACTTTTGAAATTTGAACTTAAATCTCTTTGATAGAAAATAAACATCCCCAATTAAACTCAACTTCTTTAACAAGCCCTTATGATTTTCAAATACAGCGTCCTATCCCAATACACATAAGATACATGCAAATACTCCAAAATTGGAGCTAAACCAAATATATCAATCATCTTGATTGCTTCCATAACTGAATAACTGAAATAGCTATACACTCTCAGAATTTGGCCTTTGAGCCAACTAAGAAAAAACCATACTAGTGAATAGTTAGTTTAACAGCACCTTGACAAGGCCATGACCATATCCATAGCTGTTTGCAATATGAACCCTTTGGCTTGCTCATCATCAGGAATCAAAAGCATATTTCTGAATGGCTTTTAATTTCCCATAATAATTAATAATCCTTTTCAACCCTTATTTCATTGCAAGCACCAAAAGTCTAAAGATATCAACACAGCCTTCCCATAGAACCAGTAACTACTGTTATTGAAAGATTGGCCATGGAAGTAGTGACTACCAGTCACATATGGGTTCCCAAAGGCGAAAAAGTTACTTTTCTGAAGCAGCTTCAAAATCTCAAAATGTTCATGTATTCACAGAGCACAGCATACAACTCACCACTTCCTAACCTGCTTTTATGTGCCGAAGATATCAGTTCTCTATTCTTTGAGCTCTCTAACATTCTGATGATCAATCAATCACGAGCATGATCCGCAATGTTGATGAAAAAAATAGACATTCTATTTGGCATTCTTAGACACTCCCATTTCAATGATGGATCATGAAGTATGATCCGGAACATTGATGCAAAAAGCTCACACAATCTTACCCATAAGTACAACAGTAGATCACGGGTTGCGAAACCTGTGGTAGCCTTTAGTCTTTTGGGAGGAGAGGGGCATAGAATTGACTCTATGGCTGGGCCCTGATGGAGGCACTGGTCCCTTGGGCAGCATGTTGTTAAACCCTCTGAAACCCTTGCTGTTTTTGCAGAGATGGCCACAGGAAGAAGAATAGGACTGCATCTCTGCTCCAGAGCAGAAAAGCACTGCCTGAATGAGCCAAAACAATAAGAGGAAGCATAAGAAGAGCACCTGATCCCTGATGCCCATTTCTTGTGAAAACAGCTGATTCTTTGGAGGAGGTGGTGGTGGTGGGTATTTGGCTTTTGAAATAAAGTTGGAGAAAAATGCGACAGTTTTGACTTCGGTGTATCTGCCTTAGATTGCGGCACCCACGCTTCACCAACTATGATATTGATAACTACTAATTGCAATTGGAGGCACGGGGGACTAAAGCTCAGAAATCTGCCACTTGCTCGTGAGTACACTGACCAATCTCTGTCTCTGGTCATTGCCTTCTTCAGAGTTTGTTAATTTGAAAAGACATTGTAATTATGAAAATGAATATTTGTTTCGGGGTTCTGTAGCAGATGACAAAACATTCTCCAGATGCTTCTTGATGATTTGTTCATGATCATACCCTAATTTTCAGTACGTCTTGTAGTGTATGATATTTGGTTGTTCGTACTCTAATTTAGCATAATGGTTTTCTTTTAATTTATGCACGGAATTTTTTATCTGTCAAGTCATTTTAGCTTTCTAATGCGCTAGTGAATTTTAGACTACAATCTTTCAGGTAAAAGTTAAGGATGGAGGGGTCCCCTTCTGTCAATGTGAGAGCATGAGTCCTAGATTGAAATCTCTTTTGGAAAGAGTCAAGGTCTAAGGAGTATCTATTTTGCTAATGTGGAAGTACAAGTCTTAGATTGAAAATTATGTGGCTAAGAGTCAAGGATGGAGGGGTATCTATTCTACCAATGTAGGAGTATGTGTCTTAGATTGAAATCTCTTCGGCTAAAAGTCAAGGACTAAGGGGTATTCATTTTTCCAGCATAGGAGTGTGAATCTTAGACTGGAATCTCTCTAGCTAAGAGTCAGGGACTAAGGGGTATCAATTCTAACAATGCTAAAGTATGAGTCTTAGACTGAAATCTCTTCAACTAAGAGTCAAGAACTTAGAGGTGTCCATTATGTTGATGTGGGAGTACAAGCCTTAGATTGAAATCTCTTCAACTAAGAGTCAAGAAATGAGGGTTATACATTATAACATGTGCGAGTGCAATGCTTAGACTGAAATCTATTTAGCTAAGAGTCAAGAATTGAGGAGTATCCATTCTGCCAATGCGGGAGTATGAGTTTTAGATTAAAATCTCTTCAGTTAAGAGTCAATGATTTAGGGGCATCCATTCTACCTAATTCCTTTGAGACATGATCTCAACCTCATCCCTTATGATGTCAAAGCTTTGAAGTCGTCAAGGTTTGATCCGTAATGGGCTCATTAAGAACCACTCAACTTCAAGAACACACCAAAGACTCATTGACATGGTTACTTTTGAGGTTTTTTTTTCAATTACAAAATCATGATAATATGACCAATTGTGAAAATTAAAATGGGGTTATGGAATTGAAAAAGTATAATGGGAAGAAAATGTAAGGAACAAACATTATTTCACAAATTTGAAAGATAACAAAATAAGAATTAAAAAGAAAATATATGAAAATAGATCATATTCTTCAACACTTTTCATGGCTCATTATATCTAAAAATCTATAAAGAGGTTGATTCCTAATCAATCTTGAAGGAGAAAATATGTGTAAAAGAAGTAATTGATGATTCTTTGACTTTGAAAATTGGATTTAGAGTTAAGACTTATTAATCCCCCCACCTTCTTAGTCTCATAGTTTGCTCAACAATTGATATCAGAGCCAAGTTCCTCTGGAAGAATCTTAGCAAGTTGAGGAAAGGTTTATGATGGAACAAGATGGATCGTGTAAGATTCTAAATTTTGATGGCACAAACTATTCTTTTTGGAAGATGTAAAAGGAATCGCATTTGGGGTCTATGGGTTATGGTTTGTAGAATTCTATCATTGATGGTTACACTTCACACCACTTCTCTTTCTAATGCAAATGATATTAGACTCATGAGAACAATGGAAGGACAAGGATTGCAATTATCAATAGGTTAGCTGATTCAAAACTATTAAAAGTGGTGAATTAAAAGTTTCCTAAAGATGGCTTGGGAAAGGTTAGCAATATCCATGAAGGAGATTAGAGAATAGAGCATACCAAACTGTAGTGTTTCAAGACAAGATTTGAGAATATAAGAATGTTTAAAGAAGAAAATATTGATAGCTATATTTCATTGAGTAACCTAAGTAGTAAATGGAATCATAGTCATTGATGTAAATATGGATGAAAATAAAGTGGTAGTGAAGATACTTAGGACTCTTCTGGACTATTATTACTCTAAAGTATCGTCTATAGAGAAAATTAGAGATCTAAATACATATACATTAGATCAACACTATGGTACACTAGCTAATTTTGAGATGAGGAAGTTTAAACTAGACAATTGTCACAAGGAAGTTATATTCAAATCTAGTAAGAAACTAGAAGATAATGTGTTAAGATTATCTTGATGATATGGAGGAAAAAATTGTAAGGAGACTACACATAGGAATTGACAATTGCAAAGGTATGTTTCCCTTCTAATTTTTAAATTGTGGAAGAATCGGTCATTATGAATCCAAATGTATTTTTAGAGAAGATTACAATAAAAGTAGTAGGTAGTAGAAATAAGAGAGAAGAGGATAAAAACATAATATCTGTACTTAGAGTAAAATTTTTATTCCAAAGAAAATAGTTATTCATTTGAAAAAGAGCAATGTGATGAATAATTGATGAAACATTATTTATGGTTGTGAAATTTGACAGTATTATAGAAAGTGGAAAGTTCAAAACCCTAATAAAAGATAAAAAGTGTGAAGAGTCACTAATAATATGGGATACCTTTCATTCATGAAATGAACCAAATTCTTGGGTTATAGATAATTGTTATTCAAATCACATTACCAATGATAATATAAAATTTGTCAATCTTGAAAATTTGGATGACAAATCCATTTAAGTTGGTGGTGAGATTCAACCCTAATCTATGGTGAAGGAACCATAAATATTGATGGAAGAAATAAGATTAAAGTTGTACTCTATGCCAAGAATTTGAGATATAATGTTTCGAGTGTCAATTAGGTGTGTAGAAAGGGGTACAACATTGCATTTCATGATAACTTGGATGTAATATTATAATAACTAGTGCACAAGAAAGTCAAATGCAAATGAGAAGGGTTGATGGAAACCTCCATCATCTAAAGGTGGCTAAAGGAGGAAATTGTCTAATTGTTTAGGGTAGTGATCATTGGCTATACCATAAAAGGATGAAATACATTAAATTTTACAACATGGTAAATCACAACGCTTCTCAATAAATAAGGGATATGTCAAAGATTATAAAACCTATGAATGTTGTTTGTAGAGAAATTCAGATAACAAAGTAGACAAAGACAAATGTATAAAGAAGAGTATTCTATAAAAAAAACCTTTGGATCTAATGCACATTAGCCTATGCTAAACTAATTTGGCAAGATGACTAAATGGTGAAAGATATTTAATAATTCTTATTGACATGATTACTCTAAAATGATACAAATTATTTTTGTAAGAGAAAAATGGAATCTATAATTTAGAAGTTTAAGCATTTCAAGATTATGGTATAAAAAAAATGTGGGTAATAATAAATGTCTTGGGTTAGATAGAGGAGGTAAATATACATGAAATGAGCTCAATAAGTTTTTTGAAGACCAAGACATTAGGAGACATTTTTCTTGTCCTAGGACACCTTGGCAAAATGGGGTAGTAGAAACAAAGAATAAATAGTTCAATAAAAGACTTAGACAATGTTAAAGGATGTGTGCCTACATAATGTGTATTGGAAAGAATCAATGCATACTATTGTTTACAATCTAAACAATATTTTGGTAAGGATCAATAATCCTAAGACAACCTATGTATTAAGGTGTGGGAGAATTTCTACTACCACTAATTGTAGAATTTTTGGAAGAAAATGTTACATCAACAGAGATTAAGAAGACCTTGGGAAATTTGACTCAAAGACTAATGATAAATCTTTCTTAGTTATTCTACAAGAAGTAAGGCTTTTGATGTAACAAGGCTTATGGATGTTACATCAAAAGGTTTAGGTCTAAAAGCACAAATGTTAGAGCTGATAAAAAATAGAATCATATTCTAGAGGAACCTAAAGAATGTGGAACCCAAGGTGGCCCTACAATTTTGAAGAGGAAAATGAACCAAGTGAAAAAAAGGATTTAAGGAAAATAAAGTAGAAGAACTTCTAATACTTTGAAAAAGTCCATGTAAAGGAATCGAATCCATAATATCAAACCATTGGAGGCAAATGTGAGGGATAAAAAGAAGAAGGATTGCCAAGGAAAATAAGTAGGTGAATATTTGTCTCTTATGAAACATAGAACCCAAATATGCTTCAAATGATATTAAAAATGAATGATGGTTGAAGGCAATGTAAAAATAACTTAATCAAATCAAGAAAAACCGAACACAATAATTTGTCTTTGGATATGTACTAGAAAAAAAATGTAATTAGAACTAAGTGTGTATTAGAGAAAGATGAATCAAGATGGAGAAGAGACAAGGTGTAGTGCACATATATCTTGTTTTCTTCTTATACGACATCCTAATGGATATGACTATAACATTATGTTGGGTTAGTTCTTTTCTAAATTTGGATAAGATTTCTTGTGATGCCTTGTTATGACTTTGTATACTTCTTCGTTTTGTGATGGGATTGTTTGAGCTCACCTTATGCTTGGATGGGTATATGATCGTATTGTATGACCATGTTGAACCCATTAGAGGTTGTTACCTTTGGGGTGATATGGTTTATGTCATTGCATAGACAACTTTCTTATGTTCTTATGCATGGTTGTGTGAACTATGGTTGTGTAGCTTTTAATTACCTGGATGAGGATGTCAAATCTTCTTAGCTATATCCATATTTTCTTTATATTGGGTACCTAGATCCAAGACTGATCCATTTACAATGCTCCCTTGCTATTGTTATGGTATGATTTTATATTGGCATTATGAGATGCATTTGATTATAGTCCATTTTGTGTTTATTTCTGATAACACTGCTAATGTTATGATGGTATTTTGTTTACTTCATATATGAGGATACTTTGATTTGTTCATCTTCTCCTAATTATCATGAGGTTAGTATTGATTCTATTGTAATATTATGCCTTATCATGTTCATGGATATCTTATTTGAGGTTTTCTTTTATATACGATTAAATTTTGTAAAATGTTTACTTAATGTAATGATATGATTATTTATGTTGTACAATGACAATTAAATAGAACGACTATTGTTGTACCATTTAATACATACAAATGATTATGCCACTAGAGCATCCTCTTCCATTAGTTGCAATTAAATTATATATATATATATATATATATATATATATATATATATATATATATATATATATATATATATATATATATATATATATATATATATATATATATATATATATATATATATATATATATATATAGGGTCACACCACCCTACCAACTCACAACCAATATCACAACAAGATGGAGACAAAGAGATGACAAAAATGCTTCATAAAGCATCCATTAATACTTGAAAATTCATTACAATATTCTCCACATGGAAGAACTTCAAATTCATATAATATAAGAGAGATTGCTCACTAAGAGCCTCTACAAGAAGAGCCTATCCTTCAAGAGGTTATACTCGAAGAGCTTCTACTTCCCAAACTTCTACTTCTCAAACTTCCTTACAAGAGATTAAATTCAAAGAGCTTTATTACAAATGAACATAAGCCTTCCTTAAATGGGCACTTTTACCACCCAATGCATGATTTATCCACAACATTCTAGAATATCCACAACCTTCTAGAATTTCACTTACAACCTTCTACAATATCTACAACTTTCTAGAATTTCCACCTAAATACAACTAAGCACCACCATGTGGCCCAATTAGAAAATTACATTTCCTTTATGGATCATGATTTAAGGAACACCTCGATTAATGGAATGACAACTATTTTTCTTATTTTTCTATTTACGCCACCTATGCACCTTGAAAATAGAAATCATTTTTTTATTCTTCTTTTCTCCTTTTTCCCTTGTTTTATTTTATTATTATTTTTTCTTCTATTTTCGTCACTTTCTCTCTCCTCCACAATTTTTTTTTTAAATTTAATTTTCCCATGCAAGATGCTCTTGCATCAGACATCATGCATCATATATATATATATATATATATATATATATATATATATATATATATATATATATATATATATATATATATATATATATATATATATATATATATATATATATATATATATATATATATAGACACACACAAACATATATATTGAATAGGGTAAAAGTAAATCTATAGCAATATGTAGGATATTCACTACTATTCATTTATTTGTTTAGAGTTGATATGAAATAAGTAATAGAAAATACTTGAAATTTGACAAGATAAGATACATACCTCAAAATGGAACCAATATAAAAATACCTGTTTTCTAATGCCCGTGCACAATTTTTGGAAAATTTGCTCATATTGGAAATGTCAAAATAGAGAAAATCCAGAAATATTTTGTCTATTTGAATGGAGGTCAATCTTGACCTTGTCGGTAGGGTACAATTGTGCCCCGAAAAGTCAATCTTGACCTTTTCTACTTTGATGAAAATTTCATTCATAGATCTTAGAAGTTTTTCGAAAAGGGTATTCAAATCTACACCGTGATCTTCATAACAACACCTGCATATATATGAAAATAGGGTTTTGGGGTGGCTATATAGGGTTTTGCCTTAGTCAAACCCCCATTTTGGTGATTTCCACCTCCACAAATAGCCAAATATAATAGAATGTGTGTGTGTATTGAATGTGTAATGCCAAAATATAATCTATTAGGTTGAAACCCTAGCATGAATATATATGTATATGTATGAGAAAGAAATTCATAGACTTGATTAAGATAAGAAAGCATACCAAGCCCCCATGGATAAAGTACTCCTACCAAACTCATAATCTGTAATTGCTACCCCATAATTGTATCTTTGAATGCTTGAATATCAATAATGGCGAGTCAAGGAAGATTGAATATCTCTTGCTCCAAATAGATGTCCACAAAGGTATAAAAATGTTTGATATCCATAATAGCTTGATCTTCTATATCATTCTCTTTCAATCTTGCATCTTCATAACATCATCTCTTGATTGTAGTTATTGCACTCATTTTCTCTCTTCTCTAGTTCTAGTCTAGTTCTTTTAGTTGTAGAAAAATGCAAATGAGAGTCTTTATATAGAGGCTTCAAGGTGAGGCTCCTAGAGTAATGTGAGGACCCATAATTCAAATTTTACCTTGAATTATGGTCCAATCAACATAACCAACTAAGGAGGGAAAATAATTAAATAAATCTTGAATTAACCCCTTCTGTATTCGAATCTGAAAGCCTAACATTGATTTCGGAGCCCTCTAATACCAAAAATGGAAAATGGGATCAAACTCCTAGAGAGGTCAAGGATGACCTCGATCCTGACCTAGGTCAGGGTTGACCTCAACCATACCCTAGGTCAAGGTCAACCTAGGAATCATCATCAAGTGTAGCAGAAAAGGGGGAATTTTGAGGATGCCTAAAAACCTAGAAATGATGTTGGAACATGATTAAATGCCCAAAATAGATGCCAAGTCCTATAAAAAATATGATAAACACTAGGAGGACATATTTTTAACTCCTACCCAGAAAATAAAGCCATAGAGGAGGAAAATTAAGAAAAATCTTTGAGGTCCTAACCCTAATTTCACTTAAAACAAAGGAATCAAGTGCAAAATGCAAATATATCATGATAAATGTAATAAAAGAGAGTACTAAACCTACCAATATGGAAGTGCTTCCATTTTAAGATGATACATTTAACTCCCACTTTAGCTCCAATATGACACTACATGAATATGCAAGCTAAAGTAAGAAAACATTATAGTAAATAAAAAGGATATAGCCAAGTCCTCAATGTAGAGATCCTACAAAAAACTATTAAAACCTTCAACACACAAGGCTAATGAAAATCTATTGATAATTTAAAGCTTACTGAATGACAATTGAGAAGTGCTTAAAGCCCCTTATGCCCCCCCCCACAATTGGCTTTCTACTTTCGAAGGGTGAAATAGGGTGATAAGAATAACTCTAAGCATTGAATATGCAGTTTGTTGAAAATATGTTTCTTAAACCAATTAGAATGATTTAGAATCTTCATAGATTGATTCAAGGAGTTAGGTTTCTGAATCACATTTCCAATGTCATTAACGGTGCCAAAAATGGAGTTATTGAGCTCAAGTTATGATGAAAAGAGTGAATGTCTATCTAAATGCATGAGACAAAAGGAATATGAGTTTACCATGAATAAACCCTAAAATAAACCTATTAGTGAATAGATTATCTTCCAAAGAAATAAATAAAAATTAACTCTAAATGCCCAAATAGGAACATTGAATCAACACTAATAGTTGGATAGGTTATCATTGAATTGATAATAGCATTGCACTCATCTAAGCATAGCTTTTTATCTATAATGAATCTTGAAACTCCATTTGGAGAGAATTTGTTAAACTAGCATTTAAAATACATATCCAAAATTCAGATCAATCCAATAGTTGGATTATGAGATACAACCCCTAGAACATGACTATTTTACTGTGCTGCATTTGGTGACTATCCTGGGTAATTTTGATAGACCTGCACACATTTATCCATATCTCACAAACCAGACTGAATTTTGAAGATCCCTCAAGTGAGAATTTAGATATCTTGGTTATGTCCAACATGTTTCAATTTCAGAAAGATCCAACAATAGAGTTGGGAGTTATGGTCCTTGAAATAGGACTTATTTTTCTGGCATCATTTTTTGGGTGTCATGGATGATTTCAACAGTATTGTATTAAAACATGTGTAACTTTCTATTCATTAGGAATATTTTCAAACTATGTCGAGGAAGTTCAGATAATTAGTTTTCTTCAAACATATCTGAAAATGGGATTGATCTAACTGTTAGATTGGGATTTATACCCCCCACACTAAGACCAATTTTTTGACTTCCAGCAAATTCGTGATCATAGAAATTATGGGGAGTGTTATGATTCGATGATATTGTTATTCATGAAAACTTGTGCCCAGATGTCTAATATGAAATTCATATACCATAACCAAATCAAGCAATCAACTTCTTTACAACCTGGCATTCTAACAAGCATCTCGCAATAAGATACAAGCTATGTCATCACATGGATGTTAACTTGGCGATCTACAACACTTAGGATGAAGACTTTGATCCCAATTCATCATTAATCAAGTAGTCTTCTCTTTACAACTATCAATTGAATTACATCCCAATCTCTAGTGCATTTACACAAAATTCTATTTTATATCAAACCAAGAAAGAGCAAGTCTCTTGAAGAAAAATCATTTTTGTAAGGGCTCTTTTGCAATTGAATGTATTGTTCCTCGTGGATCACTCTAAATCTACAACTTGATGACCTCAAATCTAGAGCACTTGTATCAGTATGATTCAAAATGCATTTTCATATGCCCAGAAACATTCACATAAGCTAATCTAAGCCATATCATCTGGGTACAAGAATCTGTATTGACTTTAATCTCCACTATCTACAATACTGGTTTGAAGTGACTTTGAGGCTTTCAATTCACTAAACCTCTTTGATGAATATAGATTCTGAACTCGAGCTTTTGAATATTTCAAGGTGGACTATCTCAAACCACTTTGAACCACTTTGAACTACTTTGAACCTTAGTTCAAAGAGGTTCAAGACTATAAAATGAAAATTTAAATACTGGGTCCATATTGGGTACCAAAAAAATAGTAATTTTTACCTATAAATAATGAAAAGAAAACCATACTTACTCATTCTTACTTTTTGTAGATTCAAAACAAGGAAGCAAGATGCCAAGGAGAGAAGACCTTCGAGCGACACACATGGAGCTATTGCAACAATGCCTACCTACTAGACAACCACTTCCTAAGGTGAGTTTCTTGTTGTTTTGAATTTGTACTTTCTAAATATGTGATTTCTAAGTGCAAGGTTGACCTTGTCCCTTAAAGGTCAACCTTGTCCCATAAATGTCAACATAGATTTTTAGATTTACACTTATTCTGGAATGAGGTTATCCTTGACCCAACAAGGCTAACCTTGACCTAGAAAGGTTGACCTTGACCTAGCAAGGTTAACCTTGACTCAATAAGGTCAACCTTGACCAAGGTGAGGTTGACCTTGACCTAATCAAGTTCAGTTTGCAGCTTTGATGTCATAGAATACTAATATGATATTCATCCTTTCTTACAAGACATGGTTCATCTCTAAGAGCATCCCTTTGGAGAGTCACTTGTTACCATCAAAGAGAGATTATCTGAGCTTGATCAGGAGGATATACAACTATTCAGAGATGTAGGGCTATACGGGGTAGTAATCCTACCACAAATCAGACTACACAAACCATTCTATCAACTCTTATAGATAGATGGGATGAGGATACATGTTCCTTTCATCTTCGCTTAGGAGAGATCACAGTTACATTAGAGGATGTCTACAGGATCCTGCAACTTCCAATCTGAGGTGAGACCATCAAAACTAGAGCCCAACAAGCTTATGAGGAGATCCTTGCAGACAAGGAGTATTGCTTGGGACATGTTCCACAGATACAAAATTGATCAAATCATGTCCTTCTATCATCCATACTATTAGGCCCGACTCCTCTGATATAGAGAGTGATTCTTGGTATAGTATCCTTGGTTGTGTTACCCAACTCGAAGGGTACCATATTTACAACACCACTTACTCACATTATGCGGAGGATGGAAACTAAGAGGACTATATTCTTATGGGGTTTTAGCATGCTAGCTCATCTATACCATGAGTTGTATCAGTTGGTGAGATATCAGATAGAGAGCTTGTCTATATGCACTCTTCTACATATTTGGTTGTTCAAGCACTTTACATGTACATGTCCACAGGGTATCCTAGTGATGGTAGATGCAAGAACAACAAGAGTTTTTACTTATCCGTTGAAGAATGTCTGACAATTTGGAGATATCCTATTTTGGAGAGTATCTCTAGATCATATTCCTAGTGTAGATGTGATTTGGAGACCCTATTATCAGATGACAGAGTGACCTGATACACGATTCTAGATGAGATACTTATAGTGGAAAAAGCTACTAGAGAGTCATCTGAATCATATGGTGGTGCCATACTACTATGATATGGTGATGAGATAGTTTAGGCTAGTATAGGGAATCCCTAGAGTAGTACCTCACTATGTACATCTGACGAGGTATTATCAGAGACCTAGTGCCATATGCCAACCATTGATAGTAGACATAGATGATAGTTGTAAGGAAACTCAGGTGCGGAAACATCTTCCTACACTAATCTCATAAGGAAAGTATGGTGCAAATCCTATTAAAATCTTCTACACTTACAGATTCAATATCATGTAAACAACAATATTGCAGCCAACCATGCATACAGAAAATAGAAAAAGAAAGGAACACATAAAACAAGGATTTTTTCGATGGGGAAAAACCTTTCGGTAAAACAACCCCACCCCTTTAGAACCCGCACAATGTATTATCTTCAACACAAGGTTACAATACACTTGCAATGCAAGTTCAACATCAACAACAGAAGAATCCAGTAGCTACTCGCAGTACCAACAATACACCCTTTTCACATCGCATCTCTTCGTAACCCCAAAAATGCTTATAACATGTGCTTCACTTTAGGGCTACTCCCAAAGGTAAACCGTATTAGGGTTTTACCATTCTCCGAGAAAATAGGAACCCCAAAAAAAATTTCAACCCCACTATTGGGGTAGAGTGTACAGTACTCAAATATCTTAGTTGCCACATGTCTTCACCTGTCATTGAATCTTCCTAACATAGCTCTTATGTGTCATAGGAATCCTTCATAACTGTTTTAGTCATGATCTCCTTACACACAATTCAAGATGTCGACACATCAACATTATTTGCAAGAAATACATTTTACAAAACAAATAATAAGAATAGGAATTATACAAGGTTTAGACACCTTATTCCTAACATTCTCCCACTTGTCAAACACCTTGTAAGAGCAACAGGAACATAACAGGAACTAACCGCTATAGGCAAAAAGGCCCATAGACTCTGAACACCATCTGAACTTCTCAGTGCCCACTGGTTTCGTTAATGCATATGCAGCATTCTTCACAATATCTACCTTTTCCAAATTTACCTTTCCATCTTCCACCATATCTCTCACAAAGTGATACTGCACATCAATGTGCTTTGTTCTGGCATGGAAAGTTGGATTCTTTGCAAGGAAAATAGCACTCTGACTGTCACACCAAATAGTAATCTATTCTACATCAACACCAACATCAGAACACAATCTCTTAAGCCAAATGGCTTCCTTACAAGCATGAGTAGCAGCCATATACTCAACTTCTGTAGTGGACAAAGCAACCACAGGTTGTTGCTTGCTCATCCAACTGATGGCACCACCAAACATAGTGAACACATAAGCACTAGTGGATCTCCTGCAGTCAATATCACCTGCCCAATCTGAATCCACAAACCCATGAATACAAACTGAATGTGGAGATCTAGAAGAGTTACCATGATAACATATGGAGTAATCTGATGTACCCCTCAAATATCTAAATACTCGCTTAACTGCATCCCAATGTATCTGTCCAGGATTAGCCATAAATCGACTCAGGACTCCCACTACTTGGGCAATGTCTGGTCTAGTACAGACCATAGCATACATAAGACTGCCAACTGCACTAGCATAAGGTACTCTACTCATGTCCTCCACCTCACTAGGAGATTTTGGACAATCATCTACAAATAACTTTGTTCCCACAGGAATAGGAACACATAGTGGTCTACAATCTGCCATGTCGAACCTGTCCACAGACTTCACACACTTACTCTGACTCAACCAATTTTTTTTGTTAGACCTATCTCTACTGATTTCCATACCCAATATGTACCTAGCTGCCCCAAGATCTTTCATCTCAAACTGTGCTGAAAACTAAGATTTAAAATCAAAAATCATACCCTTACCCTTCCCAAACAGCAACATATCATCAACATATAATGCAACAATAAGAAGGCAATCATTTTCAATTCTAAAATAAACACAATGATTTGATTTTGATCTTACAAATCCAATTGACAACACAAAGGCATCAAACTTAAGGTACCACATCCTAGGAGATTGCTTCAAACCATATAGAGATTTCTTTAATCTGCAAACTAAGGATTCTTTACCTTTAACAATGTAGTGCTCAGGCTGTGACATATAAATCTCTTCCTCCAAATCACCATGAAGGAAAGTTGTCTTCACATCCATCTGTTCTATCTCTAAATCATATGATGCAACAAGAGATAACAGAAATCTAATGGATGTCAACTTTGCAACAGGAGAGAATATTTCACCATAATCTATTCCCTCTACCTATGAATACCCCTTTGCAACCAATCTAGCTTTGTAACTTTCAATACTGCCATCTGCAGAAAATTTCTTCTTGAACACCCATTTACAGCCAACAGATTTTCTCCCTTTAGGAAAAGGTAAAAGGTCCCATGTTTTGTTTTTCTCTAATGAAGCCATCTCATCATCCATAGCCTCAATCTAGGAACCTGCATCTTCCATGCCCAAAGCCTCTTTCACAGATCTAGGCTCATCAGTGTTAGTAATCAAAGAAAAAGCACAACTGGATTCTAACATAGAATAACCAAACCTTTCTAGTTACTTTCTTTGTCTTGTGGATATCCTCAAGGATTGAGGTTGAGGTTGTTCTTCCTCTTCTTCTGAACTATCAGAGCTGCAAGAGCTCTCCTCATCATTAGACCCAACATGGTCTCTTTGTTCAGTCTTCTCAAGGGTAGGAGGCAACTGAACAACATCTTTTTCCTTTTCTTTTTCATCTGGTTGTAGCACAATAGGAGAAGATGTTAGCTCTCTAAAAATGACATTTCTACTATACAACACCTTATTAGTCATAGGATCCCAAAGCTTGTATCCTTTCACACCAGCACTGTACTTGATGAAAATACATTTAACAACTTTGTTTTCCAACTTAGATCTTTTATCCATTGGAACATGTGCATAAGCTTCACAACCAAAAACACGAAGATGTCTAATTGAAGGCTTCTTACTAGACCACACCTCCATGGGTGTCTTACCAACAAGGGTTGATGTAGGAGATTTGTTAACCAGATAACAAGCAGTGGCCACAGCTTCGGCCCAAAACCTTTGTTCTAAACTAGCTCCACTAAGCATACTCCTAGCCTTCTCCATCAATGTCCTGTTAATTCTCTCTGCAACTCCATTTTGCTGTGGGGTATATGGAGTTGTCTTATGCCTCTCGATACCTTGTTCTTTACAGAACTGTTCAAACTCTGCTGAGCAAAACTCATCACCATTGTCAGTTCTCACACACTTAATCTTCTTACTAGTCTAATTCTCTACAAGGGCTTTAAATTCCTTGAATCAACTAAAGAATTGTGTCTTACTTTTAAGGAAATAAAACCATGTCCTTGTACTGTAATCATCTATGAAAGATACAAAAAATATAGACTTGGAGATTGAAGGAACTTTTACAGGACCAAATACATCAGAATGAATAAGATCCAAAACATCAGAAGATTTGTGAGAACTAGAGTAAAACTGAACATGTTTTTGTTTACCATATACACAGTGTTCACAGAAGTCAAACTCGAGATTGCAATCATTTAACCCCTCAACGAGATTTTTATTTTTCAAGGTTCTGAGACCCTTCTCACCAATGTGACCAAATCTCAAATGCCACAACATTGTCTTTTCTGCAGGAAGCTTTCCTTCCAAAGTATTTGCACCCTTAGGTACACTTGTTGCACTACCATCAGAACCACTAACCATAGTCTTCTTTACTGCTCATTCAGATGGTGGGATGAAGTGATAGCTACTCTCTTATTTGAAATAGAAGAACTATTACATTGAGAAATGTGTGCATCAAGCTAAAACAAAGTACCTCTCCTAGTACCCTTAGCAAGCACCATAGCTCCTCTCATCATCTTACATCCATCTTTAGAAAAAACAACTTGCACACCTACATCATTCAGCATAATTATAGATAATAGGTTTCGTGTCAAACCTGGAATGTGCATAACTCCATTGATTCCCTTTACTCGTCCATCAGGAAATTTGATAGTGACCCTTCCGCGTCCAACTATCTTTAGGTGAGAATCATCACCCAAGTACACCTTTCCACCATCAAACTCTTCATATTTTGAGAACCAGTTTCGATGAGAGGTCATGTGAAAAGATGCACCCGAGTCAACCAACCACACATCATCAGATGCATGGACTGCCACAGCTATGATGAATGCATCGCCATCTTGTTGAGATTTTTCAGAACCAGAATCTAAGGCTTTCTTCTTCTTCTTAGGCTCTTTACAGTCTTTACGGAAGTGCCCAGTCTTATCACAGTTCCAACATTTTGCCTTGGACTTATTGGAAGTCTTTGACTTCCTACGGGATTTGGATCTACCCTTATTGTCAGACTTATTGTCATTTTTCTTCCCTCTTTTCGTGGATCTCCCATGAACAGTAAGGGCTTCTTTTTTCGAAATGGAAGCCTTTTTTCGCATCTCCTTTGATAGCAGCGAAGACACCACATCATCCATTTTGAAGGTGACTAATGTGCTTCCGAGAGCCATCACAAGATGGTCCCATGAATCTGGTAAAGAACACAAAAGTGTGTAGCAACGATCCTTCTCCTCTAACTTGACACCAGCTGATGTCAATTGTGTAGCTAGCAGATTAAATGCATTTAAATGATCCGTTAAGGATCCACCTTCCTCCATTCGCAGAAAATACAACTTCTTCCTCAAAAACAACTTGTTCACCAAAGATTTGGCCTGATACATGGCCCCAAGTCTCTCCCACAAACTATATGCGGTTTTCTCATCTAGAACATTTAGAAGAACTGCATCGGTTAAATAGAGTCTTATGAGACCCTTAGCTTTACGATCTTTGATATCCCAATCTACTTGAGCTATAGTTGCTGGTCTTGTAGCGCTTGTAGTCGCTTCCCATAGGTCACGATCTTCCAACATGTCTTCCATCTTGAGTTTCCACAACTCGAAATTAGTGCCATTAAATTTCTCCACCTCCATTCTTCCATATGATGAACTCGCCATCTCAGTCTGCAAATAAGATTTAGGATGCTCTGCACAAGACTCCCACTCAACTTGAGATTAGCTCAAAAAACCATACCCAACAATTAGGATCAAAAGTTGATCAAGCTCTGATACCACTTGTAAGGAAACTCAGGTGCGAACATAGCTTCCTACACTAATCTCATAAGGAAAGTATGATGCAAATCCTATTAAAATCTTCTACACTTACAGATTCAATATCATGTAAACAACAATATTGCAGCCAACCATGCATACAAAAAATAGACAAAGAAAGGAACACATAACACAAGGATTTTCCGGTGGGGAAAAACCTTTCGGTAAAACAACCCCACCCCTTCAGAACTTGCACAATGTATTATCTTCAACATGAGGTTACAATACACTTGCAATGCAAGTTCAACATCAACAATAGAAGACTCCAATAGCTACTCGCAGTACCAACAATACACCCTTTTTGCATCACATCTCTTCACAACCCTAAAAATGCTTATAACATGCACTTCACTTTAGGGCTACTCCCAAAGGTAAACCGTATTAGGGTTTTACCATTCTCTGAGAAAATAGGAACCCCAAAAAATTTTCTATTGGGGTAGAGTGTATAGTACTCAAATATCTTAGTTGCCACATGTCTTCACCTATCATTGAATCTTCCTAACATAGCTCTTACGTGTCATAGGAATCCATCATAACCGTTTTAGTCATGATCTCCTTACACACAATTCAAGATGTCGACACATCAACATTATTTGCAAGAAATAAATTTTACAAAACAAATAATAAGAATAGGAATTATACAAGGTTGAGACACCTTATTCATAACAATAGTGATGTTGATGATATAGAGGTATCATCAAATGTGACCCACTTAGGCATGAGTTGAGATTACATTAGGTACTGGAGTCTACAGGAGTCTCATCCTATCTTCCCTAAGGATTATCCTATAGGTGATCTAGGTGCTTCATAAAGGACACACCGAGATGATGGTACAATAGAGGAGGATAAGGACATCAAAGATAGGAGCACATCTCTAAGGGAGAGCCCATGGAGGAGGAGAGAGGAGAGAGAAGAGGATAGAGAAGAGGAGAGAGTAGAGGAGATGCCCCCAACTGATGATATTGGTGTAGATGTATGCATATATCACATATCACCATTGAGATCGCAATGAACCGCATGCACCCACAAAAAGACACCACCTTCGAGGCCTAGACATACCAAGCATAGAGAGAGTAGTCACTCCATGCCCCAACCATCCAAACCATTTAGTGACATCTAGGAGGGAGACCAAGGTATGAAATATGAAATATGATTAAATATGTAATTTGATTTGGAAAAGTATGAAATTGATAAATGTAACTTTTATTCTACAATTAGCGTAGCAGAGTGGAGGAGTTTTGTATCTGAGGTTCTAAAGGATACATGTATATCCTACTGACTACCAACGTACGAGCAAGAGTCCTCTCTTGGCTATAGAGATCCTAGAAGGCATGCCAATATCTTTTTAGTTGTCCAGTGAGAGTTAAGGATGTGTAGGGAAAGGGAAGAGAAGTTGATAGTTGAGCTATAGAGTGCCCAAGAGTTCTCACATGGTATGAGCATATCCAGGAGTGATACACAGAAACATAGATCTATTGGTTCCTACCATAGGCCATAGAGATCCAACATCCATCAGCCATCAGAGTGAAGTGATAAGTGTAGTGATAGATAAGGCTATTGGCCACATATGTATCAAAACTTAAATAACTTTGTGATGAATGAAAAACTTTGTTTACTATTTAATTCTATGTTTGATACAAAACTTAATTGAAAGAAAGAAGATGCATAAATATATTCAATATGTAATTTTGCTAAAAACTACATAACCCATAAAACAATATCCATAAGTAATATATTAAATGTAAAAAGAAAAGAAATAATAAAATTAAGGATAATAATGTTTAAGATGCATAATATTAATAAGTTCTTTAAAAGAAACACCATCCATATCAGCAAGTTTATAAGCACCTGAACTAAAATCTTCAATAACAACAAAAGGTCTAAGCTAATTAGGGCTAAACTTTCCTTTTTCACTAGGTAAAGCATTCACATTTCATTGATTCTCATATAAAACTAAATCACCAATCAAAAAATTACTTCTACAAAGAGTTATGATAAGCTTTTATATGTTCTAGTGCATGTATTCATTGTTCATCCAACATTTCTAACTCTTGTAAACTTTGTTCTCAAAAAATATCTGTGTCAATTATCCCATGAAACGAAACACACAAAGAAGGTATTTCTAATTCCAAAGGTGTAAATAGTGTCAGTACCATAAATGAGATTATAAGAAGTACTAGTGGCAGTACGAACACTTGTCCTATAAGCCCATAAATCATATGTCAATTGAGTATGCTAATCTTTTTCATGCTTGTTGACTATTTTCTCGCAAAATATGTTCAATAATTTTGTTTGATGCTTTAGCTTGACCATTAGATTGAGGATAATAAGGAGTTGAAAATTTATGTTGAATTAGATATTTCTCCAAGAATTTTGTGTCTTCTTTGTTTTTGAAAGAAGTATCATTATTCGAAACTATCATTGAAGGTATACCAAATCTTCTTATGATATTACTAAGGATGAAATCACAAATAACATCCACAATTGTTGAATGAAGAGGAACAACTTCAACCCACTTCATGAAATAATCCATAGTAGTTAGAATGTAAGTATGTCCTTGAGAAGAAGGCGGTGAAATTTTGCTAATAAGATCAAAACCCCAAATATTAAAAGGCCATGGAAAAAATTGATTATGAAGCTCACGAGTAGGAGCATGAATCAAATTACTATGTTGTTGACATTGAGGACATTTATTAACAAACATAAAAGAATCTTGCTCCATCATTTGCCAATAATATCCCATTCTAAGTATTTTATTAACAAGAGATTTTCCATTAAAATGCCCTCCACAAGAACCAGAATGAGCTTCTCCGAAAGATGCCAAAATTTTAGTTCTGTTGAGATGACTTAATAACAATCCTTCATAAGAGCATTTATAAAGCGTATCTCCTAAAATTATGTAACACGCTGCAAGTTTCCTAATACAATTATGCATGTTTCTTGTTGTCAATTCATGATAAGTACCATCTTTCAAAAAATGAAAAATGTGAGAATAACATTCATCCAAATGTATGTTATAACAATCACAAGTAATCTTTTTAGAAATTGCAGGGTTTTTAAGAGTTTTTATAGTAAATTAAAATTTTTCCACGTTATTTTCAAGACACACCAAAGAAGTTGTGCTTGCCATGGCATCCACATGTCAATTATCTTTTCTAGGCAAGATTTGAATTGTACAAGAAGAGAATTGTGAAAGCATATCAAGAGCCAAATCTCTATATTGTGTCATTTTATCATTCTTAGTTTGATAACCTCCTTTAACTTGTTTAACAATCAATTATGGATCTCCATATATTTGCAAGTGTTTGATGTTAAGGGATGAAGCTACTCGTAACCTAGCTATAAGAGCTTCATACTCTGCAATGTTATTAGTAACCTAGCTATAAGAGCTTCATACTCTGCAATGTTATTAGTACAAGGAAAGGTTAATTTATATGATAAGGGATTGGATTTTTCATCAGAGGAATTAAGATAATACCAACACCAGATCCTATCTTACATTTAGATCCATCAATATACAATTCCCAAATATCATCTTGTTGAATAGCAATAATATTATCATCAAGAAATTCCATTGAATTAGAACATGTTTCTAAATGAGGATTCTAAATGAGGACAAGGAGCTTCAGCTAAATAATTCATTAAATCGTGTCCCTTAATAGATTTTTGAGAAATGAAATTAAGATCAAATTTTGTAAGTAACATCACCCACTTTGCCAAATGGCCAGAGAGATCAGTTTGTGAGAAAAGATGTTTCAAAGGATCAAATTTGACAATCGCATTGACTTTAGCATTTATAAGATAATGCATGAGTTTCTAACATGCATAAACTACAACAAGACATTTCCTTTCCAAATATGTGCATCTTGTTTCATAATCAAGTAAAGTCTGACTAATGTAATGCACATGTCTTTCCTTACCATCATCATCATTTTGAGCTAAAAAGGCACTCATAGCCTTCAAAGTCGCTAAAGTATATAAATGAAATGGCTTATCAAATTAAGTTGGTTGCAAAATAGGAGGATTTGCAAGATACTCCTTAAATTGCTCAAAACTTTGTTTACATTTGTCATTCCAAGAGAAAATGGTATCCTTTCTAAGCAAGGAAGTAAAGGAATTATTCGATCAACTAACTTAGAAACAAAGTGACGAATAGCTTGTATCTTTCCTTGTAAAATGCATAATTGAGATATATTATTAGGAGGAGGCATATTAACAATAGCATGAATGTTTTAAATATCAAATTCTATTCCTCTTTTAGAGATTATAAATCCTAACAATTTACGAGAATCAACATATTTCTTAGGATTCAATCTCATGTTGTAACTTCTAATCCGTTCAAATATTTTTTGTAAAATAGTAACATGATCTTCTCTTTGTATAGACTTTGGTAAAATATCATCTACATAGTCTTCAAGAATCTTATGGATGTAATCATGAAAAATCAAAGTCATAGCACATTGATAATTTTCTCTTGCATTCTTTAATCCAAAAGGCATCATGACCCAAAAAAATGTTCCCCAAGGTGTTATAAATGCAGTTTTAAATTAATCTTCAAGAGGAATAAATATTTTATTATATCCAAAAAAACCATCCATAAAAGATAACAAAGCATGACCTGTTGTTGAATCCACAATCACATCAATATTGGTTAACGAGAAATCATCTTTTAAGGATGCTAAAATTAAATCTCTAAAATTAGTATACGTCCTTATCTTATTTTCTCCTTTTGAAATAGGCACAATGTTTGAAATCCAATCGGAGTAATCAATAGAATGAATAAATCTAGAATCCAATAACTTTTCAATTTCACTTTTGACAAGTAAAGCAATCTGTGGATTCATCTTTCAAATTTTGCTTCACATGTTTCATATTTGGTTTTAAAACAATATTATGAGTAACAATCTTAGAATCAATATTTGACATATCCAAATATGTCCAAGCAAAAATATTCTTAAATTTGAGTAAAAGGGAACTCAATTGATCATGCTCATCCTGATTCAAGCATTTCCCAATCTTTATTATCTTCTTAGGATTATTCTCATCCATTTGAATATCAACAGTCTCAATTATTAACAAATCACTACATATCGAAGAATCCATCGATAAGGAAATAATATCCTGATTATCATGTTCTCCAAAATAAGCATCTGTATTTAAATAATAAGGCTTTCTTTGTTTGTGATGGAACTTAGGAAAATCATCATAAATCCCAATAATTCCATTAAACTTTCATCTTTAGAAAAAATATCCAAAGTAGGTGCTTGATTTATGTCAATAAGCAATGGGTTAACCAATTTCAAGTGACCACCACATATGTAATTAACATTAAGAGGAAAAGTTGGTGGTTTTTTATATAGATTAAATCCTAATCCATATGCATGATCATACATTTCATTACCCAAAGGTACTTGTATACCTTGCTCATATTTACCACATCTTTTTCCATTAAATTATAATTTCTTAAGCAAATGATAACCAAAACCATACCAATCAGCCATTTCAAAGAACGTTCAAGCAGTGACATATGTCACAATATCAAAATAATTAGGTTTTATCATTTTAATTGTTTCATTAATCAAAGTAGCAAAAAAAATACTTTTTAATTCCTTAGAAAGTGGAGAAGAAATAAAAAATTATTTCTCAAATTTAGTTTGTTGCTTCATAAATTCCAAATTCGAGACCTTATATTCTCCAATAAAAGTAGGATTAAAATCCAATGTCTCCCAATCATCCTCAATCATAGAAGAAGATGAAACTTTTAACTGTTGAACCTCAAGTTGTTTTTCAATCTCTTTACTTGGTTGAAGAGGCTTAGCAATTTTAGCATATTCAAATTTTAAGCAAGGATTCAGTGCATCATCTGCATGTAATGTATATAGTAAGTTGTTATAGATAAACATAACCTTATAATGAAGAGTATAAGGAATTGCATGCATAGTATGTAACCAAGGTCTTCCTAACAAAAAATTATAATTGAGAGGTCCAGGCATAACATGAATAGGTGTATTCAGAATAACTGGACCAACTTTAATAGGCAAAGAAATAATGCCCAAAGTTCTCTTCACAATATTATCAAATCCACATATAGGAACATTATCAAGTTGAATAGTAGTAAGATCAGACTTAATTTCTTTAAGAATTTCCATGCTACAAAGATTAAGTCCAGATCCATTATCAATTAATGTACTTTGAATGATACTCTGATTGATAGAAACAACAACCGTAAGAGCATCATATTGATTTTGCAACCTCAAGAGAAGGTATATCATTATCAAAAAACACAATAGGAAGTACAGAAGGCATAGCATGCATGCAATTCAAAATAGAATGAATTTTGTCTTGATTAGGAGGTGAAGCAGGAAGATTAGATAAAGCTTTTTGCAATGCCTAGTAATATGTCAGATAACTTTAAAGTAACTCCCATAAAGATATCTTAGCAAGAGTAGCACGTAACTGATCAACTAAATTATACTCCTTAAAGGTAGAAGAAAACTTTGGAGGTTGAGGAAGAATAGGTTGAGAAGGCAATAAAGATACCAAAGTAGTAGGCTAAGGGTTATTCTATGTGCGATAAGCATGTGAAATGGAATCATTATTATCAAAGAAATCCAAAGGATCTCTGGGTTTACCCATAATTGTTATTTGAGGACAACCTTTAACCATCATCAAAGGTGTAGGATATATCATCTTAAGTTTATCAACATTGTCTATAGTGGAACGTGAAGGTAACCATGCACTCACCCTATGGTAAAGGTCAATCAAAGAGGTTGTGGAGTAGAGTGAAATAGGAATAGGATCAATGGAGATCTTATCCAAACCATTTTCAATGTCACTTCCATGTACCTCATTAAAGGATCTATCCTTTTTTACCATGAAAATTTCATCAAAGTATTCCAAACAAGAATCATACATATTGAAATACGAACAACATGAAAATGTAAATGCTTTTGTATTTTGGAAACATATAAATGAAAGAAATCTAATCAACATGCAAGATCTAACATAAGATGCAAATCTAACACCAAAAAGAAAGTGTTGTCTATCGCAGGTTCACCAAAATGAATTGGGTAAAAAGAGATATATAGCAATTATAGGATATTTGCCACTATTCATTTATTTGTTTAGAGTTGATTTGAAATAAGTAATAAAAAATAGTTGAAATTTGACAGGATAAGATACATAGCTCAAAATGGAACCAATATGAAAATACCTATTTTCTGATGCTTGTGCATAGTTTTTGGAAAACCTACAACCCATTCCCATTCCATACTAGAAATGTCAAAATAGAGAAAATCCAAAAATCTTTTTTTTTTGAAGGGATGTTGACTTTGACCTTGTTGGCAGGGTACAATTGTACCCCAAAAAGTCAACCTTGACCTTTTCTACACTTTTGAAAATTTCATTCATGGATCTTGGAAGTTTGTCAAAAAGGGTATCCGAATTTGCACTTTGATCTTCACAACAACACCTGCATATATCTAAAAATAGGGTTTTGGGTGGCTATATAGGGTTTTGCCTTAGTCAAACCCCCATATTGGTGATTTCCATAACCATGAATAGTCAGATATAATAGAATGTGTCTGTTTATTGAATGTGTAATGCCAAGATCTAATCTACTAGATTGAGACCGTAGCATTAATATATATATGTACATATATATATATATACATATATATATATATATATATAAATACATATATACATATATACATATACATATATATACACACACACACACACACATATATATATAGATACATATATATATATATGTATATATATATGTATATATGTATATATATATATATGTATATATGTATATATATATGTATATATGTATATATGTGTGTGTGTGTGTGTGTGTGTGTATGTATATATGTATATATATGTATGTACGTATGTATGTATGTATTTGAGAAAGTAATGCATAGACTTGAATAAGATAAGAAAGCATACCAAGCCCCCAAGGCTAAAGTACTTCTACCAAACTCATAATTCATAATTTCTACACCATGGTTGTATCTTTGAATGCTTGAATATCAACAACGAAAGATCAAGGAAGATTGAATCTCTCTTGCTCCAAATAGATGTCCACAAAATATCCACAATAGCTTGATCTTCTATATCATTCTCTTGCAATCTTGCGTCTTCATAACATCATCTCCTGATTGTAGTTATCATGTCGATTTTCTCTTTTCTCTAGTTCCTATCTAGTTCTTCTAGTTGTAGAAAGATACAAATGAGAGCCTTTATATAGAGGCTTCAAGGTGAGGCTCCTAGAGTAATGTGAGGACCCATGATTAAAATTTCACCTCAAATTATGGCCACTCAAACATAACCAACGAAGGAGGGAAAATAATTATATGAATCTTGAATTAACCTCTTTTGTATTTGAATATGAAAGCTTGACATTACTTTTGGAGCCCTCTAGGACCAAAAAAGAAAAAGGGGATCAAACTCCTAGAGAGGTCAAGGATGACCTTGACCCTAACCTAGGTCAGGGTCAACCTCAACCTTGCCCTAGGTCAAGGTTAACCTTGACCTTTACCTAGGTCAAGGTCGACCTAAGAATCATCATTAGGCAGACTAGAAAAAGGAGAATTTTTAGGATGCTTGGAAACCTAGAAATGATGTTAGAATGGGATTAAATGCCTAAAATAGACACCAAGTCCTTTAACAAATATGATAAAGGCTAGGAGGACCTATTTTTAAGTCCTACCCAGAAAATAGAGCCATAGAGGAGGGAAATTAAGGAAAATCTTCGAGATCCTAACCATAATTTCACCTAAAATGAAGGAATCAAGTGCAAAATGCATCCTAAATACAAATATATCATGATAAATGTAGTAAAAGAGGGTGCTAAACCTACCCAGATGGAAGTGCTTCCATTTTAAGATGATACACACACACACATGCATACATATATACGTATATAAATACATACATACATATATATACACACACATTTATGTATATATATGTTTGTGTATATATATGTGTATGCATATGTATATATGTGATGTAGGAGAATCCTAGGTGTAAGAGAAATCTTGCATCAACCAGAAAAAATACTTCATTTTAGTTGTTTGAATAAGGGTTGTCTTAATGCAGGGTTGATGTATGTAGAGGCTTGCTACTTAGTAAGTTAGTTATACGAGTTTGAAATGTCCTAATTTCATAGGTGGATATTCATATTGGATATATCATCTTATTAGTTGAAGTTCAATGCCATATCATGAGCATTCATGGATTTATTGCAAATTTTTGGTATGTATTGTTAGGGTCTATCGGCCCTAGGTATTAAGTTTGAGTGTCTAGAACCTTCCTGAGAGGCATAAAATTGCCTATTTAAAAAATGCCTAAACATTGTCTAGGACATCTCTAGGTGATAGTTCATAGCTTTGTCTTGTAGATTACTATAATGAAGCATATTGTAATTATGAATTTTATAACTCTGCATTTGGAGCGATAATGAGAAGCCCATATTTTATTCTCACAAATTGTTGTTATTTCTTTGTTTATGTTATGTGTTTATGGTATTAAGGGGAGCACCCTTCATCAAGTGGTATTAGAGATGGAGTTCTTGAGTATGTCAAAAAATTACTGATTGTGAGGTAGTTCACCCCAAGACTATGGTTTGGGATAAGCATGTAGATAGATGATCAATTGTGAGGTAGTTTACACTAGGGTTTCAACAGAAGCGTGAAAATGCCTCCACAAAGTGAGCATGGTGGGAGAGTCATAGGTATTACACCTAAGGGTTTTAAAGCCCTCTAGAGGAAAATGTAAGCATTACAAGAATAAGTTCATAGAGGAATGAATCTTTCCATAGGTGGTGATGAAAGGGAAGAAGAAAATGTTGATCAAGTAGTAGAAGATGTAGTTTTAAACCTAGAGGAGTAAAAAAAATTCAAGGCCATTTCTAAGATTGGAAAAAGACCTAAGTTTGATGTTCCCACATTTTTGGGAAACCTTAACCTAGAGGAATTGATTGATTGGATCAATGAATTGGAAGAGCACTTTGAATATGAAGATATTGAGGATCTTGATAGGGTCAAGTTTGCAAAGGTGAAACTAAAGGGACATACAAAGATATAGTGGTAGGAGATCCAATTATAGTGAAATAGATATAGGAAAGAAAAAATCACTAGATGGGATCAAATGATAGCTAAAATGAAGCAATAGTTCATTCCTATGGATTATGAGCTTGATTTGCTAAAGAAGATGCAAGATTCAAAGCAAGT
The DNA here is from genome assembly GCA_028749045.1 of Cupressus sempervirens. Taxonomy (NCBI): domain Eukaryota; kingdom Viridiplantae; phylum Streptophyta; class Pinopsida; order Cupressales; family Cupressaceae; genus Cupressus; species Cupressus sempervirens. The sequence continues at coordinate 544,848,162 of CM053790.1, read as the reverse complement.
GGGGAGATCTATTCAAGAGTATACTGAGAAGTTCTATTGAGTTTTCATAAGAACTGACTATGCAGAAGCTAATAAGGAGAAAGTTTCATGTTATCTTAATGGGTTAAGGCCAAGCATTCAGGACAAGCTGAGCCTAGTTTGAATGAATTGTATTGAGGAGGCATACTACTTTTCCCTAAGAGTTGAGGAGAAGTGAAGCAAAAATTTTGATAACAAGAATAGTGGAAGAGGTCACGGTGAAAGATCTAGCAAATGGTGTTATGGAGGCCAAAATGATGATCAAAAGAATAAGGATGAGGGAAACAATAATAGTCAGAACTAGAGGGGGAACAATTCCAATTTTTCCATGATAAAAAAAATAGAGATTAGAGAGGAAGAGGTAGAGGACAAGGATCTAGAAGAGGAGGCTTCCGTGTGAAATGTTTTCACTACAGAGAAGAAGGGCATATAGCATTTGAGTGTTCCCATTGCCAAGGAAGGAAAAATCAGAGAGCAAAAGGCCTAGCCAAAGTTGCACATATTGATGAAGATGCTAGATCATCTCATTCTGAAGATGCTAAAAGAGGAGAAGTCCTAGTTAATTGAAGAGTCTTGCTGAGTGGTGAGAATGAACCTAATCAAAGGAGGAGTTTGTTTTGCACTAGGTACAAATGTAAAGATAAGTGTTGTGATGTGATCATTGATGGTGGAAGTACTAACAATCTACTGTCAAAAACAATAGTCATAAAGTTGAAGCTAAAGAGGAAGAAACATTCATGTCCATACTATATTGCTTGGGTGTAAGATGACCACAAGGTCATGGTCAGTGAGCAATGCTTAGTGAAGTTCAAAACTGGAAGCTATCAGGATGAGTTGCTTTGTAATATCATATCGATGGACGCATGTCATATGTTGCTAGATAGGTCGTGACAGTTTGACAGGCACGTTATACATGATGGGAAAGCAAATACCTACACTCTAACAAAGTATGGAGTGAAACATAAGTTAAAGTTGTTGAAGGAGAAAGAAAAAAGGTATGTAGTATTGCCAAAAAATATTTTGTTGATGGAAAAGAGTTTCTCAAAGGTATGAAGCATGAGCATATGTGTTTTTTTGTAATCCCAAAATATGGTAAAGAAGAAATATAGGAAGTACCTATAGAAGTTACAAATTTGTTAGGAGAGTTTCCTTATATTATGTCAAATCATGTATTTGATGGATTACCCTCAGTGAAGAAGATTAATCACTAGATGGATTTGATTCTAGGAGCTAGATTGCCAAACAAGGTAGTGCACAAAATGACACCAACAAAAAGTGAAAAATTGAACAAACAAGTTTACAAGTTGTTGCATAAGGGGTTGATTCAAGAGATTTTAAGTCCATGTTTTGTACCAATATTATTAGCATCAAAGAAGAATGGAGAATGAAGGATATGCATATATTCTCGAGCTATCAAAAAGATCACAATCAAGTATAGATTTCCATTGCCAAGGATGGATAATATTATGGACTATTTGAGTGGAGTTGTATATTTCACAAAGATGGATCTAAAGAATGGATACCATCAGATTTGCATCAGAGAAGGTGATGAGTGGAAGATTTCTTTCAAAAAAACGGAAGGACTATACGAGTGGTTAATTGTGCTTTTTTGGCTAACCAGTACACCAGGAACTTTCATGAGGCTCATTATTGAGGTATTGAAGGAGTTTTAGGGTAAGTTTTTCATTTTTTACCTAGATGATATTTTGATCTTTAGTAAGACATTGGAGGAGCATTTGATGCATATTCAAAAGGTGCTTGATAAGTTGAGGGAAGAAAAGTTGCTGATAAATCTGAAGAAGTGGAGTTTTGTGAAGGAGTTGGCGTACCTAGGATTTTTAGTCTTAGCAAAAGGTCTAAAAATGGACCTAGAGAAAGTGAAGGCTATCCTTGAATGGCCTACTCCAAATAGTGCTACAGAGGTGAGATATTTTTATGGTTTGGATAATTTTTATATAAAGTTCAGAAGATGTTTTAGCAATATTTTTGGACCCTTGACTACAAAAATGAAAGGGGATAGGAAAGAACTTAAGTGGACTATAGGAGCATATAAGAGTTTTAATATTTTGAAACAAAAAGTTACAAAGAAGTCTAATTTAGCACTTCCAGATTTTAACAAGGGGTTTCAAGTAGATTGTGATGCTAGTGGTATTGCAATAGGAGTTTTTTTTAACCAAGAAGGTGGACCTGTTTCTTATTTTAGTGATAAGTTAAATGATGCCAAAAGAAAATATTATGTTTATGATTAGGAATTTAATGCTATAGTTCAGGCATTGAAGAAGTGGAGACACTATCTACTTCCTAAGGATTTTGTGTTATAAATAGATCATCGAGCATTGCAATATTTGTGTCATGTCCAAAAAAAAATAGGGGCAAAAACACACACATGATTTTTATTTTTTTAAATAATTAAGTTCACCAAGTTCAATAAATTTGTTTACACAACTTAAAATACATGAATAAAGTAAGATAGAACATGCTCTACTATGGATAACTTTACATTCCATTACAAGTTCAAAGTCAATGTAAGAGTAGACCGATAAATTTGAACATTCGTTATTAGATTGATTTCGACGTTTGCTTCATTACTACCATATTTTGAGTCAACATTTTCTGCCCTTAAAGTAGACTAATTAAGTCTAGTTTATACTCAACATTTAAAGTTTACTCCAATATACTATCTCAATTTGAAACCTATACTAATTGAAGACATAATAACACTATCTTTCAATTTAAGAACAATATAACTGCTACATTAAAATAGCCAAATTAACTAACCTCTACAATTAACTTTAATTAATGCTGAAATTCAACTTAACATCCACTAATTACTAACACAATGGTTCTAAGTTAATTCTTTAAATGAATCAAATAATTCAACTAACTTAATTTAAACAACATACATACTCATAATGGAAACTAACTCTTCAAATTTCTATCCAATATTAAAATTGATTCTAACATTAACTTATTCAATCATTAAAGCAATTATAAGTCAATTACTTTTTGGATTAACACTTAAAAATAATTTCTAATATTAACTAATATTAAAGACCACTTAATTAGAAGCTAACACTATACAACAACTATATTTAATTAAAACCAACTATAATTGCCAATAAGAAAAATATAAATTGACTAAAATTTAAAATACTATTATCAAAATTTGATAAAATAATTACTAAATTACAATCTTAATAGTAACCTTCTAACCTAAACATAACACTCACCAACTTCATACAGATTTAACCCAATTGAGATCGTACATCCTTAGAACAAAGTAACATGAAATGTTAGACAACTATCGAGTTATGAATTCAATACTTTAAGTTAAACCTAATGGTCAAACTCTACCTATAACTTGCATTAATCCAAGTCAAATTTAAGATACAATAATGCTATCTATAATTAGAGACAATATGATCACTAATATTAAAAAGAACTAATTTACAAATGTACTATTCAACTTTAATTTACACTTAATTTCATCTTAACAGACACTAATAATTATAGCTTTAAACAAATTAAATAAATTGACTAACCTTAGACAATATATTAAACTAATAATGGAAAATTAACTTTCTCCGATTATAAGTCAATAGCAAAAGATACCAACAACCATATACTAACTTAATAACATAATAACTAAAACTAAATCTATTCAATAGCTAACTAGAGTGATAACTAAAATCAAATTACACTAATTGAAAATACAACTTAAAACTAATAATTTATTCTCATTATTAAAGTATTCAAACAAAATATTTTAACTTAACTACTTATCTATCTGCAATTACTAATATTTAAAACATTACAAATACAAACATAAAACTAATTAACTTTAAAACGTTAACAATTTAAAACAACTAAAATCTAAGTAACCAATTAAAATTTCTAAACATTAGAATATTAAATAACCAATATTGAAACAACATACTCTGCACATTATTAACACATAAACTTGACTATATTTAAAACTAACCTAACATTACTTTCTTAACAACTAACTCTATCTAACATTTGAAATATATAAATTACATCACTCTATTATAACTTTACTAAAACAAATCCTATTAAAAAATGCTATGACTACTTATTAAAAACTAACTTAATAAAACTAACAACATTTAAAATCCTAATATCAAATCCCCCTAAACTCATTAAAATCCAAACAACATTTAATATTGTTAAGCCATTTAACTCATTTAAAATCTTAAAATCCTAAAATCCTAATCCCAACTTAATAATCCTAACAACTACCCATCTAAACTCCCCACACTACCCCACGCCTAGACTTTCCCTTGCATGGCACAAGACCCCACATCTATCCCACGCGCTTCCTAAGCACTTAGCTACTTCCCCAAGTCTCCACGCCTACCTAGGATAGTACATGGTCCTAGGCCCACTCAACCAGTTGGCAGAAGAAATGAGCATGGAGAAAAATAAGGCATTACCCCCTGTTCACTAATGTTGAGATTTCAATTTGAGAATAGAAGCTTAACCATCTAAAAAGGCTGACTTGACTGCTCCGACAAGGCATGAGATACAAGGAGTATGATGGAGGATTTTGCATGGGGAGGCGATTGGGGTTTAGGAAGCCCAAAAAAGAAAAGAAAGAATGATAAGATTGTTATACATTACCCTTAATGCAAGATTGACTTGCCTTCCAAACTTGTGTCCAATTTTGGAGAAGTGGAAGGTGACATCAACATTGCTTTGATTTGAAACATGGAGAATTTATGTGGGAATGTTTATTTGGGTAAGGGGTAGATAAGGTATATGCAACTAGGGTTATTTAAAATATAAATATTTTTAAAACTTATGCAAGTGACTTACTAGTACAATCATAACCAACTTCTTCACCAATGCATGGTCTAGCAAGCCCTGCAAAAATTTAGGTGGGTACAGGGGTCACTTCCTCTATTATTCATAGACTTTAGTGTAAAAGTGTAGGTCTTCCCTCTGACCAATCTGATGCCAAGGAAAAGATTGAGTGGGGGGTGATAAGAGTATAAGTTATTGCATAAAGATTAGTGGGTGAAACTATGGGATAAGCTTATGAGGATGGTTGTGCTTACATATGTATACATATACATACATATACATATATATATATATATATATATATATATATATATATATATGTATACATATATATATATATATATATGTATACATATGTATACATATGTATATACATATGTATACATATGTATACATATGTATATATATGTACATATATATACATATATATATACATATGTATACATATGTATACATATATATATATATATATATGTATATATATATATACATATGTATACATATATATATGTATACATATATACATATGTATATATATATATATATACATATGTGTATATATATATACATATGTATATATATATATATACATATGTATATATATATATATACATATATATATCGATATATATATATATATATATATACATACATATATCGATATATATATATATATATATGTACATACATATGTATATATATATATATGTATGTATGTATATATATATATATATCTATGTATGTATGTATATATATATATGTATGTATGTATATATATATATGTATCTATGTATATATATATATATGTATGTATGTATATATATATATATATGTATGTATATATGTATATATATATATATGTATATATATATATATATATTTCCTTTCTTTTATTGTTATCTTTTTTTTTTTGAAATAAAAAGTATCAATAAGGGATATTCTTTGTATTCAGTTAAGGATTAATTCATTTTCTCATACAAACTCCAGCATCCTATAGATGGATGTTTGAAAAGTTTGTCTTCTCTTTTTTTTTTGAAAGTATGTGAATATTTTTGTTTGGAATTATATTTTGGCAAGAGATGTGTATGGCCTTACCAAATTTAATTTTACTAACTACTTAGTTTAACAAGGGAGTTTGATAATTTAGTTCATCAACAATACAAAATTTATTTATTTTATCTCCCAATATTTAAGAAACAAATAGAAAATTTTGACACAACATAATTTCTTCCTTAGCAACTTGGACTTGAAAATTGCATAATTGGAACATCACCATTTTACCTATTCTTCATTTCACATATGCATGACTGAAATAACATAAGATTTGCAAACAAGAGTGTTACTAAATCTTTTCTCTTCTATTAATCAACCTAGTTCAAGGCTCTGTCAGGAAAGAACCAGTAAGAAAACCTGACATCTTTGCCAAATACATCAAAATTTAAAATACATTTTTACAAATATTACAATTCAATTAAATTCTCTTCAAGGGCTTTCACAAGAGATCTTTTCCAATGTCTTCAATGCACCAAGGGAACCATGGGAAATAAGAACTAACTTGGAGGTAAAACAACAAATTATGATAAACAATTCAAGCATACATTTCCAAGCCGATTTTGCACATATGGTTCAACATTGAACCAAAATTGGGGGGAGGTCAATTTTCTCAATAGGAGATGTCAATCACCATACCATAACATAACCCTTTCAGGGCTAAAATTCAAGAACTTCCATTCTTCTACAAATGCCCTTTTGGGGCCAATATAACAAGGGTATTCATTCCTTTCCTTCTTCAAGACTTCAAATTTTCATACAAGGTATGGGATGAAAAGTAGGGGCCCATACACCTTACCCTCTTTCCCTCCTCTCACCATGAGAGGAGACTCTACAATATTGAGGTCCAACTAAGGCCCTTCCCCCATACATGGCTACTTCTTCCCTATCCAAGGGTGAGTGATGCCAAAACAATCTCCATGAAATCCCCTCAAAAATAAAACATCAAGGCAAGCATAAGAATTACATCAAGAAACAAGTTAAGATCCCTCCAAATAAACCCCCAACACACAAGCAAACAATACAAAGAACAACACAATGCCTTATGCATGATTCAAGCATGAACAACATGAAGAAACAATTCAAAAGAGTGAAGAACTCCTACCTTCACAAAAAGTTATGGTAAAATGATAAGTTGAGAAGAGCTTATCCTTTCTTTTCTTCAATCTTCAACTTCTCTTTAAAAATTAAAGATTGGGTAACAACCCCAAAACTTCTCCAAAATGCAACTAAATATCATCCTAACTCAACTAGACTTTAGGTAACCCCCAAGGTGGAGTTTGAGTCACCAACCCATGAAGGAGACAATTCAATTTTCACAATCAACCAAAATTAGCATTTTTGAGTGACCCTAAAAGTCAACCAAAGAGGCTAAGGGGGTGGAAAGTACTCCCAACCCATACCCTTACCCCTAGGATACATAAATTTAATGTTTTTTGGCTTTAAAGACTTAATAGAACCTAAACAAAAGCTAGGAGAATTTTAAGACTATATAACAACCTTCAAAGAAAGACAATGCAAAAATAACACAATTTAACAAGGGGTTTCGTCTCATCTTCCCATTAGATTTTCTAGTTAAATACCCTGCACACTAATTGCACACATCAATAGTTCAAAAAATCACATGCATATATGTAAATTACGTCTCAGAAAAATCATGTAAATTTAAAACATCCATCTTTCTAATAATCAATTGTTTATCTCATTCTACTCATATTTTGACCATTAAAATTGCATAATCAAAGTGTTAGTTCTGCATTTATTCAAAACTTATCTACATAGTTACATAAATCAAAACATGAATCTTTCATATAATTAACTATTTAATTCATTTCTTCTCACATTTAATCATCAATAAACACAAAATTAATATAACATAATTAATTCAGATTAACATATTAGAATAATCATCATTAGGCATGCATATACCTAACATCCTAACATCACCAATTAAGGAATATTGAACTATCTGAAGCATAAAACTTAATCATCGGGGTACTAAAATCAACACCCGAATCATTAGGTGAAAAACACATTGTATCATCACTAGTAAAATCTTAATATTTAAATAGTCGAGATAAATTAGTAGTTCTCAAATCAATGAGCATTTAAAACATGGATGGATTAACTGATCTCAATCACATTAGGGCATTTTCAACATAAAACATTACATTTATTCCATTTAAATCTCTTATAGAAGTTTTAACAAAGCATTTGTATTTAATGATTACATACAAGGAGGGGCCTCACAATTTGAATAGTTAAGGAAAATTAAACCAAAGACATTTGAATTGGGTTGAGTTTTTGCAGAGTTATACACTTTTTTTGAAACATAGGAGTGGGAAGCCTAACAAAATTATAGATTCTCTTAGTAGAAGACAACATTTGTTGACAAAAATGTAGATTGAGCTAGTTGGGTTCAAGGAACTCGGTAATCTATATCTAGAGGATCCTAATTTTGGTAGAGTGTGGAAGGCTTGTACGTAACCTATCACTCTTAATAGGAAAAAGTGGTTGGATTTCATAATCCAAGATGGTATGTTGTTCAAAGGAAGCCACTTGTTGATGTAGTACAAATCTGAATGTACCCCAAAATGAGGTGATCCAAAAGCTAGCAAACCAAGACACAGGGAAAAATGAACAAGAGGAGCGAGATTCAGATCTAGAGATAGAATACTTCTTATATTCAAATCGATAAGTTTACATCCAACATGCTTGGCTATACGACCTTTCGGGTTATGGCCATTACAAAGAAGAATACATCTTTCAAAGAAGAATAGATTTCTAGACTCAAATGTGACTTCTATCTCCAAACTATTCTAGACTAAGACTCCATACTTCCAAATTCTACATCTCCAACTTTCACAATTATCCTTCCTTGAATGCTAATGCCTAAGACTCTACCAAGGACCCCTTTAAATACTTGCCAAAATGGCATACAAAATATTCTAGAACATAGAAAGGTCACAAGTTGGCTCGATGCAAATACCAACTAATAAATCCTTACATTAAATACATAACCAAGCCACAAGTCGACTCTTAAAAAATATTAAATACCCATAACTAAATTAAATGCATGAGAGGTTGGTCCAAACTAAAACCATAGATAACTTGGCAAATGAAAGCTCCACAAAATACTAGCACTTGGCATCCAAAGGATCACTCGGCATCAAAAAGAACTCAACACCCAAAGGATCAATTAGCATCAATAGGAACTCGGCAACCAAAGGATCACTTGGTATCAACAGGAACTCGACAACTAAAGGATCACTCAGCATCAACAAGGAACTTGGAAACCACTGCAACTTAGTTAGAACTATCAATTTAGTAAACTCATGAACTTGGTCAAGTCTTCCACTCAGCCACCACATCCACTCAGTAGCTACTGCAACCCGATAAGTACTATTGCGTGGCAACCTTTGACTGAAATGAGCATGAAAGATAAGAAACCAAGGATGCCCCTACATCATTCTACCAAGGTAAATAGAAAATAATTTAGATGCTCCTACATCAGTCTCACTAGGTAAATAGGAAAACGTGTCCCACATTTTGATCCCAAAAGAAAATTCTGTACTTAGCTTCATCTTTACAAAAGGCTTCCAATCCATCAAAGAAAAGAGATCAAATTTGAAAATCAACCACCTATGCTTCATCCATTCAAAAATCAGAATCTCATCCAACCAACCAACATATGAACTCAACTGAAAATAACAATGCTCCATCTATAACTTATCATCAACATCATCATCCTCAGACATGAAAAGTAGATCAGCAACAATATCCAAATGACAAAGTCAACAATATATAAATTTAGATCCATCATGGAAAAAGAATATAAATCCATAATATAGGAATCCTCCACCAAATCAACAACAAATGAATCCATATTAGCAACATGCAATAATAACCCTATGTCATCCATGCTCATATATATATATATATATATATATTCTTTCTTCCAGCAAAATGTAAATCAATAGCATCATCAAAATCCACATCAGTAGTAACTTCCATATCCTTCAACATTTCAGCAACAACATATAAGTTTAGATTCATAGCAATAACACCTTTGAAATGCTCAAGCACATTACCAGCAAGTAAATTTATCTTCTTACCACAAGCAACATCTAGATCAACATCATTCATAACAGAAGGAACATATAACTCAAGATTAGCAACAGATAAGTCTTCAATCACATCCATTTCAATATTATTATCATCTTGAACAATAACATCCAAATCCTTATCAACATAAGTGAAACTCTCCTCTTCAACAACCTCATTGAGCACAATAAGATGCTCTATAATTTCCATGTCAGATCTATCCATCTGCTCATGAAAATTAAAAGATACTTCCTCAATTTCAACAAAATCATCATGCACTTCTACAATCTGTCTTCTTCTCTTCATAATCTTTTTAATCAGCGAACAAACCTTCTTTCTAATCCTCAAATTCCAACTCAAATTAAGCTTTTCCAGATCATCAATTCTTTCATGTAAATCATCCCAAAAAAGAATCATATTCATCACTCTCAACCTCATGAAGATGTCTTCCAAAATTTTGCACTAACTCAATAGCTTCTACTCCAACTACAAGTTTCCTCACCATGTCCAATAACTCTAGATCAATATTTCTCCTTCCTTGAACCATCTTTACAAATAAAGAACAAACGATAAGTCCTCTGCAAGTGCAGGCCAAATCTACAAATCTACCACCCTACACCAAATCACCAACTAGATAGGACTTCCAAAAAAATTAAAACCCTTCTCTAATAAACTTCACCCAACCAAGGTCCTAGTACAAACTGTCTCACACTTGGCAATCTACTTGCATGCTTAGGAACATTAATAGGGCTATGATACCATCTCATGTAGTAAAAATCCAAATGTACCCCAAAATGAGGTGATCCAAAAACCAGCAAACCAACACACAACAAAAAATGAACAAGAGGAGCGAGATTTAGATTTAAGGAGAGAATACTTCTTATATTCAAATCGATAAGTTTACATCCAACATGCTTGGCTATACGACCTTTCGGGTTATGGCCATCACAAAGAAGAATGCATCTTTCAAAGAAGAATAGATTTCTAGACTCAAATGTGACTTCTATCTCCAAACTATTCTAGACTAAGACTCCATACTTCCAAATTCTACATCTCCAACTTTCACAATTATCCTTCCTTGAATGCTAATGCCTAAGACTCTACCAAGGACCCCTTTAAATACTTACCAAAATGACATACAAAAGATTATAGAACATAGAAAGGTCACAAGTTGGCCTGATGCAAATACCAACTAATAAATCCTTACATTAAATACATAACCAAGCCACAAGTAGGCTCTTAACAAATATTAAATACCCATAACTAAATTAAATGCATGAGAGGTCGGCCCAAAATGAAACTATAGATAACTCGAGGATGAAGGCTCCATGAAATACTGGCACTTGGCATCCAAAGGATCACTTGACATCAACAAGAACTCAGCACCCAAAGGATCACTCAACATCAACAAGAACTCGGCAACCAAAGGATCGCTTGGCATCAATAGGAACTCAACAACCAAAGGATCACTCAGCAACCACTGCAACTCAGTTGGAACTATCAATTTAGTAAACTCATGAACTTGGTCAAGTCTTCCACTCGGCCACCACATCCACTTGGTAGCTACTGTAACTCGATAAGTACTATTACTTGGAAACCTTTGACTGAAAAGAGCATGAAAGATAAGAAACCAAGGATGCCCCTACATCATTCTACCAAGGTAAATAGAAAAGAATTCAGATGCTCCTGCATCACTTGTCCATTCCAAGAAGTTCAATGGGAGAGAATCTCATCAAAGAGAAGCACACTGGAGGATTGGTTGGACACTTTGGGAGAAATAAGACCATTACTTTGGTTGCTAAGAATTATTAATGTCCATAGTTTCAACAAGATGTGAAGAAGTTTGTGCAAAGTTACAAAGTATGTTAGATGAAAAAAGGAGTAAAGTAGAATACATGGTTATATCAACCATTACCTATATTAGAGAAGTCGTGGGAGAATGTTAGCATGGATTTATTTCTTGGATTACCAAGACCTCAATGAGGGAATGGTTTTAATTTTTTGGTGGTTGACAGGATTTCAAAGGTGACACATTTCATTCTCTGCAAGAAGATCAATAATGTTGTTCATGTGGTAGAGTTGTTTTTCAAAGAAGTGGTGAGACTACATGGTTTTCCAAAGAGTATAGTTTCAGATCGAGATACCAAATTTGTTGGGTTATTTTGGCATACATTATGGAATAAATTGAAGCCAAATTTGAAGTTTAGCTCACTACATCATCTAGATACTGATGGACAGACAAAAGTTGTGAATCATAGTTTGGGAAATTGATTGAGATGTTTGGTTGGAGAAAAGCTAAAATACAAGGATCTGATTTTACAACAGGAGGAATTTGTATATAATAATTTTTTCAATAGGTGTACTAGTAAATCACCATTCCAAATTGTATATGGGAACAGTTCTATAAATGCTTCTAAATTGAGGCAATTGGATAAAGGAGAGATAAGTAGTGTTGAAGAAGAAGAATTTGTTGAATATTTGAAGAACATCCATGAGGAGTTGAGGAAGCACATTATAAAGATGAATACATAGTATAAGGCTAAGGGTGATGTGAAAATAAGGTATAAGGAATTTTAGATTGGAGATGAAGTCATAGTTTATTTGAGAAAGGAGCATTTTCTAGTGGGTACATATAATAAGTTGAAAATGAAGAAGTTTGGACCATGAAAGATAGTGAAAAGGCATGATTTTGAAAATGCCTATGAAGTGGAGTTTCCTGTTGAGTTGATATTTCACTAGTATTCAACATTTTAGATTTGATAGGGTATTATGAAGGAGGTGATGAGGATGAAGTTGCAGAAGCACAATTGAGTATTCCAATAGCTAGTTCGGCTATAAAGGAGATTGAGGAGATATTGGACAGTTGTGTTGGCAAAAGTACAAGGAATAGAACTTATGAAGAATACCTAATCAAACGGAAAGGGAGGCTAGTAGAATATTCATCATAGCTAGTAAGGGAGGAGGTTAACCACTTGCTTTTCCTCTAAACACTTGAGATGTGATGGGGTCACTTCTCAAATTACCTCGAGTGTCTTATGCCAAAGCATCCTAGGTGTAAGAGAAATCTTGCATCAACCAAAAACCTATTTCATTTTAGTTGTTTGAATAATGTTGTCTTAATGCTAATTTTTTTGACTACGGAGGATTTCTACTTAGTAAGTCAGTCATATGAGCTTGGAATGTCCTAATTTCAAAGGTGGATGTTCATCTTGGATATATCAACCTACCAGTTGAAGCTCAGTGCCATATCATGAGTATTCATGGATTTATTACAGATTTTTGGTGTGCAATTTTGGTATAAAAACTTCAAGCTCACTGTTGGAGGCCTAAATGTGTCTCAAGGAGGCTCAAAAACTTGAGAGATAAGCGCTTATGCCAATCCATGCCTATACATTACAAGCTAAGGTTTTCGAAAGTGGTTATAATAGCCAATCAAAGCAATGGTTCGAGAGTTATGGCCTTCTGAAGTTAGGCTGACCAAAATTTCTAAAATAAATGTAAAAAATATATTTGGAGGACTTTATATTTATTGTTAGGGTTTTTTGGCCCTAGGTATTAAGTTTGAGTGTCAAGAACCTTCTCGGGCAGCATAAAATTGCCTATTTAAGAAATGCTCGAACATTGTCTAGGATAGCTCTAGGTGATAGTTCACAACTTTTTCTTGTTGATAACTGTAATAAAGGCACCCATGTGAGTTAGCATATTATAATTTTAACTTTTGTAATTTCGCATTTGCGGCAATAATAAGAAGCTCGTATTTGATCTCATAAACTAATATTATTTATTTGTTTCTATTATGTGTTTATGGTATTAAGGTGAGCACCCTTCATCAATATGTATATATATGTGTGTATATACACATACACATACATCTATCTACACACACATACATACACAGATACATACATATACACATACATATATGCATATATATACATATATACATAAATATACATAGATATATATTGTTGGAAACATACAATTGGAACAATTGCTTTTTTCTCATTGGTGTCAAATCTATGGATGAGACTATTAGAAATATATAATACTTAGAGGCGGGTGGGGGTGAATTAGTATTCTACAGACTTTTTCCCACAATTGAATATTGTTAATTACTTTATAACTTACATATGAAAGTAAACCAACAATGTTGAATAGTAAATATAACCATGCACGTAGAGAACTCATAACACCATTATTTGTTAACTAGGGAAACCTTGGCCAAGGGAAAATATTGATGGGGATGATACCCACAAGATGATTCACTAAACAAAAGGACCCTATTAAGGATATTGACCCTGTTAGGAGTCTATGAAATACATATAGTTTCTCAAATCCTTGTTAGATGACTAGACCTTGTTAGAAGCCTCAACCCTATTAGGAGTTGGTAGATCAAATACAATGTATGCAAGAATAGCCCACTACCCTAACATGCATTTATACAATAAAGTTCTTCATAGGAATAGATATGCATACAATACTTTTTGACTATTGTGATTCACACTTTCTTTGATCATAAATTAGATCTTACATCACATAGTTTGCATATCATCTCATTGACTTCACATCAATCACAAATATCGCATAGATCAAACAATTATCTATGCAAGATAGATCTCTACTTATAATTTGCTAATTAGTAATTCTTGGCTTAGTCGGCCTTCGTGTCTTCACACACTTGACATAATGCACTCGCACATGTCATCATGACACTATAATAGAGATTTCCTCAACTATGCATAAGCTAACTCTCAATGAGTCATCTGTACACATTACATTTGTCTCTTTGTTTCTACAAATTGTCTAACACTTAGACAATTATCTAACTCTAAATGCATAAATGAAATGTTGAATACATGTTTCCATAAATGAAAAATATCAAGACATTTTCTGATCATATTTCCAACAATCCCCCCCTTTGGCATTGATTGCAATATTTGGAAAAATTGGCTAAGTTCCAAAATGATGTCATACATAACAAAAACAAATAAAAGTAACTACACGAAATTGCTTTCAAAACATAACAATTTTATTCATGTTTTGATGGATCATTATATTCCTTATCACTCCTTACATTGATATATAAGTGTACTCCCCCTTATACAATCTCTTACATATATTACTTAACCTTCTTAGAACATACATACATACAATTTTCCTTTACATGACATCAATGGCAAAGGTGTCAAAAATTGTATCCAAAAAATGGATGGCATAGTGTTGATCAACTTGTTATTCTGGAAAAATAATCTGCATAAACAAGTTTTAGCCTATCCACTTCCTTCTTCCAATTCTCCTTTACTATATTAGAGATATTGAGTAGTGTGCATAGTGCATAGCATGCTACTTCAACATCACTCAAGCTAGTTTAAGAAAACTTTTCATAGTAAGTCTTTGCTGAAAGACATTCCTCTAGTTTCCTCTACAAAATGATTATCTTTGGAGACAAGGCTTCTCTAAGACTAGAGAACCTTTTTGTTTCCTTCTCCTTATCTAATTCCAAGCTGCGAATCATATTGTAGATATTCTCCACTTCTATTCCACATTCTTCAATACTTGTCTCTAGGAGTTGTACTTTTGTAGTGAGTGTTTCAAGTTCACTCATCTTACCCTTTATCTAACTCTCAAAGTTTTTTAGGTACTTGTATGAAAACATGCACTATCCATATAACTTATTACCTTAATCAATGTGTTTCTTGAGTTCCGTGATGCTTATGTCTAGTGCCTTCAAATCATTTCTCACATTTGTGCACATCGTGTCAAATAATGATGCATCATGCTTGGCCTGAGCTTGTGTTGATGCAACCTCAACTAAAGTTGTGAATTCCTCATCAAAGGTCTTCACCAGTTCCTTGGCCTTTGACTGCAAGTCTAGAATGGCTAAAATTATGGTAATTGTCTTTTGCATTTTGTCCAAGACTTCAGTTAGTATCTTCTCCAAAGACTTTACTGATTTTCTCCTTTGGAGCAATTTTCTCAAAAAAACTCATTAGTCCTTTTTTATCATCATCGTCATCATCTAATGCCACTGCTATTGTTTTCTCTACTTCCATAGGAGTTACAATTGGAGTGGATATAACTGCAATCTTCTTTTCTTCCTCAACTGTCTTCTTCTCTTCTTCCAATTTCTCAGCTCCTTCTTTGGCTTTCTTCCTTTTCTCTTCTTCTCCTTTCCTTTTCCTTTCATCTTCTTCTTTCTTCTTCTTTACTTCTTCCTACTTTCTCTTGTCTTACAGTTTCTTCTTCCTTACCTCTTTCTCTTGCTTCTTCCTTTCTTCTTGTACCTTTTTTCCTCCTCCTTTCTCTTTTCTTCTTCTTCTACTTCTTTTCTCTTCTTCTTAGCCTCTTCCTTCTTTTTCTCTTCTTCATCATCATCAGAGCTAGTATATGTTGTGATATTGCCAACAATGGTTTGGCCAAATAGTGTAAAAGGATTCTCCTTTGCATCCATAGTTATATGTATATTGTCCACGTGTATAGATTCATTACCTATAACAATGTGTGGGGGTGAGAGTGTCTTATGTGTCTACTCTGCTTCTTCCTCATAACTGGAAGGTGTACTAGCTTAGCTTTGGATTGTGCACTCACCTCTAGCATTGTGGTCATGAATTTTACAATTGTCTCCTTTGTTTCCTTCCTAACATCCTCATAGTTTCCTCCCATTAGAAGAATTTATCTTCTTTTGTTCCTCAACAAGGGCTCAATACCCTTCAAAATTCTATCTTTGGTTTCCATGCTTTCTTGTCTATTGGAGCTCTACCTTCTTGTGCTGCTTGCTCAATAGCTCTATCTTCAACTTCATCCTCAGATTCTTTAGAATCATTGACTTGCAGTGTCTTTCTTCTCTTTCCTAGTTCGCTCATGGTCTGCTTGACCCTTTTCTTGGTGGATGGTGCAAGTTCTTGCTTAACCTTTACCAATCTCTCTGATTTCCTCTATGCAACAACTTTTTCCACCTCTAACTTCCTTCTAGGTTGATCACTTCTTGTCTTTGCTTGTTGCACTTGCACAACTATTGCATATGGTGCAATGGTTACCCCTTCTAAAGGTCTTGTAATAGAAATTGGGGTTGCTGATATCACTTCAAATTGCTCACTTGTCTCCATTTCTAGTGCAATTATTTTCACCTCATTGAACTCTTCACAGGTCATACCTAATTCCTTAAGGATGGAATCAATTAACTTTTTCACTTTCTTCTTACTCTCTTTGTTGTGTAGTTCAAAATGAACTATTCTCATCTTCTCATCATAGGTTCCCCATCTAGGGTAGTCAGTGTTCTTCTCATATTGAAGTATGATCTACGCATATCCTTCTATAAGCTCTACACTCATCTCATATCACATGGGCTCTATGAACTTAATTCTTGGTTCCATAGCTTCCATGCATGTGTAGTATATCTCCACCATGAAGCATATATCATTCTTGTACTTCTCTACCATGGAGGAGGTATTATGTACATTTGTTTCATTTTAGTCTAAAAACTCTTCATCATTCTATCAATGTCACTATCTTTGACATCTTCAAACTTTGATTGGTAGCATTGAGTCACCACTTTCATTACGTACTCATTGCTATGCCAATTTGTCACTTCTGGGAACTTCCTTGTTGCGTAAAAGTATAAATGAGTCAATAAGGACTGAAATCTAAAGACTGCTCTCTTTGTCTTCTTCACTTTTGCAATGTTATCTAATGATTGCAACCTGATAATCTCACACAAATTTACTCTTCTTCCCTGAATTTCCATTACATAAGCTACATGTAAAAATCTAACTAGTACTGAATTAACCTTTGAAACATGGTTAAACTTGTACCCTTATATCTTGCTCAATAATTTCACTCCTTTGTCCTGAATTGAATCTACCTTCATATTCCTTCCATCAAATCTTGTATTTAGGTTTGTCTCAACCATCTTCCTTACATTATTCTCATTTACGGTATTGCATCCCTTTTTACTCAATCCTATGAGCTTGTAAATTAGATCATTGTCAATTTCAACTTGCACATCACCTAACTAGAACATATCATCATGTACCCTACTTAGAATTATTTGTGTCCAATCATTGTTGTCAAAATCTATATAAAACATATACTTAATTAAATTCAACTTGCTCAGGTATGCATAATCAGACTTCAAGGATAGGTCATTGTTACACATGGTCCCTAAGTCCTTGTGTATATCTTCATCACATATTCTCTTAATTTTTCAATGTATAGAGGTTCTGATGTATTCGACATGAAGCACATTCTCTGGAACTTGTGAAAATGTTCCTAACGGGTCATCCATAAGTGAAACAAATAGGTGTTTCTTGAACACATATCTTAGTCTTTCACTTACATCATAAATAATCTAACTAGCCATTGAAATTCAACTATATTCACTAGAAAACTTAGTTCTAGCTCTGTAAAATACCTTAAAATTATATTTAGGGCTTCTGCAACTTTGTGCTTCAAGAACTTCTTTTTGCACTTCCAATCATTGTCAAATTTCTCTTCAATTTGCTCAAGACACTTCACATGAACAAATGGTATAGACAATCTTGTTTGCAATCCTTAAATAATTTCAATTTGGACTACGCATTAAATGCATATCTACCATAAATTCAATTATTGTCTCTGTTCACTAGTAAAATTGTTTTCTAAATTCTTGCTTGCTGTGACCATATCTAGACATGCGCACTTGACCATAGTTTCCTCTTTATGTCCTCTACCTTCTGTTGATTTTACAACTTCCAACTTGCTCTCTAACAACAATTTTCACTAACTGATGCTCTACCTCTTCTGAAATTGCTTAATTCAGGTAGGATGAGTCTTAAACAATCTATGGCTTCAATGTCTCATCAAGTGCATTGAAATACTATTTGTCCAAAACTATATAAGATCTTTTTAGATCCTTAGCTTTCATAAATGCCTCTTTGAATTCATCAACATGTTCCTTGATTGCTTCCTTCTGTCATTTCTGTTGTTGTTCCTTATGTAGTTAGGATTCCTATTGAATTTTCTTTTGTCAATTCTATAATATCTCGTTGTGTATATGAATTTATTACATAATTGACATACAGGTGCATTTCTTCTCTAATTGATTCCATTTTGACTTTCAGGTTCTCTGCAATTTCTTGCAATGTGTCTAGGTTTGTTTCACTTGTAACACACAAATGGGTTCTTTTCTCCATTAGGTTTCTATCCATCATTGGATCTACTCTATGATCTCCCTCTTCCATTACTTGCAGGGTTAGTGTTCCTAAACATTCTACTATTTACATTATTACCATGATACGTAGGTTTCTTACGATCTATTGCTTTATGCCCATAACCATGACAATTATAACAATAAAAATTAGTAATAAGTTTAAAAGAATTACCTATGCAATCTCTTTTCATATAACCAACTTCATTGCATATGAAATATTTACCTTTGAATTCATGTCTTACTTCCTTGGGTGGATCATCTTGCTTAGGTTTATCAACTTGCTCTATTTTCTTAGGTTCATCATGTTGCACTGACAAATCAACTAATTCAATCTCTTTTGATACTTTAGTAGTTGTGCTTGATTCTACCTTACTTAGATAAGATTCTTTAGGGGAATCAATAACTGGATCTAGTTCTCTTTTGATTTCAACTTTCTTGGTTGATTTCTCTCCAATAAGATATTCAAGTCATGTCTTATCATAAGAAGGTCTCTAGTGAAATATTTGTTCATCAATCTTCTCACTACTCGAATAAAGTTTCTCTAATTGTGGCTTAGCTTGTGTGAATTCTCCTTTCACAATGATATTGTACTTTTCTAATTTTGCATGCTCAATCTTGATAGTATCTAATTCAGATGTTACTTGACTCAATTGGGATCTAAGGTCTACATTCTTCGTTTTCAGTTTAGGTTTACTCTTACTACCATCTTTCTTAAGACTCAACTTAATTTCAATAATTTTTTATTCATGTTTGAAGATCTCATTTTCTTTATTGGGATTTCCTACTTCATCATTGTCACTAATCTACACAATTAATTCCTTGCCAGATTTTAGATCATCAATCTTGTCTTTCAATTTTCCAATATAAATTTTTGCATCTTCATATCTATCTTTCAGATTATCTCTTTCTTTTGTAAGAAGGTCAATTTGCTCCAGAGCTTCTTCAAGGTTTTTCTTCAACTATCCCATATCTATAAGGATCTTACTCAGGCTATTAAACTTCTTTAGAGTAATTGACTCTAATACCAATTCTTAGAAATAGATAATACTGAGAGGGGGGATGAATCAGTATCCTACAAACTTTTGCCCACAACTAAATATTGTTAATTACTTTATAGCTTGCATATGAAAGTAAAACAACAATGTTGAATAGTAAAAATAGCCATGCACATAGAGAACTCATAATACCATTATTTGTTAACTAGGGAAACCCTGGCCAAGGAAAAATCCCAATGGGGATGATACCCACAAGATGATTCACTAAACAAAAGGACCCTACTAAGGATATTGACTCTGTTAAGAGTCTATGAAATACATATAGTGTCTTGAGTCCTTGTTAGAGGACTAGACCTTTTTAGAAGCCTCAACCCAGTTAGGAGTTGCTTCAACCATATTAGGAGTTGATGGAATAAATACAATGTGTGCAAGAAGAGCTCACTACACTAACATGCATTTATATAATAAAGTTTTTCACAAGAATAGAGATACATACAATACTTCTTGACTATTATAATTCACACTTGCCCTTAGCATAGATCAAATCTTGCATCATATAATGTTGATCTCAAATTAGTTTTGACAAGTGAGTGTCAACACATTTAAGACATTTACTTAGTTCATGTCAAACTAGTAATGCATGTCAAGTACAACATGTAAATATTAGACCATGTCGAGTTGCAATGAGTGCAGAGTCACTCAAGTGCCAAGCAGATAGACCATAGTAAGTGATTCAAGTTCTAAGTAAATAGTAGATGCCAAACAATTTAGGTGTTGAGTCAAGATAGTGTATGCCAAGCATTAGAGACTACATATGCCAAGTGACATAGATTGGACATACTTGTTTGTTATGGCACAAACAACTAGGTAAACTATTTTTGAGCTGACCTAAGGATAGATTTTAATCTTTTGGAGATAAGAATGAATCTATATGTAGATTCCCCATGCAATTACATGGAGCCAATTAGAAAATGGGAAGGTTTAAGTGAAAAAATGGATGAATCTTAGCTGTAGATTCATACCTAACCCTAAGCCACCTAAGTCTTCTTAAGGAGGACAAAGCCCTGAATTTTTAACAATGTTGATAGCATTGCAAAGGGATGGACGATCAAATTGGAGGAGTGAACAAGATAGTTTGCAAAGTATAAGGTGACTTAGTAGTAAGAGTGAATTGCAGAATCAATTAAGTGAAGAATAGAGGATAGAGGGTACAACATTGATACACTAGATTGTGAAGGATCAATCTAAGATTGGATAGAGGTGATTTGTTATCAAGCAAGCAAGTACCAACCATAGGATCTATGCTGAGACATTTTGATAGGTGATTTTAGTTAAATCTCTTAACAAAGTAGTCTTAACAGGTTGTATGAAATCCTTTAACAAGGTGCTTACTTAATTGTAAGTTGAAGTCCTCTAACAAGGCACACTTCTAATAGGGTGTTGAAATCCTCTAATAAGGTGGGACTTAATAGTATTTGTAAGCCCTTAACAAGGTAGGCCTTTCATAGGGTAGATCATGATTCATGGTCAAACCATTGTAACCTTAATTGGATACACTTTATTGCTCCAGTGGTGAAGATTTGTGGGTTTCATCCCCACCCTAGTTTTACCTTCTTATTTGGAGGGTTTCTGGGTAATCATTTCTGGTGTTAAGTGTGTGTATTTGATTACATGTTTACATGATTGATGCATATGCCTTATATGTTACTTCAATATATTAATGCATGTGATGTATGAATGGTGAATTTTTTATGGGTCTAAGTTTAAACTCCTAATTCACACACCCCCCCCCCCCCATCCCCCTGTCAGAAGTTTACTACTTTCTCACTTGTAATTCCAACAATTGGTATTAGAGCCTTGTTCTCTAAAAGAGAAGCTTTACAACTTAGAGGAAAGATCTTGAAATGGAACTGTACAAATTGGGAAAGACTATTGAGAACTAGGAGATTAAAATAAATCTTATACTACATCAACTGAATGAAACTAGAGATGCTTTGAAGAGTTCCCTGAAGAGAAGGAAATATATTGCTATTATGGAGAATGACACACTATACAAAGAGATAGACATCACCAAGATATTTGTAGATGGTAACTCCAGTGAATTTGATGCAGCAGTCACTGATCTAATGGAGAATAACAGAATCCAAGATGAAGAAATTAGAAGTCTCAAGTTAGAGCAAGAATCACAAGTTGTACTATTATGTGAGGTTACTAAACAAAAGAAGAAAGCCATGGAAGACAAAGCCATGATTGAAGAAGAAAAAAGAATTCTATCAAATATATTAGAGGAGAAGTCAACAGAACTAACCAAGATCTCCAACATGCAATTGGATACTCTAAATCAAATTATGAATGCCAACTATGAACTAAATGTCAAGGACATTGAGATAACCACATTGAAGTTGCAAAATGAACAACTACAAAATGCACTGAAAAGAGAAAAGGAATTTGCTAAAAGTTTCAATAAGCCAAATGAAGCCATCAATTACTTTGACCAAATACTTAGATTCCCTAGATCTAACAAAGATACATCAGAATTGGGCTATACGAGCACTGAAGAAGGAGAATCATCCAAATTTGTTGAAGAAAGGAACAATAGAGGTAAGAGTTCCAAAGCTACTTGTCATAGTTGTAGAAAGAAAGGACATATTGCCAATATATGTAGGAGCAACAATACAAATCAGAATGTCAAGCCTAAGAACATGGTTCATTTTCATAAGTACAACAAACAAGGTCATCAGGTACATGAATACAGAACTAGGACCATGCACAAGCAAAAGTTTGAAGGACATTGTTACAATTGTCAGAAGTATGGACATAGAGCCTTTGAATGTAGATCCAAGTCCATGTTGTTGCCACACATGAAATTTTTTTAGTGGATGTTGAGTCTATACTAGCTGCCAAGTGATGGTAATATCAATGGATGCTGAATGATTCTAAAATCAAGTTAATGTCGAGCTTACAGCTATACAAACACCAAGCATTAAATGTAAGGGTTTTGAAGGGTATATGGTCATTTTTCACTCTTTTTTTGTCATTTCAAATTTGAGCAAGAGAAAATAGAGTAGAAGGTGATTTAGAAACTTGTTCAAAGTGATTACAAATATTTCAGCAATTATCTCACACCAGCATATAGATTTTATAAGGTATTTACCACAAGCTGAGCTACGCAGTTTTTATTTTGCACAAACCCTAGTTTGACAAATGGTGTCCAGTTTGAGGAATGTAGAAGGGAAAGAGGTTTTAAATGTTTAGCTAATTAGTAATGAGGTCAAACAACCCATATTAAGGCCATCCCTGACATAGCATACAAACAAGATCCCCTAGCACACTTTCAATGATCCCAACAAATGTTATTATGGTTTAGGATGTCATGAAATGTTGCAACTATAATATTGGTAGCATTGGAGACCTAGAAATTTGAGAAGCCTATGATAGATTATCTTATAATGGTGCTCTAAAATAAGAATATAAAATTGTTGAAAGAAAGGGTTTGACCCGTGCCCTAAATTTTCCTACCATTTTCAATAATAAATGGATCAGAATTGTCTTAAGCCAAATACATGATGGATCCCTATGGCTAAAAGGAGGACCAATTAAGATATCAAAGAGGATAATTCATAGGGTGACTGGCTACCCAACCCTAGATTGGCCCAAAACTCTGAGTAGAAACTCCAAAGAAGTGATAGAGAGAAACACAAGGGAAAAATAGAACAAATGTGGGAAGACAATTGATGCTATCACTAATCCACTACTAGAATTTTCCATTAGATTAATTTCACAAAAATTCTATCAATCTAGCAGATTGAATAGTGTACCCTATATTGCAATAGATGTTGACTATAAAATTGTGAAGAAAGATCATACTTATGATCTAGCTAAGCTACAATTACAACAATTGATGGAGAAATTAGGAGCTATAAGGAAAATCAAAAGTGCACAATGAAAATTTGGTTCAACACTTATCTATATATTTTTTAATGTGAAAAATGCATTCCCCTCATTTGGTACAGTTGGTTGAAAGACCAATAGGGCCATAGCAGTGTAGATCAATGAGTATATTGCACAGATGGGAGAAAATTTGAAACATTGATGACTAGCTACTTTGACGACTTTAAGAAGTCAATGAAATAAAGAATGAGGATACCTATTTCACTGGTTGAGCAACACCACAATGATATATTCTTTCTATTTGATGCTGATTACACCTTCATATAGGCTGCTACAACAAGGGTCAGATGGTTAAGACCACTTGGATATGAGATTAATGTTGATGAAGCATCATCAATAATCAAAACACTTCTAGCAAAGGAAGTTGACAAGACTACACAAATCTTTGGAAACTATAATGTGATGAAATAAAAAATTTAAATTGAGTTGAAAACTACCTCAACACTTAAAAAGAAAGATAAATTGGTAAAGAAGCTAAAGGCTAAATTTTGCGAAGGTGCAAGTGAGGAAGAAGAGTAAGAGGATGAAGAACAAGAAAAAGAACAATCATAAGGACCTCTTGTTTTGACCAAAGGCATGGGAGAGGATAAGGAAGAAGAAGAAATAGAAGATGTTGAGGAAGAAGAAGCTAAAGAAGCACCAACACAAGCCGAGTCAAAGAAGATAAAGGCTAAGGCATAGCCTATGGTCAAGGAAAAGAAAGTTGTCAAATCTAACCCAACCAAGCCTACTACTACTACCACTAGAGCCATCACACATGCAAACACATAGAAGACCAACAAGAAGACTAAGGCTACATATCAAGGAGGCCAAGTGTAGAAGAAAAAGAGAAGAAAATATGTTGCACAACCTGACTCAGATGAAGAAAAGACTAAATAAAATGATTTGAGTCAATTCAAAGTAGTAAGTCACAAACCATTTTCTTATATTGAAAATGTGTGTGAAAATGTTAAAAATAATGTAGATTTTTCTAGATTTAAACATAGTGATTTTGAAAAACTTGAGAAAAAAGAACAAAAGTTAGTAGAAGATGCCCTATATGCAATGATGTCTAAATTTAAGACTACGCCATTAGAATTTGCTAACTCAATACCCAAGAAATTATATGATTTTGAGCAAAAATGGAATTGTTGTTTAAATTTGGAAAAACAAATAAGGGAAACTACATTAGCCTAAGTAATGCCAGAATTGACAAAAGGGCATATTTCTAAGGCTACTGAGAAATATGGAGTTAGGTTTACACCTAAGTATAGAGCCTTCAACATACTTCAAAATAATATTGAAGATGTGATAAAAAAGTCTACTCAAATATGGAAGCTAATCTATGGCTTGACCATTGTAAAACAAGGGGAAGCTAACCCTTTTGAGGGTAAAAATGATGATAAAGATGAAAATGACAAAGAAGATGATGAAAAATAGGAAGATGAGAATAAAGATAACATAGTTGGGGAAGAAATATAAAAGCAAGATGAATAGAGTGTGTAGGACACACAAGTGTTGAGTGTCAATCCCCCACATGACATAGTCAGGTCAACAGAAACTATTATTGTCAAGGATGTTCCTAATGCATCAACTTAGAACATCAATCCACTTATTGCAAATGACTTGAAGAAAATATTGGACCAATCTACACTACATGTAAAGTTATGTGATAATCCAATCTTGGTGAGTGTAGATGAGCTCCAAAAGGTAGTAACTGACATCAAAAGGGACAAGGTGAATCCACAAGAACCACCTTCTTCCATCTCTTCAATTACTTAAGTGAAACCTTTGATTCAAACTAAAATAGATACACCCACTAAGGTTGATACACTTGTGAAAATTGTCACTCTTGACAAGAAGCAAACTAAAGAAGAAATAGATAGTGCAACTGGATAGTAGGAAGCATGACAAATAGTTTCATTTGTACCTGAATCACAAGGACAAAGTGTTATTCATGTCATTGTATTAGAAAAGAGCCAATCTAAAGAAGGTGAGAAAACACCCAATGTAAAGGAGCAAGAAACCATCCAGGCATTGGTAACACTACCAACGTTTGGCACTTCTCCTAAAAAATTTCTTTAGAAGCTGAGTATTGGAGCTATACCACTGCAAATCTTAGTGCTAGGGTCAAGCTCTTCAAAAGCTAAAAAGGTAATTCACTATGGTGATATCAGTATTGATGAAAAGATTATTATTCCAAATTTTTATTATGATACAATGACCTTAGATCAAATAAAGATTTTGCAACAAGCTCTAGAGAAGAAGAAGCATCAAGAAATGCTTAGAAGATAATACAGGAAGAAGCAAGCTCTTCAAGACATAAAAGACATATTTTTAGATGCATTTAGTTTGCCTACTCTTGAAGAGAGAAAGCCACTACTAGAACTATTGTGAGAGATAGTGGGAAAGGTCAACAATGAAGGCATTGATACAAGTGCTCAACTTTTAGAGTGGTCAAAAAAGAAATTCTAGAGCAAGGTCAATAAGAAGATATATATTGGTGACATAGTGCTAACTCAAGTTGCATTAGCAACAAAGGTTGAGGATGTGAAGAAGGTACTTGAGAATATATTCTCATTGTACACTAAACTAAGTGACCCTACACTCTTCACCCAAAAGACTAGACATCATTTTTGAGCCTGGAGAGAAATCTAAACATATTAGGTACAAGGTTACCTCAGAAGCTAGCTCAGAGTGAGAAGAATTTTAATACATTGGTTCAAACACAAAGTCAATTAGTTGTATTAACAATAGAAAAGTCTAATATAAGAGCCAAATTGACAAGTATACAGGCATCTCTCACCCCTCATATGGAGATACTCTACAAGAAACTAGGCTATGTAAAAAATTTGCTAAAGAAAGACCCCAATATTTGTACTCTAGATGGCCTAGTACACCTTGTTGTTGAGCTTACCATCCAACTTAAGTCACTAGATGTTGCATATGAAAACTGGGATGTAGCTCTTAAAATTATAATGGAGGTCCATAAGTCATTTTTGGAAAAACACACTATACGTGTATAGCCCATTTGACATAAGTGTCAAAAAAATGGGGGAAAATATCTTATGGGGGAGACTGAGAAAAAGGGGGAAACAAAAAAAAGGATGAGAATATCCTATAAGGAAGAATTAAAAGGGGGGAGTTATACATTTTTGGAGAAATACAATGTAGAGATAGAAACAGAGCATGAAAGAGTATAAGTGCATTGAAGTCAAAGAGTATCAGTCAGCAAATGGATTTTGAATATCTACTCAGAAAAGAGAATAGATTTTGAATACTAAATAGTCATATTAACTTAGGGAGAGTTATGCATTTTGAGGTATATAGGTTATTGCAAAATTTTGAAATTTTGAAGTTTTGTATATAAGCCAAATCATGGATATGTTATACTTGAGAAGATTAGATTGATTATGTGTATTCAAGTGTTTTTGACACTCATGTCAAAGGGGGAGATTATTGATCTTAGATTGGTTTTGACAAGTGAGTGTCAATACACTTAAGACATTTACTTAGTTCATGTCAAACTTGTAATGCATGTCAAGTACAACATGTAAATATTAGACCTTGTCAAGTTGCAATGAGTGTCAAGTCACTCAAGTGTCGAGAAGATAGACCATGCTGAGTGATTCAAGTGCTAAGTAAATAGTAGGTGTTGAGTAGTTCAGGTGCCGAGTTAGAATAGTGTATGCCAAGCATCAAAGACTACATATGCTGAGTGACACAGATTGGACATATTTTTTTGTTATAGCAAAAACAACTATGTAAACCATTTTCTATCGACCGAAGGATAGATTTCAATTTTTAGAGATAAGGACAAATCTATATGCAGATTTACTATGAAATTACATGCAACCAATGAGAAAATGGGAAGGTTTAAGTGGGAAAATGGATGAATCTTAGCCATAGATTCATACCTAACCCTAAGCCACCTAAATCTTCTTAAGGAGGATGAAGCCCAAAATTTTTGATAGTGTTGAGAGCATTGTAAAGGGGTGAATGATCAAATTGGAGCCATAAACAAGACAGTTTGAAGAGCATTCAAGGTGACTTAGTAGTAAGAGTGAATTGCAAAATTAGTTGAGTGGAGAATAGAGGATAGAGGGTACAACATTGATACATTAGATCGTGAAGGATCAACTAGAGATTGGATAGAGGTGATCTGTTATCAAGCAAGCAAGTGCCAACCATAGGATCTATGTTGAGACATTTTGACAAGTGATTTTAGTTAAATCTCTTAACAGAGTAGTCTTAAGAGATTGTATGAAATCCTTTAATAGGGTTCTTACTTAATTGTAAGTTGAAGTCCTCTAACAAGGCACACTTCTAACAGGGTGTTGAAATCATCTAACAAGGTGGGACTTAACACTCTTTGTAAGCCTTTAACAGGGCAGGCCTTTCACAGGAAAAATCATGATTCATGGTCAAACCATTGTGACCTTAATTGGATACACTTTATCATTGTAGTAGTGATTTGTGGATGTCATCCCTACCCTAGTTTTACCTTCTCATTTGGAGGGTTTCTAGGTAATCATATATGGTGTTAAGTGTGTGTATTTGATTACATGTTTACATGATTGATGCATATGCTTTATATGTTATTTTAGTATATTAATGCATGTGGTATATGAATGGTGAAAGTTTTACGGGTCCAAGTTTAAACTCCTGATTCATCCCCCCTCTCATAATTTTACTCCTTTCCCACTTGTAATTCCAACACATAGTTCACATATTATCTCATTGACTTCACATCAATCACAAATATCACATAGATCACACACTTATCTGTAGAAGATAAGATCTCTACTTCACAAATTAGTAATTCTCTACTCAATCAGCCTTCATGTCTTCACACACTTGAAATAATATAAAATAACTTAGGGATTAATATATACAAAGTCAGCTCATCATGACTTGTTACAATGGACATTTGATTAGATAGACTTTGATAAATTAAAGTAATTTTTTAGGTCAAGAAAGCTAAGCCAAGTCAACTAAAATGTAAATTCTAAGGAATTTCAACTAATGCTAGTGTCAATCATGCTACAATGTGTGCCAAGAAAATCTAGTGTTGATCGGGCATTAGCATCGATTGAACAAGTTAATTGATGATGGGATAGAAAGAGTTATAGTGACTGTGTATTTAGTGTTATCTGAGTATTTGATTTTTGAGGTTTCTAAGTGAAAATAAAAGATTGAATTCAAAGAAATCATAAGATCAAGTTGACTCAGTTTGATTTCTTGGGAGATGTAAAATATTTTGAAGATAAGATTGATGAGTTGGATCACTAAATTCAAGAAGGAGATTAGGTAAAGACCTAATAGATGGATTCTAGAGAAGTTTCAAGAAGATGATCAAGATGATGGAAAAATATATTGAATTGATTTGAATCTTATCATAAACCCTAAGATCTAAAATAGATGTAGAAAATAGTAAAAGTGTGAATTGCCTATTTAAGAAGATACAGAGCCAAACAAAAAGAATACGTGTAGACACACACATACAAAGGATCAAGGAGTGCATGTGTATATAGAGAAAGGTTGATCGAAAAAACATGAGTTAGTGTGAATGTGAAGCTAAAGAAGAAATCTTGGAGATGTGATGTTGTTGTTGATAAGTAAATTAGAGCAAAAAACTTAAGTGTTTATGAGAAGAGTGGGCTAATTGCTTGAAGGGTGTCCAAGAAGATCGAGATCAGAGAGGACAATGGAAGACTTATCATTGATCCAACATAAGGATGGAATAAAGATCTGAACCAAAAAAAGTGAGTTTTAGTCACATAGATCAAACCTACTATTTTCTTTCTTATCATTGTAAACAATATGTATTGAAATCCTTTTCACAGAGGTTGACCTAACAATCATTTGAAGTATTAACAATCTATGTAAATCCTTTAGCTAGGTGACATTCTAATGGAATGATCAAAGACCTCTTACAAGGCCACTCCTAATAGGGTGATTAAATCCTCTAACTAGGTCACATTTAATAATGTGTATTGTATCTTTAACAGGGTTGGCTTCTAATAGAGCTCACTTCAAAAGAGTGAAAAAGGGTGACATGTTGCTGGTGGTTTTTTCCAAATTGAGTTTCCACATTAAATCCTAGTGTCAAATTGTGATGAATGTCAAATGAATGTTTTATCATTTGATGATATTTTCATTATGAAATACAAGTTAAATGTTGTGATAGTTTTATAGTAGAGACCGAGCAACATAAGGATAAGAATAGTAAAGTGTTTAATGTTTAATTGTTCAAGTGGTACATAAAGACCTTGAGTAATTAATTCACCCCCCTCTTAGGTATTCTAAATATTTATAACAATTTTTATCAATGTTGAGTGCTTACAGAGAAAAGTTTGAAGGTAGTTAAAGCTAAAGATCATGACTAATAAGAGAGATGTGCCCAAGCTAAATAAGGAGAACCTTCTTGCATGGAAGACCCTAATGAGGTTGTACATATCAAGCATTAGTGATGCTGATGTTGGTTTTCTAAAAAAGGAATATGTAAAAATAACTCCTCTAACTGCTAAAAAATTGAAATAGAAGCTAGAACATAACTAAGCAATGTTGGAGATTGCCTCAACCCTAAGCCATGTCAAGTTTGATGACCTCAAAGATTGTGATAGTGCAAAGAAAATGTGGGACAAATTGAAATCCATATATGAAGGTGATGACAATGTCTTAAGAACTAAATCAAAAAGTCTAAGAGATAAATTTGATGACATGAGAATGATGGAAGGTGAGAACATAGTACAATACTGGACAAGAATTAAAGAGGTTTTTGATGCCATTCAAGGAGAAAATGGAACAATTGAAGATGAAATAGTGATAAGCAAGCTATTGTGGACTCTACTCCCTATCTATGCCATTAGAGTCTCTGCAATTCAAGAACTGAGATGCACACCAGGTAACAACTTGACCTTAGAAGGTGTAATTGGTAGACTTACTACTTTTGAGATGTCTAATTTTGATAATTACACACCTGCTACCATTGAATATGCTTTCAACTCACAATTGGTTCTTAGTAAAAAGTAAGGAAATTTTGTGAAGATCGAAAGTCATAGTTATGATGATGATATTGATGAACTTGAAGCCCTCATTGAAAAAAGGTAAATTACCTATCATTTTTTTTTCATGCAACAAAGTTGGTAATATTGCTACTAGATGTCCTGACAGGGAAAATAAGGATTAAAGGAAAGAAAGCAAGTACAAAGGAAGAAAAGATGAAAAAGACTACAGAAGGAACAAGGATGAAAAAGGTAAGAAATCTTGTTATATTTCTGAAGAAGTGATGGATAATGAATCTGAGATTAATGATGATGAAGTAGTATATGTTGCTATGAAAGAAGATTCTAATGAAGATGAGAAAATTGCATTAATTTTCTACATGAGAAAAAATAATAGATGGATAATTGATAGTGGATGTTCCAATCATATGGCTCATGATAAAGACAAATTTGAAGATATTTGTCCATATAGTTGTGGATCTGTTAAATTTGATAATGATATCCCATGTGTTGTATAAGGTAAAGGCACTATTCAACTGATTGACAAGATAACATGTGACAATGTTTACTAGGTTGAAGGACTTAACTACAATTTCTTGAGTGTTTCATAGCTGATCAAATCAGGTTACTGAGTTGAATTTCACAATAGAAAGGCCAAGCTACATGATGATGATGGTAAGATAATTGGAACTGGTGAGCAGACATGAGGTAACTTATTCTATCTAGACCTATCAAGTGAGACATGTATGTTTGCACAACAAGAAGATGTTTGGTTATGGCACAAAAGACTATGTCATGTGAATTTTGACAATTTGGTGAATATAAGTAAGATGAATAAGGTAAGAGGGTTTCCTAAACTAAAGAATCCTATCAATGCCATGTATAAATAGTGTCAATTAGGAAAGATGACTAAGTCTAGTTTTAAGAGTAAAACATACACTACTAGTGATATTTTGGAATTGGTTCATACTGGCCTATGTGGACCCATTGGTATTAAAAGTTATTGTGGATATTTATATTTCATTCTATTTGTGGATGATTACTCTAGAATGACGACTGTGATGTTTCTTAAAGTTAAATCTAATGATTTTCGGTTACTCAAGTGATATTTAGCCATAGTTGAAAAAGAAATAAGGGAGAGGCTAAAGTGTTTGAGATGTGATAGAGGTGGTGAATTCATTTCACATGAGTTCAATACATTCTACAATGACAGAGGAATTAAAAGAAAAATGTTAGCACCAAGGACCCCTCCTTAGAATAGGATAGCTAAAAGAAGAAACATACCAATAATCGGTTGTGCAAGAGCACTAATGATGAAGAAAGGTTTATCACAAAAATATTAGAGAGAAATAGTTAGTATTGTTATTTATACCCTAAATAGAGTTCAAGTCAAGAAACGTATAAATGCTACACCTTTTGAACTATGGTATGGTTATTCTCCTAATGTTAAATATTTCAAAATATTTTGTAGTAAATGCTATATTCTGAAAGATAATAGGAATGGAAAGATTGCTGCAAAAAGTGATGAAGGAATATTCCTAAGTTATTCCACAAAAAGAAAAGCTTATAAGTGCTTGTATTCTAACACTAACAAAGTTGTGGAAAGTGAAAATCTAAGAGTTGATGAGTTTGTAAAAAAGGTGATACTTGATGTAGAGAAGAACTTGAAGACTACAGTACATTCATTTATGTGGATGATCATGCTCCCATCACTCAATGTGAAGAAAAAATCAAAGCTACAAGTTCCCATCAAAAAGGAAATGATGAAGTACAAATGCAAATTGTTGAGCAATGGAGAATGGGTTTCGAGCAGTAGACTATAGATTTTGAGGCATAGACATGCAATGTTGACCATCAAACAGTGAATGTTGAGTATTCAGAAGCTGCACCAGAACTAGAACAAGGAAAATAAAATGAGCTTGAGATTATTTTTCCAAATGAACCTAAAGAAGAACCAAGAAGGAAACTACCCGTGTTAGAAAAATATGTGAAAAGACATCATAAGCCTAATCAAATTATTGGAGATGATGAATCAAGTGTTATGACAAGGAGAAAACCCAAATGTGACACATGATTATTATGTGAGTTTGAGCCTAAAATAATTAAAGATGTTTTAGACAATGAAGATTGGATATAAGAAATAAATAAAGAAACTAACCAAATCAAGAAGAACACTACTTGGACCTTACTACCAAGACCTAAAGACAAAAATGTCATTGGGGAAAAGTGGGTTTTTAGGAACAAGCTCAATGAAAATGGTGAAGTAATAAGAAACAAATCAAGACTACTATGCAAGGGTTTCACAAGGAGTTGACTATGGATAAAATTTTGCTCCTATGGCCAAAATTGAAAGAGTTATAACTCTACTTGCATACTCAGCTTACAAAAATTTCAAGGTATATCAAATGGATGTCAAATATGCATTTTTAAATAGTATACTGGAGGAGGAAGTATACATTGAATAGCTTGAAGGATTTATAGATCTAGAAAAGAGGAACCTGGTATGAAAACTGAACAAATCTCCTTATGGATTGAACCAAGCCCCAAGAGCATGGTATGGAAGACTACATAACTACTTAGTGAAAATTGGTTTTGAGAGAAAAATGATATTAATTTATATTTGAAGAATGGTAAGAATAATGAAGTAACGTTATTTGAGATATTTGTTGATGATATTATATTTGGAGGAAGAGAAGTATTATCTAAATCATTTTCTAATGAAATGAAAAGGAATTTGAAATGCCTATCTTTGGTGAAATTAAATTCTTTGTTGGATTACAAGTATGTCAAACAAAATTTGGTATTTCATTTCACAGTCCAAATACATCAAGGAAATACTAAAGACTTTTGGTATGGAAGATTCAAGGCCAGTGACTACACCTATGTCTAAAGGACACAAGCTATCTAAGATTGGTGATCCTACTTATGTGAACCAGACCCTATATAAATCCATGATAGGAAAATTTCAATATGTCATTCATAGTAGGCCAGATATTGCCTTGGCAGTTGGGATAGTTGCTAGATTTTCAACAAATCCTAAAGAGAAACACATGATGGCTATAAAAAGAATATTGAGATATCTGAAAGGTATAAAATACTATGGATTATACTACAAGAGGAGAAGTGATAGATTTGAACTAAAAATTTTCATTGACTCAGAGTGGGCAGGTAACATTGATTATAGAAAAAGCACTAGTGGAGGTGTATTCTTTCTTGGAAAGAGATTGGCGTCATGGACAAGCAAGAAGCAAAATTGTATTTCTCAATCAATAGATGAAGCTGAGTATGTGGTAGCTATAGTAAATTATTCAAACATAATATGGATCAAACAGTTACTAATAGGTATGAAAAAAGAAATTATAGATCCAATGGTTATCTATTGTGATAACACAAGTATTCTTAACATTTCAAAAAATCTAGTGATGCACACTAAGAAAAAGCACATTGCTATCATGTATCACCACTTGCGAGAATTAGTTCACGACAAAGAAGTGAAGCTAGAATATGTGAATAAAAAGGAACACATTACTGACATATTCACAAAAACATTACCCAAAGATGCTCATGAATATATTAAAGGTAAACTATGGGTGATTTCCATATCTAAGGTTAATGAAGAAGCCATAGTGCATTGCATCACATGTGCTAATCAGGATATTCTCCACAGTGGTGCAATATAGCTTTACTTTGGGATATGCCTAAGGTAGAATAATTTAATATAGCATAAATTGATTAGTCATAGAAATATGACAAGTATCAGCCAAACATGTGAAATCTACATAATTTAGATGTGTGAAGAGTTTGAACCTGAGACAACTACACATCCGGGCATTATTGTCAAAGAGGGGGAGATTAAGTGAAAAGGAAAAGGGAGAGATTTACAAATAAGAGGGAGAAATTACAGAAAAGAAAGAAAGAGATTGGTTACTAAGTTTGGAGAGATTATTGAAAAAAGAGAGAAAGATAAACTTCAAAGGGAGAGAATCATGAAAGTAATACAAATTGATAGAGGGAGTTTGCATGGATAAGAATCATAATGAAACTAAGGATATTGCTCACTCACACAAGTGAAATCTTTTGGATTGTATGGTAACTTACCTACTACTAGTATTTGGATATTTGAGATGATGTTTGAAATGTTAACATCAACACCAAAAAGGGAGATTGTCGGAAACTTACAATTGGAACAATTGACATTTTTCTACTTAATGTAAATGTTATATCTATTTGATTGATGAAGATA
Source organism: Cupressus sempervirens (assembly GCA_028749045.1). Classification (NCBI taxonomy): domain Eukaryota; kingdom Viridiplantae; phylum Streptophyta; class Pinopsida; order Cupressales; family Cupressaceae; genus Cupressus; species Cupressus sempervirens. Next base: position 544,812,804 of record CM053790.1, on the reverse strand, counting down.
ATTTGAGAAAGTTGCTCATAACTATAGCACCTAGAGGAAAGGTTGAAATTATGAAAAGAAAGTTGCAATGGAAATTTGATTTGATAGACTTTGATAAAACAAAGTAATTGTTTATGTCAAGAAAGCTAAGCCAAGCCGAGTAAAATGTAAATTCTAGAAGGAATGTCGAGTAATACTAGTGTCAACCAAGCTATAGTGTGTGTCAAGAAAATCTAGTGTTAACTGAGAATTAGCATTGACCAAGCAAGTTAGTTGATGTCAAGACAAAAAGAGTTATAGTGACTAAGTATTTAGTTTTGTCTAAGTATCAGAATTTTGAGGTTGCCAAGTGATAGTAAAAGATCGAATTTAAAGAAATCATAAGCTTAAGTTGACTTGGTTAATTTCTTAGGACATGTAAAATGTGTTGAAGATAAGATTGATGAGTTGGATTACTAAATTTGATAAGGAGATTAAGTAAAGACCTAACAAATGGATTCTAGAGAGGTTTATAAAAGATGGTCAAGATGGTGGACAGATACATTGAATCAAGTTGAATTTGATCATAAACCCTAAGATCTACGGTGGATGTAGAAAATGGTAAAGTGTGAATTTCCTATTTAAGGAGGTAAAGAGCTTAACAAAATGGTACATGCAGACACACATATATATAAAGGATCAAGGAGTGTAAGTGTACATAGAGAGAGGTTGATCAGAAACACATGAGTGTGAATGCAAAGCTAAAGGAGAAAGCTTGCATATGTAATACTATTGTTGATAAATAAATTAGAGTAGAAGTCTTAAGTGTTTATGAGAAGATTGGATTGATTTCTTGAAGGGTGTCTAAGCAGATCCAGATCAGAGAAGACAATGGAAGGCTTATCAGTGAACCAACATAAGGATCAAATAGAGATCTGAACTAGCAAAAGTGAGTTATAATCACACATATCAAACCTATTGTTTTCTTTCTTAACATTGTAAACAATTCATATTGAAATCCTTTTAATAGAGGTTAACCTAATAGTCATTTGAAGACTTAATAGTCTATGTAAATCCTTTAAATGGGTGACATTCTAATGGAATCATCAAAATCATCTTATAAGGCCACTCCTAACAGGGTGATTAGATCCTCTAACTAGGTCATATTTAACAATGTGTATTGTATCTTTTAACAAGGTTGGATCCTAATAGAGCTTTCTTTGAAAGAGTGAAAAAGAGTGACATGTTGTTGGCAATTTTTCCAAAATTAGGTTTCCATGTAAAATCCTAGTGTCAAACTACGATGAATGTCTTATGAATGTTTTTCATTTGATGGTGTTTTCATTATGCAATACAAGTTAAAGTTTATGACAGATTTACAATAGAGACCGAGCAACAACAGGATACGCAAAATAGTAAAAGTGTTTAATGTTTAATTATTCAAGTGGTACGTAAAGGACTTGAGTAACTGATTCACCTCCCTAGTTATTCTAAACATTTTTAACAATATATATATAGTGCTATATATATATATATATATATATATATATATATATATATATATATATATATATATATATATATATATATATATATATATATATATATATATATATATATATATATATATATATATATATATATATATATATATATATATATATATATATATATATATATATATATATATATATAGTGCATAGTTGCACTTGATATTTCATGTTTTAGTGAATAGGTACCAAACAACATCTTTGCCTAATTTGAATGTTTGAGTGTTTCTTTATCCCCAAGAATAACATAGGAGATAGTCACATAGGTCATTTATGATTTTAGACATTTTTCTTGTCCTAAGACAACTTGGAAAAATGGGGTAGTAGAAACAAAGAATAAAATAGTTCAATAAAAGACTTAAAGAATGTTAAAGGATGTGTTCCTACCTAATGTGTATTGGAAAGAATCAATGCATACTATTTTTTACAATATAAACAATGATTTGGTAAGGATCAATAATCCTAAGACAACCTATGTATTAAGGTGTTTAGAATTTTTGGAAAAAAATGCTACATCAAAAGAGATGAAGAAGACTTTGGGAATTTTGACTCAAATACTAATGATAAATATTTCTTAGTTATTCTAAAAGAATTAAGACTTACATATCTTACATCCAAAGGTTTAGGTTTAAAAACAAAAATGCTAGAGTTGACGAAAAATGGAATCATATTCTAGAGGAACCTAAAGAATTTGGAACCCAAGGTGGCTCTACAATTTTGAGGAGGAAAATGAACCAAGTGAAAAAAAGGATTTAAGGAAAATAAAGTAGAAGAAATGTCTAAGACTTTGAAAAATTTCATGTAAAGGAATCAAATCCATAATATCAAACCATTGGAGTCAAACATGAGGGATAACAAGAATAAGAAGGATTGCCAAGGAAAATAAGTAGGTGAATATTTGTCTCTTATCAAGCATAGAACAAAAATATGTTCAAATGACTTTAAGAATGAATGATGGTTGAAGACAATGTAAAAATAACTTGATCAAATCAAGAAAAACCAAACACAAGAATTTTCCTTTCGACATGTTAAAAAAAAAGTGATTAGAACTAAGTGGGTATTAGAGAAAGATGAATCACGATGGAGAAGAGACAAGGTGTTGTGTATATATTGTTTTCTTCTTACATGACATCATAATGGATATGAATAAATAACATTATGTTGGGTTAGTTATTTTCTGAATTTGGATGAGTTTTCTTGTGATGCCTTGTTATGACTTTGTATGCTTCTTTGTTTTGTGATGTGATTATTTGAGCTCACCTTATGCTTACATGGGAATATAATTGTATTATATGATCGCATTGAACCCATTAAAGGTTGTTACCTTTGGGTTGATATGGTTTATGTCATTGCATAGACAACTTTCTTATGTTCTTATGTATGGTTGTGTGAACTATGGTTGTGTAGCTTTTTAATTACCTATTTAAGGATGTCAAACCTTCTTAGCTATATCCATACTTTCTTTATCTTGGGTACCTAGATCCAAGATTGATTCATTTACAATTTTCCATTTCCATTAATATGTTATAATTTTATATTGGCATTATGAAATGCATTTTATTATAGTCAATTTTTTGTTTAACTATTTATAATAACATTGCTAATGTTATGATGGTATTTTTTTTACTTCATATATTAGGATACTTTGATTTTTTCATCCTATCCTAATTATCATGAAGTTAGTATTGATTCTTTGTGATATTATGCCTTATCATGCTCACAGATATCTTATTTGAAGTTTTCTTTTATATACAATTAAATATCATAAAATGTTTATTTAATGTTTTAATTAAAATGATATGATTATTTATGTTTTACAATGAGGATTAAATAGAATGACTAGTGTTGTACCATTTTAATGCATACAAATGATTATGCCACTAGAGCATCCCCTTCCATTAGTTGCAATTTGATAATTATATTCATATGCATTGATAGACACACATAGACACATATATACATACATGCATATTTACATACATACATATATACATATATATACACACATATATACATATATATACACACACATATATACAAAGATATATATACATACACACATATATACATATATACACACACACATATACATATATATATATATACACACACACACATATAAATGTGTGTGTGTATATGTATATATGAATGTATGTGTGTGTGTATGTATATGTATGTATGTATATGTATATATATGTATGTATATGCATACATATATATATGTGTGTGTGTGTGTGTAGATACATACACATATCTATACACACATATATATGCATGTATATACACACATGTATATATGTATATACACACACATATATATACATATATACATACATACATACATAAATATATAGTGCATAGTTGCACTTGATGTTTTGTGTTTTAATGAATAGGTACCAAACATCATCTCTGCCTAAGTTGAATGTTTGAGCATGGATTTATCCCTAGTAGTAACATAGGAGATCTAGTTACATAGGCCATTTATAATTTTAGCCAATTTTGTTTCTAGATGGAACAATGTATCCTAATTGATATATCATGCCTTTAGTACCATGTGTGTAAAATTCAAACTTCATTAACATAACCATGATTGTATTGGTGAGTGTTTGTGCATTATAGTTGTTGTGGTGAGTTGGGAATTGAATGCTATATTTCAATCTTTATTGTTATTTTATAATTTTCTAGCAAATATCTTGAAGTCTATGCATGTCTATGGAATCAAGTTAGATTGATCAAACTAGGAATTCCACTTGATTTTATTGGCTTATGTGGTCTTTTATTTAGCCCTTTTGTATTTTTCCCAAAAGTTCCATATAATGAAGACATAGACTTCATTTTGATGCTTTGTCATATTTTGATACCAATTTCTCTAAAATTATCTTTAAGACATTTAGGTGATTTCTTGGTGGGTGAGATCTGTTTGACAAAAAAATGTGATCATTGGATTCATGTTGTAATTTCTCCCCTTTGTATGGACATGACTTTGATTTTCAAAGAGTATTTTACTTCTTCTCTCCTTTTTAGATTTTTCACTATATTGTAAGTGGTTGTCCTAACTGGTGATGAGAGGGGGGTGAATCAATACAAACTTTTCTATAGGTTATAACAATAATCCTACTAACTAAACTAGCTACCAATCCCTTAACTAACAAGACAATGAGAAATGAAAAAAAATAAAACCATATAATATCACACAAGAATCCATACATAAATGACACAGGTATTTATACATGAAAACCCTTGATGACAGGATGAAAACCACAGTGGGAGTAATATACCCACTAGTCTTTTCTTGCAAGTAAAAGGGTTCTTTGTTAAAGGCTCACATCTATTCCTTTATAGAATTCATCCTATTAGGAATGAAAATAATCTTTTAGGATAAGAAAATATTGTTAAGGGACCTTGTGAGAGGATTTAAGATCTCTTTTTGAGAGATACTTTTTTAGAGGACTTTGAAGACTTAAATACAAGTCTTTCTTGTTAAAGACTTATAATAGTTTTAATAGTAAAAAAAATAAAGGTTTATATCTTAGAATGTGTCACACCTTGCCATGCAAATCCTTTATGATTACCTACAAATTTTATATGATCTCCTTCTTCTATTATAGCTTTATTATGCGAACACTTTTTTGTTCAATTCTCCCTTTACATGCTTGTGTGTTGGTCTATTGTTCTTCTTTTTGGTTTTTCTTTCAGAACTTTTCTTCTTTCTTTCATATCTTTGAGCAATAATCTCTTCTATAGTAACAACTTCAAAAGTAAAGTTCAAGTATCCTTATATGCACTCATGTTATCTGAGTGTCAAAACCCTAAAATTATCTCACTCAAACATATATTCAAAATTTGAATCCATAAGCGATCTAGTCACAAAATATATATGAGTAACTATGTATAGTTTTCTATTCATGTAGGCATGTCTATCCTCTTGTAAATCTACATCTAGACTTGTGTCCTTTCATTCTTCAATAACTTCAATTAATTCTCATTGTGTGCTAATTACATCATTATTAGGCTATCCTCTAGTCCTATCACGTCATTGGTGACCCAACTTAGGTGAGTCATGATCAACTAACTTACTACACATATATGTCTATCATAGCCTTGATTGCGTCATTCCTTTTTTTAGACTAGTATGCCAATCTACTGGTGGTTGCACTTCCTTTAGTATAATGTGGGTGTCACATTAGCAACCCTTCATCCTATTTGGGTTTTGCTAATCTATCTTGGGTTGTATTGAGAACTATGTTTGGAAGCCCCTCTTTCTCTTGTATTAAATAGCTAAGTGTGAAAGTGGTTAGTTAATGAGTTCATTTCACATAGTTTACATTATTAAATTCATTAGCTCTTCCATGTTTAGTAAAGAGTTTCCAAAGTCTAAATCCTTGTTATTAGGCCTAAGTTTTCAATTAAACCATTTTAAAATGGACACACTCATTATTTTAGACCTTTTAGCTCCCATCCTCTATTGATCTAATGCCATGATGGATAGATTTGTGCTTGATCAACTCTTTCTCTTTGTCTACCCCATATTTCCACTTTCATCAATGAAATTTTTGAGACCTCAGAGTTGGCTCATTGAGGGCTAACCCTAGAACAAGTTAATGTAAGTTGACCTATTCTAGAACAAGTCAGCCTAGATTAACTTGTTCCCTAGGGATTTTAAATCTTGGGCCAATTATTGTGATAGGTTTTTTAATCTAATAATTGGGTAATCCTATCATCTTTCTTTATTTTTGTGCTTGACAGTTAGTATAAAAGGAAGCCTAGGAAAATCATTTTCATGTCAACATGCTATCCACAATCATTATAGAAATAACATGTAATTTCAAGCATTCAAGTAATCAAGCAAGCAAGATTCCTCCAAGCATTCAAATATTCAAGGATCCTTTGTGAGCACTTACTCTTCAAGATTTAAAATTTTGTTTGCCATCAAGGGAGAAAATATGCATTAAATTATTCATAATCTTCTTTGTTGATGAGCATTTATATCCATGGCTTCATAATGTGGTTTTTATAGATCCATTGCATTTGTGGAGATTTCCTACATCCTTCATAGCAAATTTGACATCTACAATATATAAGAATTGCAAATCCTTATTGGCAAAAGTTTCTACATGTAAGGTGAATATTAACATTTTTTCTTTCATTTTCATATTTACATTTCAATTTCAAGGTTGATTCCTCAATCTAGGGATTGACCAAGGAAACCCCCCATTCACCCTAAACAAAAAAACAAGTTTTTTAGTGTGCAAGAGTAGGATAACATAATTGTGACCACAAATCTTTAAAAAAATTCACTAAACCATTTCTAAATAAGTTGGGTTAATTTTTTTACTATATCCCAAGGACATGGCGACTTCATGGTGAACCATTCAAAACATGTGGCACTAGGTCAGTGTGTTCCTAGAGCTCTGAGAAAAATAGTGTTTTATGGATTTTCTATTATTATCATGAATACACAAGTAGAAGTTTCCTTGCAATACTAGATACACAACTTTTGGAGAAAAAAATAATATTCTTCTACACACTTCAAGGTGAGAACTTTATCATTCATTTCTCTTTTTTGTCTAGACCTATTTTCATATATTAATTGGGCTTATTTCTCACATATAGAACCTAGACCTATCTTACACTTCTCATTAAATCAATTAGCTCAATTGCATATCTTTGGTCAAATCCTACATTGCATGAAAGAGGACTTGCTTGTGTACTTGCTTGATGCAATTTGGGTTTGGCATTAGCATCCCTTTATCTCCTTGGGTTTTTTTTTTGTATTGATTATCAATCAGCCAAAAGGAAACAAAATAGATCTTATCATCTTTTAAATTCAAGGAGGATGATCAAAATACCAAAATAATCACTGTATTGTTCATTGAATTAAATACAAAATGTTATAAGATTAGAACAAGTATAACAAAATAAGAGACAACCTTAGCATTCTACATCTAATAATATTCTTCTTCTTCTATAGATTATTATGATCTAGGAGGGGAGATTTCAGGTCCAAAGGAGGTACTATTGACAGTTACAACATTGGAAGTTCCTGTGTCCTCATTCTTTTTCCATTCATTACTCCTCTTCAGCTATCTGATGAATTCTTCAAGTGAAACAATGAAATCATCTTTTTCTTTCCCCATAGTGTAACCATATGCCATTTATTTATTCTCAAACTCATCTTTTCCTTCCTCCAAAAGTTTGATGAACTTTATTTTCTTTATCTTCATGATGGTCATTGTCTGCAAGGAGATAACAAAGAAAATGAGTCTCTGAAGAGGCCCTGTAAGAGACCTTGACCTACCAAAAAATGCATCATTGTTCCTTATTTTCCAAATGTTCCACAACAATGAACAAGATAAAATGGACCAAAAGAGATTACATTCTTTATTTCTACTAATGATGTTTCCAACTATAACATTCACAAGACTAAAGTCTATAAAGGAGGAGAGACCAAAGAGTTCCCAAATATCTTTTGAAAGCAGGCATTCAAAGAAAACAAGTAAAATAGATTCAGGTTGGCTACACAATCTACAGACATTTGGTTTCTATGAAGGCATCTTAAATGATAGTTTGTGCAAGAAGAGTTACCAAAGGAAACATGATACTTTAGGTTCAATAGCTTTTTTCCACATGTTGTAGTGGTATTTCTTCAAAGACTCATTATTTAAATTCAAGTTCCACACCAAGTTTAGGTGATTAAAGATAAGGTCATCTTGGGTTAGGAGGGAATAGAAAATCTTAACTTTAATTTTGCAAAGGAGTTATTAGGCCAGCAGAGGGAATGAGGGCAGTCAAGATGAGAGCAATAATTTAAGGGAAAATCATGTGAGGCTATTGCATCCCTGACAATAGTATAATTTCTCCACTGTGATTGGGGAATGTCAAAATCTAGTCTAATCTTCGTCCTAAGACATGAGCAGTACATTATTAACAATAATATCTCTAAAAAGAGAAATTTCCTTTTTTGGCCCTCTTTTTTGTAGAGCACCCTTGGAGTAAGGCCAAAGGTTTCCCTCTATGATTAATATTTTACCATAATGATATATTACCACGTAGAGTATAGTCATGAATAAGAATTTTCTTATCATCAAGAAAATGTCTAATATATTTCCAACTTTTGGACAAATATATAAAGACATTTGAGTGTTCAACTCTACAATTGATATTGATGGAAATAAAATCAAACATATGGAGTCCATTCTACTCCCTACATTTGCAACGGGAGGCTCTAACAATATTTTTTCTTACCAATACTTTCCATGGATTATCTCCATTGGTAGCTTTATCTAGCCATTTAAATGCCAGCAATCCCTTGTAATCTCAAATCTTTTAGGCCTAGTCCACCTAGTTCTTTTTCTTGGGTACACCAACTCCATTTGGATGCATGCTTGTTCTTACTGCAGATATTTCCTTGCCATGAAAAATTACTTATAGCCTTTTGGAGTACCTCAAATTGAGTAAAATTAAATAGCTAGGAATATGAGAAATACACTAAATAAGAGGAGAGAATCTTTTGGCAGACTTGAGCCCTTCCTACAAGGGAAAGATAATTGTAATCCCATTTATTAAATTTACTTTCGAGCTTTATCTTGGTCCATTCCCATATATCCTTGAGGTTGGGGCTGACTACAAATGGGATCCCAAGATACCTGACTATATGACTATGGCCTCCCCATTGAATACCAAATCTTGTGCACCAATCAAGGGTAATATCTTCCTAACCTAAGATGCACGATTTAGCAATCGAGATATTGCTACCAAAGGTTGCACAAAATACATCTAGCTTTCCTATGATGAGTTCCATGTTGCCTTCTCTTATATAAAATAGAATGGTAGTCTCATGTGCAAATTGAACATTAGCTACTTCTTCCCCATTAGGCAGGGATAGGCCCTTAACTCTAGGAGAAAAGGAGGTATCTCTCAAAAGGTAATGTAAGGAGTTAGTAGTAAGAACAAATAGAGCATGAGAAAGGGGGCATCCTTATCTAATAGACCTAGATAGTTAAAATTTGTATGATCTTACTCCATTAATCTCTACAGTAGCCATAGCTCTTATAAAAAAGGTGAAAACCATGCTAATGATGGAAGAAGGAAAACCAAGGGTGACCAACATAATATTCAGGAACCCCCATTCCACCCCATCATATGCTTTCTCATAATATATAAGAAATGATCCCCTTGTTGTCCCTATTCTTTAGCCCAATCTAGAGCCTCCCACCATGTGATCAAATTCTCTAGGATAAATCTTCCTTTAACAAATCTTGTCTATGAGGGGTTAATGATATTGGGAAGTATATCCACTAACCTTGGTGCTATGATCTTTGCAAGGATTTTGTTAGATACATTCAAAAGGGTGATAGGCTTCCAATTCTTGATAAGGGTATTATCTCCATCTTTCGGGATTAGTTTGATTAGCCCATCATTGATCTCATGCCTCAAGAATCTCTAGCAATTTCCTCCTCATAAACTAGTTTAAGTTCCTCACAAATGTATTCAATATTTTCCTTGTAGAATTATGTAGGTAATCCATCAGAACCAAGAGTTTTATCATTAAAGAGTTTAGAGATGGCCCCTCTAATTTCTTCAAGCATGATGTTCTTAACCATCATAGTAGCATCTTCAATAAATATCTTTATTGGAATAATGTGTTTGATCTTCTCTCTAGCTTCCTCCATCCCTAGTCCTACATCTTTTTTGGTGCAAAGATTACTATAATACTTGGATAAAGCCAATTCCAACCTGTGAGGTGAGGTTAGCATTACTATCATAGATGAATTCAATCCTTTTTTTGACCTAGTTTTGTTTGAGAGAATTGAAGACTTAATTTGGATTTTGATAATCTAACTTGGGTTATATTGAGAATTATGTTTAGAAGTCCCTCTTTCTCTTGTATTCAGTGTTAGTGAAAAGTGGAGGCCATATCCTATTGTGTGCTTCTATTTTCTCACTAAATAAAAAATGTGGCTATAAACCTTTTTCCTCTCTCTCTCTATATGTATGAGATAAAAATTTAATGAATTTAATATGTTCCATACTTGTTTAAGAATATATTTGAGACACCAATCACCACTAATACATTTTTTAGTGCATTGATTATTACCAATGAATCACCTTGAATGTGAATTTTCTTGTACTCCATTTTTTTAATGAGTGTACCCTAGAGTGATTCATATGCTTCTTTTATATTATTAGGTCCATGAGAAAGAGATAATTCTGTACCTAACAAAGTTTATTATGATTCATCCCTTTTACTTATACCTACCCTTGATACTCTTGGATTACCTCTTGAAGCACCATCAAAATTAATTTTGAAAAACTTATTTGAAGGAGGTTTCCACTTGATATTACTCCTATTTATCTTCTTTATGGATACTACCATTAAATGGTATCAAAATTGAATTTTGTTTATTCATAATAGAATCATCTTATGAGGTAGAAAGAGAAGTTTGTTTTTTATTCTTTTGAATAGAGGAGTTCACAAATTCAAATATAAATATGTCAATTATATCATATAATTTCTCAATAGACATACTTTCATTTCTAAAAACATGCTTGTTTATTTCCCACCAAAGCTACCAAATGACCAATACTGGAACAATTTTTTGTATATAGGAAACAATACAATTTTTTAGTAATATTTCATTCTTGAAACCACTTCAAAATTATCTTAGTTATAGGTGTGAAGAAATTAAGTTTTTTAATGAAAAAAATCAACATTGTGTAGAAAATGGGTAATGGATGAAGAGATGATCCATAGTTTTAGACTTATTTGAGTACACAATACATATTTCAATTATTAATCTATATTGAGTTTATCCAATCTATCACTTGTGAGAATTAATTTTCTAAGAGCTAACCATGTGAAATTTCTTATTGTCGGAAAGATTGCAATATCCCAATAAAATGAATATTCTCTTGGAGGTGATCGAAGTCTCTTTCTATTTTGAAGAGCTTGATATCCCTATTTTTTTGAATATGTGGTCATTTTATATGGTTCATAAATGATCTCATCATGAGTATTATTGATGTAAAATATGTTGGTCCCAACCGATACTAAGGGGGGAGATGAATTGGTATTGACTCTAAAATTGTTACTTTCTTAACTATTCTAAACAAACTAAATAATAACCACTTAAGCAATAAAGAAATGATAAATGAATTAAGAAAAAATCTTATAAAATCACACACAAAAACATTAATCAAATCACATAGAGATTTATGCATGGAAACCATCAAACAGAGGATGAAAACCATGGTGGGGCTAATATTCCCACTTTTTCTTATAATGCATGTTTAGGGTTTCCCATTTAAGAGCTACTATTGTTTCTTCTAAAATCTAATCATGTTAGGAATGTATATAACGTTTTAGCATTACACAAGCCTATGAAAGCTACCTTATTAGAGGATTTACAAATCTTCTTCTAAGAGAAACTTTGTTAGAGGATTTACTAAAGCTCACTAATGAAGCTTTCCCAATTAAGAGATACAACAAAATGCAATGGTAAGAAAGCAATCTAATGTATGATCTAAATATACAACTCCATTTCCTTATAGATCATTGTTTTGTATCCTTGAAGATGCACTAATCATCCCTATTTAAGTCATGAGCCCTTCAATCTCACCTTGGCTTTCATTGTTTGGAATAGCCTATCGTTGTATCACTCCTCTTTGCAATTGGCTCCCTTTCATTGACATAATGGGTGTTGCACATAGTGCATAATATTGTTATATTGTATTATTTTATTTTATTATGTAATGTTGCACTTAGATGGATGTGAAACATGTAAAGATTCCCATGGGATATACTTGATGAGTTGTATTGTAACATTGTGATAACATTTTGTGTAATTATTTAATATTGAAGAAAAGAATTAAACTATTAATATTAAATGTAGGGTCAAGGGGTTAGGTAGCACATGGTTTATGTAATACCACTTAGTGTTTTTGTGGGACTTGCTACTATATAAGTAGCCACAAGGGTAGTTGTTGGTATGAGAAGAAAATAGAAGAAGGCAAAAAGGCAAGAGACGAGTAGGACAAGGCTTGACAGGTTAGCTAAGGGAGCATTTGTGAAGGTTGGAAGCATGGCATGGGATGTGTGGATTCATGCTTGTTCACATGGATTTCTTGGTTGTGGCTATGGCTTTGAAGGCTTTCATGGTTGTATTACAATGTTATTTTTGCTAAATAATACAAGGTGATGGATGTTTTTGGAGGTTGGGTTCATCCCTCAATGAGGATTTCCCAGGCTATATCTTGCGTCACAATTTTTTGTGGGTATGTTGTCTATTCTCTTGCATGTGGATTTTAATTACATATTTATTTCGGATCTATTATGGGTTATTTGGAAATGGTTATATTCTTTCTTGCAAGTTTCCTTACAAGTGGTATTAGAGCTATGGTTTTATTATTATAACCCTAGATTGAATCCGTGGGAATGCATGAGAGGATAAAAGAAAGGGCAAGATTTATGAGTTGTTTATTGTAGATCTAAATATTTTGGGTTTGCTATCATGATGGGATGTTGGTAGATTTTGGGCATGTGAAATTGTTGGACAAAAGGATTTTTTGGATGTTTCATTTAAATGAGGGTTTTAGGGGGTAGCTTGTAGAAATGACCTCCTAGGAAAAAACAAACCTCACCATTGGATCTAGGTTGATGTTTCCATAAATTTTGATATTTAATATGCCCTAGTTTGGCCATGTCCAAAGAAAATGAAAGAGTTTTTTAGTTTCAACCCATGATGGTCGTCGAATGCATGAGCATCTTGCATTCAAAAATAAAGAGGGAAAAAAATTAAAATTAAAAAGAAAATAATAAAAAACTTTTTTTAAAATTGGAGGAGAGAGAAAGTGATGAAAATTAGAAGAAATATAAATTAAAAATAAATTAAAATGGAGAAAAGAGGGGAAATGCATTTAATAGGTGGCATTATTAAATGTAACTTGTAGCTAAAGGGTTATTTAATATAACTTGCTAAGCTAACTTGTGAATTGAGGGTTTATTTAATGTAACTTGCTAGTGAGCAACTTGTGGCTTGGTTTGGTATAAGTAGAGGGCTTTGTCTTATCATTATTCATTCATTTGAAGGAGGAGTGAGTGTGGAGTAGCTAAAGAGCAAGTTTTTCCTAAATCTATGGATAGAGCACCAAATATGAGGTAGTTTACAATAGGATTGTGATTATCATCTAGCTTGGAGAAGAGGATGTGGAGAAGGAGTGGACTTTGAAGAGCTGGCAGCTACAGCTTGGAAAACAAGGAGATTGCTTGGCAGGATCACAAGCACAAGTTGGGATCTTCCTTAGAGGTTTCTACCAGAGTGTGGATCTAGATCTTGAGAGATATTGTAGAACTATTACTTGCTCTGTAATTGGTTGTAACTGGGAAGGCCTTACATCTTGACACATTGCATGTAATCAATTATATCTATGAATAAACTATTGTGACTTGGATTCAAATCTTACATTGTTATTTATCTTCTATTGTGTGGTTATTTTTTGGGGGATAGGATATCTCCTTTGAGGATTCTCCTATGTTACATTGTGTCAAGTGGTATCAGAGTGAAGGTTGTTCCTGAGTGTGTAGACTGAGCACCAAAGTTGAGGCAATTTGCACCAGGACCTTGGGAGGACATGCAAATGGATCTCTAATTGCAAAGATGGAATTTTGATCTTGTTCAGAAGATTAATCTGTTGGTGATTTATTGCAAAGGGTTTACAAAAATCTTAGAAGATGGCTCCAAGAGGATTGGACCTTGGGATGATTGTGAAACTATGTGATATAGTGGAGAGGAGGATTAATGAGACAATAGCTCAAGTCGATGCTACTGTGGATTTTGCTTCTTCTAAAAGAGTTAAGGAACCAATGAAGAAGGTTATGTGTTATTAGAGTTGGATTCTACTGATCCAAAAGAGATTTTTCTAGCCAGTAAGAAGACTTGTTCAAGAGATCAGATGACATCGCAAGGTCGAGGTAGAAGAGGTTGGTTTTGTTGATAAGTTTGTGAAGTCTAATACAAAACCTATAGAGCAACTAGAGGTTTTTGTTGAGGATATTCCTAACCTTGTTGATGCTGGGATGGAGATTGGTTTTCATGATCAGTTGATTGAGTCTGACATTGAGATTATAGAGCACCCAGTCGTGGATGATCTGGTTGTTGTTGGTCATGAGTTGTGTATTGTCAAGCATCTTGTTGTGATCAATAAGACCACTGGTGTTGTGAGATTGGAATGTATTCATGGAGATCTACATATTGTTGCTAATTTGGAGTTTTTTGTTGCTAGTGTAGATTCACTAGTTGTTGATGTGGATGCAAATTTTTTGATGTGGATGCAAATTTTTTGATGAAGCATTATGTTCAATTTGTTCTCGAGAGTGAGCAAGTTGATTTGATGATTGAGATTCTAGTGTTTGATAGAGTGATGCAAATGTGGATAATTTGCATGTTGGTTTTCTTGTCTCTATTGGAGTGGAAGCCTTTGGTGATGATGAAGATAGTTGTAGATATTTCTTTTGGCATCAAAGTGTGGGACACACTTTTCTATCTGCCTGGAAGTCTGATGCAAGAGCATCTTGCATTCAAAAATAAAGAGGGAAAAAAATAAAATTTTAAAATAATAATAATAAATTTTCTTTAAAAAATTGGAGAGAGAAAGTGACAAAATTTAGAAGAAAAATAAATAAAAATGGAGAAAAGAGGGAAAATGCATTTAATAGGTGGCATTATTAAATGTAACTTGTGGCTAAAGGGTTTATTTAATGTAACTTTCTAAGCTGGCTTGTGGCTAGAGGGCTTATTTAATGTAACTTGCTAGTGGCCTACTTGTGGCTTGGTTTGGTATAAGTAGAGGGCTTTGCCTTGTCATTATTCATTCATTCGAAGGAGGAGTGAGTGTGGAGAGTAACTGAAGAGTGATATTTTCCTAAGTCTATGGATTGAGTGTCGAATTTGAGGCAATTTGCAATAGGATTGTGATTATCATCCAGCTTGGAGAAGAGGTGTGGAGGAGAAGCGACCTTTGAATGATTAGTAGCTACAGCTTGGAAACCAAGGAGATTTTGGTGGGCTTGCAAGCACAAGTTGATATCCTCCTTGGAGGTTTCTACCAGAGTGTGGATCTCAACTAGCTAGGGTTTGGATTGGATCTTGAGAGATCTTGCAAAACTATTACTTGCTTTGTAATTGGTCATAATCAGGAAGGCCTTACAACTCGACACATTGCATGTAATTAGTTATATCTATGAATAAACTATTGTGAATTGGCTTCAAATCTTGCATTGTTGTTTATCTTTCATTATGTGGTTATTTTTTGAGGGCTAGGATATCTCATTTGGAGATTCTCTTACCTTGCACTACATCACCATCAAATTTAATCCCTTTGGAATTTTTGTCACAAAAAAAATAATATCGTAGTGAAAATGGTAAAAAGATTGTCTTAGTAAAATAGCCATAACTTTCTCTCAGGATATCAAATTTCAAACTTCTTATAGGCATTGGAAACATAATTTAGAGCACTACAAGCTGGTGTAAGTTTGGTTCTATGATTTTGACATTTTTTCAAGTGGTAAGTAGGAGATAATTTCCACATCAAGTCAAATTGTGATATTGCTATCAGGATTTAACTGTGTGATTTTTGAGTCAAACTCATTGACCCATATTTCAAGAGTAGTGATTCAACATGAATCCATCTCTCTTGAGAATAAATAGAACACTTAGCACTCATTGGATCTAGGTGATGCTCACAGGGGTGAAGCATTGGGACTTCTCGGGAGGTCACCCATCCCAGTACTACTCCAGCCTGAGTGCACTTAACTATAGATTTTCCTCCATGTTTAAACCCAAACCTTGCAAACCTGTGGAGGAAACTCTGTAGTTAAGCGCTCAGGTTGGAGTAGTACTAGGATGGGTGACCTCTCAAGAAGTCCTGGTGCTTCACCCTTGTGAGAATCACCTAGATCCAATCAGTGCTAAGTGTTCTATTTATTCTCATGAGAGATGGATTCATGTTGAACCACTACTCATGAAATATGGGTCAATGAGTTTGACTCAAAAATCACACAGTTAAATCTTGATAGCAATATCACTTTTTTTTAATGTTTTTAAGAGCCCAAATTTTAGATATTATTTGTTTTGAGAATAGATTAGGTCATAACTTGGGCATACGGAGTCAGATTTTGGACTTTGAGGAGTCAAAAGAAAGCCCTTGGGGAGCTCTACACATTGTTTAGATTTGGTGTAGGTTTGGTATGATTTATTTGTTGATATATTAATCAGAATAGTTTATGGTATATATTGACTATGGTAACATTGTAAGTTCATGACATTGTATATTTTGGAGATTTGGATTTGATGTCATTGTATACTCAGTTCATATTTCAGATTGGTCTCATGATGATATGACTATTAATGTTTGGTTTGGATATGTATGATGACTTATTAGGTCTACAAGTTGTGCAATGTTGTAAGTGGCCTATACTTATAGGTTGCATCTATAGCTTGGTTATGGGTTGTCTTTTCCCATTGATCTTTCTTTATTGATGCATATTTAGATTGGTGGCTTTTTTTTTGGTTTTCTATGCCCTAAGTCACATTATTTGCTATTTTTTCTTCATGTAAAAGAGATGAGATGTTGTTACCAAGTACAATCATGATGGAGAATTATGGTTGACTATTTTATGTTGACAGGTTGGACACATTGAGAATCAGATGCTCAATTCATAGATGTGATCATGGTGTCATAAATTTTGGCATGACATTATTAGATATATAGGTACATCCTTGATGTTCATTGGTTTGGATTCCTTATTTGGTTATGGTGGTATATCTTTTTGGTTGAGGATCATGGTTATTTGGTTTCTTTTGAGGAGCTCATGATGTGCACTTTGAGTTCTTTGATGGTTTGATGCTTTAGTTGATTCTAATGGTTAGAGGATAGTTTTTCATCATGATGTCATGGATAGCTTGGATACACATTTTAGTGGAAGCTTGTGACAGTGATAGGGTGACAGTGTAGGAATAGTTCTTAGTTTGGTTTGTATCTTCTTGGTTTGGAGATCTTGGTTTCACTTAGTACTGACACTTTGGTTGTGTAAGTGTAGACCTATGGGATCTACATGTAGGAGATGGATTTTATGATGCCATAGGTGACTCGGTACCACATTTATGTGAGGGTTTTTTTTGATATTGATATATATATATATATAGAGTGTTTGTAGATGTTGGAAGTTTTTCTTAGATCCTATTGTTGCAGAAGTGTTATCTTTATGGTGTGTGAAGATGGTTAGATCTTAAGGATCCATGGGGTTCTTGGTTATCTTCATGGTGTGTGGAGATGGTTCTCCATGGTATGTGGAGATGGTTTTCTTCATGGTGTGTGGAGATGGTTGTATCTTGAGGACTACTGGGGTTCTTAGTAAAGATGTGGTTTATGCTTTCATTTGACATGTTATCTAGCTTGGTGTGAGGATGGTTTCATTTTTATGTCATGATATACTGTTGATACACGTTTAGATTTTTGACATGTTATAGTATGTTCATATGGAGCATGTTATCTCTTTGGTTGAGACATTTATATTATATTGTCATGTTTATATTCCCAAGGCCATGGTTGGAAATTTGACATTGATCTTGGTTTAGTTTCTTGGTATTGAGTACATTGATCATAAGCTAGATACTTCATGATATTGCTATGTTGCATTTAGAGTTGGCATAGATTGATTGGTTACAAGTGCTCATAGATACAAGAGACTATGGTGATGTTGATTTCTCTTGGATTTGAGAAGTGTTTGTTGGGATAGTTGATGGTTTTAGTAGGAGAGTTCGAGGAGCATTCACCTGATATGGACTTGGGAGGAATTTTTTCTTAGATGAGTTTTGGTTGGAGACTTGGATATCTTGATGAGCATTCTCATTCCCCACTCTTGGTCTACTCAAAAATTTTCTACTTGAGAGGTATAGCCCATTGTTTCTTTCATGTGCATTATGTTTATGCTTTTCTTTCATGGATATGCATCTTGAGATACGGTGCATGAGTTAGTTCTAGAGGGTTCATTTGAGAGATGGTTCAGGATTGGTTATCTCCATGTGCATATGTTGTTATGCTGGTTGAGTTTGGGAGATGGTTTTATATTGGGCATATTCCTTGGTTTAGGAATAGTTTGTGAGTTTGATCTTCTTGTGAGAGGCCTACATCCATGATTGTTTATATGGTATAGTTTGGGTGTTCTTTTTGTTTCTTGTTGGGGTTTTATAGAGGATATCGGACTTGCATAGTTTACATTTAGAGGTGTGTGTAGAAGGACATGATACAGGTTATGATTTTCATGGTTTCTCTTTGGTCTTGGTTATCTTCTTGGATGTTTAGTTTTGCTTACATTGAATTTGAGATTGGTTAGAGATTGTGATCACTGGTTTGTGTTCATGTATGTCATATGAGAGATCGCATGGTTATTTCTTTATCTCTTTCCTCTATTGGTTGTGGAGAACTTGGGAGAGCATTGGAGATTTTTTATAAGAGTTGTTCATATAGGTTATTGGTTAATGTATCATGGATGTTCTTGATACTACATAGATTTTCTTCTTTGAGATGTTGTGAGTGGATTGGTATAGATTTGAAATTATCTTTTGTAGTGGGAGCTTCCTTGTATATATGTGGTAGGTATTTCTCTAGAGGCTTGTGATTCTAGGTTATAGATTGGATATGTTGATAATGTAAGATTCACTTGGTATACCTTTGGAGGTATGGATAGTTGGACGGGTTTGGCACTTGTTGTGGGTGCTATTTTAGCTATGCATATTTTGACAACTATGGATACATGTGATTACCTTTGTATTAGGTTTTTGTTCTTAGAATTTCAGTTGGTATAAGATTTTATGATCTTCCAATGCGACAGGTTGTGTAGCTTTCTCGTTGGATGGCTTTTGTGTATGTCTAGTGGCAGTGGCATAATAGGAGGTGAGATCATTCATGTTTGAGAAGTTGGATACTTTGATTTTGTTGTGGGTACCAGGATGGAGGACATGGTGTACTTTGATCCATTATGGTGGATGTGCTAGGAGGGATTGTTCCCTTGTTCATTTATGTGGCTACAAATTGACCCTATGAAATCTATACAAAAAGTGGGAGATTGTTGAGATAATGGGTGTTGTACACATTGTATAATATTTTTATATTGTATTATTTTATTTTATTATGTAATGTTGCACCTAGATGGATGTGCAACATGTAAAGATTCCCATGGGATATACTTGATGAGTTGTATTATAACATTGTGATTGTATTTCATGTAATTATTTAATATTGGAGAAAAGAATTAAAATTCCAATATTAAATGTGGGGTCAAGGGGTTAGTTAGAACATGGTTTATGTGATACCACTTAGTGGTTTTGTGGGACTTGCTACTATATCAACAACCACAAGGGTAGTTGTTGGTATGAGAAGAAAAAAGAAGGCAAAAAGGCAAGAGTTAAGTGGGAGAAGGCTTGAAAGGTTAGCTAAGGGAGCATTTGTGAAGGTTGGAAGCATGGATGTATGGATTCATGCTTGTTCACATGGATTGCTTGGTTGTAGCTATGGCTTTGAAGGCTTCCATGGTTGTATTGCAATGGTATTTTTACTCAATAATATATGCTGATGGATGCTTTTGGAGGGTTTCCCAAGGTATATCTTGTGTCACAATTTTTTGTGGGTGTGTTGTCTATTCTCTTGTATGTGGATTTTAATTGCATATTTATTTTAGATCTATTATGGGTTATGTGGAAATGCTTATATTCTTTCTTGCAACTTTCCTTACACCTCTATAGCTTTCACTTTGAACAACTCTTTCCTATTACCCTTCAGGTAATATCTCTTTCTCAACAACTCTATTACCAAAAGTATCTTTGTGTTCTTCCAAAAACTCTTTGATGAAATAGGATTTTCTTCACTACATGATGATGCTTTTCTTACAAAGGATGTAAGTGCATACCTAGAAGCTAAGGTACCAGATGTTGGTAACAAATAAATATAGGAGTTGTATAGCTCATTTTTCTCAGAAGGATCTTTGAAGGATAAACACAAATATCTGGAGAGTTCTATGCTAAGAAAAGTGATAGACGTACCTAATTTATTCAATGAAGAATGGATAAGATTTTTTTTAAGAATAATCCATGAAAGATACATATGGTTGGATAAACCCTATAAAATCACAAAGGCCTTAATATGGAAGATAACTAGTTTCAATGCAACTAGAATTGACTTATCTATGAATGTAGTATTGGCAAAATAAGTAGCCACAATCACCAAAGGGAAACTGATGCAAGATGCAATGAGGTGTATAGTGAATAAGATCCTAGAATCACAAATAAGGTTTTTAGCCATAGTAATGGGGTACAAAATGTGCCACACAAGTAGGTAAAACTAGATTACAAGCAACATATCTTACAGAGCATTCCAAGTTGTTCACAACAAGTCATTGATTGACTTATGCAAATATCTACATAGGAAGATGATGGAAAACATAGGTAAAATCATGAATTATCGTACAAATAAAACTCTATAATTTATTTCAATACTAGCTGCATATTTTTCTATCTTAGAGGAGAATTTCCAAAATTCCCTCTCTACAAATGGAGTGAAGACCAATCGGTCAGGACACATATATGAAAATTCTATAGAAAATTAAAAGGTTGAGTTTATGTCATGTTGTGGGACTACTTCAAGAATTTACAATAGGAAATGCAACAATGAGAAAGGATACCCACTAGTCTAGTGGAAAGCTTCAAAGTTGACATTCTTGCTAACATAGATAAGTGCATTGTATGTAGAGTTCAACCAAGAACCCATTGGTTGACACAATTAAAATATGAGGTGAGAGAAAAAGAAGAAAACCCATATTTAGAGAGGCAATTGGTGATGGAAGAGAGGTAAATCCTACCTAGGTTTGGCACTTGCACTAAAATAAGAAATAGATTTCTTATAGAGAAGAAGAAAGATGAGGAAAGAACCCCACAAAGGGTAAGAAGAATTCAGGCTTCAAAACCATTCAAGAAGACACCTATAAAAGTAATGAGTATTAAATAGATAGAATATGAACTAGAAATAAGTCCTCCTCACATGACTTAGGTGTGTATGAAAGAAAGGGAGAAACCACTAGCACAACCAAAAAATGACTCATCGGAGACTAAGACTAATAATGAAGCAACTAGGGCAATAATAATTCCAAAAGCAATCAAAGAAGCTAGAATTGGAACATCAAGGACTGAAAGAAAGGTAAGATAAAATCTAAACCACTCTCCATTGATGAAATTGTAGATACAATTGTCAAGAAGCACAATTGCTCAATTTTAAAGAATAGATTCTCAACATTTTCTAAGGATAATAAGAACAAATCCATAAAGGAAGTTCTAGTCAGTATGAAAGAACTAGTGAGAAACCAAGACATATTGGGGTATGGATACCAAAAGAGCTAAAGAAGATACTTAATGAAAAATGGAGTTGATGCAATGAAAAGTAGAGAGAACTCCCAAAGGAGGTGAGCAAGACTCCAACAAACAAACACAGTGGAAAACAACACAAAATACAAGATCTAGTCTAGAAAAACTAAATTCTTTATTCATCAATAACTGATTTCATGCACTGTGTTGGGTTGTAAGGCCTTCTTGGTTATAGCCAATTACAAAGAAAATATAGCAACAGTTCTACAATATTCAAACAAACTTGAGCTAGATTAGATCTATAACACCAAAGAAAAGTGGTAGAAACACAAAGAAAGATCTAAACTTATGCTTGCAAGCTACTAATCAACCTTCTTGTTTTCTAAATCCACACTTAGTCACTAGCTCTACTAAAATTTTCTCCTCTTAGCTACTCGTCTCTAGCTAACTACCAACTCCTTCGTTAACTACCTACAATAGTACCCAAACTTTCCTTTTATACTTGCACAACCACAAGTAGGACTATTGTAAATAGAATTATCTAGAACCCAAATAAATATAATATGCCTTAGTCAACTTACAAAATCATTAAATGCACATAGGAGAAAGAGACATGACCCTAAATAGGTCCTCTCACATCCCATAGTCGATCCATGTCACAATCACACCAAACACATATTAAATTCACCAATCACCGGATCATATCTCCCAAGAAGACCCCATCAGTTGACTAAACCACCAAGTATCAACATTAACCACTGAGTAAGCCAAGTATACACTAAGTAAACATGCCCACCAAGATTACAATTCACTAAGGACACGTTCCGTCGAGAAGATAATTATCTAAGAATGAACAAGAATTACCAAGCTCCTTTAGTCACTAAGTTTATTGGGTGAAACAACAACTAATAGCTACCCCAATAGTGACTAAGCATCACCTCCTTTCAACTGAGTTCACCAACTCTAAGTTCAAAATCCACTCCAACATACATGATTTCCAACTACCCTAGGATGCTCCTACATCAAAAGCATAGGTATAAATAATCATGGAAAAGTGATACAAGATTCTCTGATCAAGATGAGACCAAACCCGTTTGAAGCACATAAGATCATGAGTATGGCACTGTATAAGGGAAAGTTCAACATTACCAAGGACATGATTGTTATCATAACCTATCATATAAATCAAACCCAAGAAAGAATTGATCGACGTTGGAAATAAATGGCTTTGGAGATAGACACATATGTCAAGGATAATCCAACACAAGGAAGCACCAAGGAACCATCCAACTCCAAGAGAAAAGTTGATGTTGACAAAGAAAAATAGATGGTTGAAAAATAGAGTGCAAGGAATTAGATAGATATAGACACTGAAGGAAGAAGATATGAAATGTCTAGTCCAAAAAGAGAGGAAGAGAAATAAATGAAGATATGCAAAGGGACACATAAGCCACTCAACATAGGACTAAAGGACCTCAAACATAGGAAAGTACACCTGTGACTTAAACTATAACTATTGAACAACCAATAAATGCCCTACCAATCATACATGATACTACATAAGGTATTGAAGAAAGAGACAAATCACCTATAGGTGTGAACCAACAAAAAATTTATGAGACCATTGATTCATAACCATCATTGATGATTCTTCCCCAAAGAAGAACAAAATGGAAAAGGAAAATTTATTCCTAAACTCATACAGGTACAAGATTATGAGCCCCCAAAGGAAAAAGTCTCTAGAATTGGAGCAAGAACAACAAGAATCAGTATAGAAAGAAGGTGAAGAACCTAAAATAGAAGAAGTGAAGTAAGAAGATGAAGATATTATAGTTGTAGGGACAACATCTTTGAAATCTAGAGTTTTTGAAAGTATGACACTTGGACTGAAAAGAAAGAAGAGAGTACTAAGCATGTCAAGGATGACATGAGGTGAACATGCAAGAAAGAAAAAGGGACTAAGCATATGCATGATGACATCTTTATCATCATCATCTTCTTCTTCAATCTTTGAAGATGAAGGAGATTTATTTGGGAAAGATGTAGATATAGTAGAAGAGAAGAAGACACTAGATATCATCATTGCAGAAAAGAAGCCAATGCTAAGGTACATGGATCTAAATGAACTCGATGAGTATAGAAAACTATTAGAGAGATAGGAGAATCTGAATGAGGTAAGAAAGAAGAAGAAAAGAGAAATAACATTGGTAGTCATAGGGATATAACTGAAAAAATTAGCTTTTGATGCAACATACAATCCTAATATGGATCTTATCATCCAAATCACTACATTGTTTGATAACATCAAAGATGAATTAGGCAATTTTGAAGACCTAATGGAGAAAAAGTTGCAAGCCAAGAGAATAGAGAAACTGGTAAATATGGTAGAATTCAAGAAGGCCACTCTACAAGATGTGAATGACAATATGGCAAAGACACTCAGGGCCTCAACATTAGTCATGCAAAAGATGTATGATCTGAGTTCACTTTTTCTAGACATAAAGAAAACTCTACAACAAGCTCAATAGATGCTCCAATTGTAATCACCAAAAATGGTCATCTAGACTATGAGGCCCCTTTCTAGAATTTTGGTTTAATTTATTGATTACTCATTCCTTATTGAATCCTCATTTTATAATTTATTTGACTATAACTTATGGTTTGACCACTTTATCCTAAGTCTTTTATTTAATTAAAAGAACTTGCTCCCTTTTAATTAAATAAAAATCTCCACTTCCCACTTATCCTAATTGCACACACATAAAGTATTATTCCTATTTTTTAAAAAGAAGAATAGGCATTTTTGTCTACACATGAATGCACAACTTTCTATGTGAGAGGTATATTTAATTTTTAAAATATCTTTAATTTTCCTCCATACATTTATTTCCCTCTCAAAAGTCAACTATTGATTGTGATTGGTGGAGATGCTTGTGCACATGGATCACTCAAGATGCATTCTCCTCCCTTGATTATGCCTCTTTTGCCTCTTAATCCCTACCATCCATTTTTCTTTAAAGGGGAGGGCTCTCTCCCTATTCTCTAACATGCTAACTTTATGCTATAGGTTTTCTTGGTGACTTTGGATCTTTGAAGGACTCAAAGCACTTTTGTGTTTGTACTTCCATACTTGCATTCTCATAGTAGCTTCATAGCATGCCTAGATTAAATTTTTGTTATGTTTTAGATTATCTCACATAGCTTAAGTAGGAAGGCTTAGTAATACTCTCATCTTTCTACTTTAGTTTGTATCTTGCATCTCATTTAGTTTAGATTGCATTTTCATTTCATACTCTTGATTCTTGGATATTAGCACTCATTGCCTCTACTCTTTGAATATCTTGTTCTATGGTGCACCTTGCAAGGGTTACATAGCTTTGGTTCATCTATAAGACACCTCTTGAGATTCTCTCTTTCATTTTTCCTCTCAAGAATAATGGTTTATAGAATTTTGAAACTTTTTGTACACACATTTTTGGTGCCCACCATGGGGCTTGAACCAAGTTTCTAGCTCCATTTTATTACTTGTATTTTAGTTGCATTCTCATTTTTAGTTTTTAAAATAAACGTATTGGATCTAATCAAGTAGTTTTTGAGGGTTTTCACTTTAGTTTTAAGGTTAACCCTTGTGCAGAGTCATTTAGAGGCTTAAACCCTAGCTTTTTAAATATTTGTTAATATCTTTCCAACATCTTTGAGTTCAGATCTAAAATTTATTTTGCAGGTTTGGGATGCATCCAAGATATCTCAATCTGAATTTTAGATTTTTTTGAGTTGATATACATCAGTTATAAGTTTTTTTTTTTTTTCGTATGAAATTGTTGCTAGTTGCAGATCAAAAAAAAATTAGAAACAATTACATTTTTGGAAATATATTTAAATTATAAATGGAGTTGGTTCTTTGTGTGTTGAATTTGGAAGTCATATTAGGGCTCAATAACTCAATTCAAAAACACTGGTCTGTTTTGACAAAATGGGTCCCTATGGCACTAATTAAGAGATATTGCTAAATTTCTTGTATTTTTGGAAGTCTCTAGTTTTTAGTACTAGGTATTCAGACTTGACAAGGCTATTGATAATGAGAAGCTATATTTGGAATTGGCTATTGGACAACTCAAGAAATCAAAGGAACAACTCTATCAATCCCTGAAAAGAAGAAAAGATCTTGCAATCCAGAAGAATGACAAACTCTCCATTGCAAAAAGAACTGAAGATATAAATTTGGATAATTTAGATGAAGCCAATGAAGTAATCAAAGAGCTATTAGAGAAAAATGGTAACCTTCAAGAAGAAGTAAGAAAACTAAGAAGAGAGAAAGAAATTCAGTCAGTAAGATTGTGTGAAGTCATGGAAGAGAAAAACAAAACAAAAGAAGAGATAGAAGGAAAGAACAATGAAATTTTACACCTATCCCTTCAATAGGAAAACTTCATTAATTAGCTCACCAATGCAAATGAAGAATCATGAATCTAAGATCAAAAAATGAAAGATTGTTGAATGACCTAAACATTGAAAAGTAAAAATCAATGAGAGGATGATGAAATCTCAAACAAGCATAGATCAATTGAATGAGAAAAGAAATTACAAACAAAAAGGAAAAGTAGGAATTGGATATACAGAAGAAGGTGAATCATCCAAGAAAGGAGCTCAAAAGAATCAAAGATCTACTTGTAATCACTATGGTAAGATAGGTCATACATCAAATAAATGTTGGAGCAATGGGAAAGCTAAATTCAATGGAAAATATTACAATTGCAATCAGCATGGTCATAGAGCTAATGAATGCAAAGAAAAAGCTAAATTTAAGAAGCATGGGCACAAATATTTAGAATGCAAAACTAAGATATTGAACCCAGAAGAATAGATTGTAAAATCTATATTTGATTTGGACTATAACACTTAGTTTAGATGTCATTACTATGGAGAATTTGGATACATTGGAATGAATTGTGTAAAACATCACATGAGGACAAGAGACACTACTAGAAGATGTTTCATTTGTACAGGATTTGGTCATCTTGCCAAGAACTATATGAATATTAGAAGAATTGAAGATGAAAAGAAAGCCAAGGTTGATAACATTAGGAAGAAGATGAGATAGCAATGGATTCCAAAATATTTTGAGAATGCAAGTCCAAGCAATGATGAACATGTCACTCAAGAATTGGGTGACTCAAGCATTTCCACTTCATCTCTCACAAGGAGAACTAGAACTATGATTCTAAAGAAGACATCTCACATTGGTTCCAGTAAGAAGAATGAAAGATCCATATCAACATTCAAGATGCAAAAGGATCACTGAGCATTCTAGGAGATGTCAATATTTACTAAGTGAAGTCAAGTTATAGACCTATCGAGCATGGTCAGGAGTCACTAAGATTGTTGTGTGGACATCGAGTCATGGATGACTCTATCGAGCATTTAATTCAAGCTCAGTGGAAGATAGTCTGTCATCAACAAAGCAATCATACTAGGCATTTATGGTGATTGGAAGGAAAAATTTGATAAAAAGGTAAAATCAAATTCATTTCTTGTTGTAAATTTTTTAGAGCTATTTGTGCAAAGCATTCTTAGTGAATCTAATCAATCTTTGTGAATTACTATTAAAAAAAAATTATGTTCTCTCAAACCCTATTGAGAAAAATGGCATCCACTAGTAGAAAATCAAAGAAGGGATCTGATATGTTGGTTCAAGGCATGGAATGGAAGGCATCAGAGTTCAAGTTGAGTCTGATTTTTGTGAAAACCCTAGATCTGATCGAAGCACAATCTCAAATTCTATCAAAGGTACTATTGATAAATGATATTCATTCACATTTTTGTTGTGTTATCCAAGCTATTGGAACTCTTGAAATGGATGAAACCTTGGAGAAGTTATGTGTGAATGGCATACTAAAAATAGAACATCAACACCTTGAAGCCAAAGGATTGACTCATATTTCACACATGCCATGAGATTTTCAAATCAAATGGATAAGATTTATCCTTGGCCATGTGCATAATGGTCAGTTGTGGTTAGAGCAACCTATTATGATAACAAAGAAGATGATCCATAGGATCACTGGTCTTCCTATGTTGGCAAAAACTAAAATGACCAAAACCCTAAGTTGGGTCAAACTAGAAAAGAAAACCCTTCCCGAGTGGGATGGAAGGGGAATCAATTGTGCTACAAACATGGAACTGAAGTTTGGGATACATGTCATTGTGCACAAAATATACAGTTCGAGCAAACTCAATAGTGTATCATGAAAAGCAATGGATGTCACATACAAAGTGGTCAAATATATCTTGTCAATTGGCCTTGCTGAGTTGATGTTGAATCAATTCAACAAAAATATGGAGAGTATAAGAACTTCACAGAACAATCCTTGTAAGTTTGGTTCACTCTTAACTTGTCTATTTTTCTATGTAGAAATTTTTTTCCCATCTAAAGGTACCATCGTATAGAGGAAGGATGTACCTATTATTTATCAAATCAATGAATAAATAGCTGAAATGGGAGAAAACTATACTAGTGTTATGGATAACTACTTTGATGCATTTAAAGACAAGATGAATAATAGATTCAAGATACCAAAGAAACTTGTTGATGATTACAAAGATGATATTTATTTTATGGTTGATTGTGATACAATATATATTCAAGAAATTAGACCGAGAAATGTATGGTTCAAGCCTCTAGGTTATGAGATTAACATGGATGAAACCAAGGAAATTATTGAAGCACTGTTAAATGAGCCTATTGACCCAAAAGCTGAACTTGAAATAAAAATCCCTTAGGTAGTCAAAAAAGGAAAGAAGAGAATTGTAAAATTGAAAACTAGCTCGACTCTTCTGTTGGTTGAAGGCAAAGGAGATGACATTGAGGATAATGAATCAAAAGATGAAGAGAAGATAGAAGAAGTAGAGCTTGTAAAGAAGAAAGGTAAGGTTATTATAACCAAACCTTCCAAACCATCTATTATTGTGTCCACAAGGAGGGCATCCAAGAAGAAACAAGGTGGAGATGTAATCTTCAAAAAGCCACCACCCTCTTTCCAAGAAAAGTTGAAAGAAATTGACAGTAGATCTAGTATGGAAAACTTGAAAGCACTAAGGTATGAAACCAGAACTACAGAGGAGCAGAAGCAAATTGAAGATATGATTATATCTAAGCTAGGAAAATAGAAATATTCTATAGATCAACTTACTTAGTAGATTCCAAATAAGCTAATGGAAAAGATAAAGCCAAGATGGGAACATGCAAGGAAAACTACTAAAGACATATATGAGCAGACCCTGAGGCAACTCATGTCAAGTTTAAGTGACAAGTAAGTAAAATAATCCTTAAAGAACAATAAGGAAAAGCTTACCTTGAATTTTAACACTTGTCTAATTTTGATCAATAACATTGAACATGTAGTGAAGAATGCTACAAATAGATTGAAAAACATCTATAATCTTCATAAGCAGAGTGAATTTGTTGTTAATATTAGTGACAAGGAAGATGATGATGGACATGAAAAAGATGAGAAAATTGATGATGAAGAAGTAACACATTATGATAACATAGATGATGAAGAATAAGAATAGGGATAGGAAGCTACCGAGGAAGATTTACCTAAATTTTAGAACATAGAGAAGACTGACCGAAAGAAAATTGTAGTAATAGTCATAGCCTCACTTCCTCATTCTTTGAGTGAAGCATTAAAAACATCAAGCCCAGAGAAAGCTATTGTAGGATTGATTGTGTCAAATATTGCAAGTACTAGCACTTAATCAATATTTGCACCTATTTAGCTCAGTACTTCATTGACAGAAGTGACAAGCACTTCATCTACCAAGAAGTCAGTACTTCTTCCTTCATTAGTTTTGATTACATAAGGTATTTCATCAATGAGTGCAGTATCTACTTTTTTAGTCATTCCTACTATTTCTACCATTTTTTCCATTCCTAGCATACAAATAATAAGTACAAAGATAGTTGAGAAAAAGCCTCAACTGAGTACAATTATTTTTAGTAAAGGCAAAGAAAAAGAAGAGGAAATTGATCTTGATGAGGAGATTTATATTCCAAATTGGGACATCTCCAATCTTAACTGTAATCAAATGCTTATATTTGGAGAGCTACTTTAGAAGAAAGCTAAGCAGTAGAGGCTTAGAGAAGAAAGAAATATAGAATTTCAAGTCCTTGAAGATGCAAAGAATATTCTAGCAGAGGCACTTAGCACAAAGGTTGATACTTCTCAACCAATTTTGAATTAGTTAGCAGAGGTAGTCCAAAAATTTAATGGAGATTTAAATAGATAGAAGAAATTGTTGCAGAGAGCAGAAAAGAAATTTGAGAATAAAATTTTGGAGCTAATTGCACAAAATATTGCAATTCATCAAGTAGATCTATCTACTATTATAAGCTCATTAGAGACCTCTTGCAACAATATAACTTCATTATTTGGTAAACTCTATGATACTTCAATTTTCACCAAGGAAATCAAAGGTAAAATTTCAAATATTGATGAATAACTAAAGGCAAGTGCACAACAATTGCAACTTGACCCAAGATACAATGCTGCCCATTACACAAAGATCATATTTTTAGCTGAAATGTAAGTAGAATTGCTAAGAGAAGAAGCCAAAATAAGAGCTACACTCGTAAACATATAGGGCATGATTCTCCCAAACATGGATGCATTGAAGAAACATATTGCACATGCTAAAACCCTCATCCATGATAACAACTTCTCAATTGCAGATCACATGATAGAACTTTTAGCAGAAGTTCAAGTTGCATTGCAAGCATGCAAGGTGTTGCAAGAAAATTGGGACAAGACAATGGCACTGATTCTCAAGGTACATTAAGATTTCTTGTCACATTTTAGCATTATTGTATAGTATACAACATACATCTTTGGCATTAATGTCAAAAAGGGGGAGAAGATGTATATTGTAAAGAGGAAATGATATAAAATAAGATGTAGTATACATAAAGGGGGAGAAGATGTATATATCATATGTGATAAGATGTAAATTATAGTGTATATATATGTATGGGGGAGCATTATCATATCATATATCTACAAATACTCAAAAATAGATCTCTTACAAAAGCAATTTTGAAAAATTCCAAAAACCAGGGATTACTTTAGCGGCGAATCTTCGCCTTTTGGCAATCCCGTTTGACGGGTCAATCATCATTTGGTGAATATTTATCATATTTGGGTCCAATGCTCAGGGTGGTCGCTCATTAGTTATCACATGATTGGTCAAAAATATCGGTGCAATCGCCAATGTGATATATAGTTTGGATACATTTATTTTAAACAATTCGCTAGCCTTTGCATGTTGTTTCTTATTGGCTGACATTATTTTGCCATTACTACAACCATATTAATTTTTCCTTGGGTTGGGTGTCGCCAACCATTTTACCGATGTGTGTCGATCACCAGCCCCATTTAGCCAATCCTACTATAAGCTTGCATCGGAAGGTGCATTTTTCCTACATTTGACATTCTCGCTTGTTAATCCTACCTAATTCGCCAACCTAGATTGGAGTATAACAAATTATTATTCTACACAATTCACTATTTTCTGGTCTGGAGACTGGCATTTCTTATTGCTATTGAACTTTCACAGTGTTGAGTGCATTGGCCATTGACTCGTGGACCTAGTTTTTGTAAAAGGCAAGTGATTTTTAAATTATTTTGTAAGTGGTACTAGTTATTTTTTTAGTTTCACTATCCAGTGTTCGCTAGTGACTGGACATCTCACATGCTAATATAGCCTATAGGTATTAGGTTTGCAAATTATATTGGGTAGTACCGTAGACTGTAGTACTGTAGTAGTAGTACCCTTTTTTTGAGAATGAATCATATTATTTTTATTATATGTAGTCTAAGTAGTTAATTCTTTTGTTCAACAACTAAGTTGATATTTTTTGTAGCCTTTATCGGTTTGCCATGTCAAACAAGAGGGGTCTGATCCCTGAAATCCAAGAGAGGCCACCATTACCAAAATGCAGAACCATAGCGGCATATTTTGGTGGTGGAAATGTTGGCAACCTACAAGATTCACAAGTTAGATCTCCAGTGGTTACTAAAAAAGGAGATTCATCACAAGTTGGACCCTCAGACAGTATTGAAGTTCAAGTTGGTGAACTTGATATCTTAGTCTAGGATGAACTTGAACAAGATCTGGAGGAACTTCCCCCGAGTAGGGAGTCACAAACTAAGATTATAGAGTTGGAGTCAGTCCCAGACTAGTCATTTGAGAAAACCAAAAATGATTCCATAAATCAGGTTCATGCACAAAAGGGGAAAAAAAGAAAACTGGAATCGAAGAAAGATCGATCTTGCTGGGATTTATCCAAAAGGAATTTTCAATTAGAATGGGTGGAAAAGTACTGGTTCATTGAAATAGTGCCCAATCCAAATGATGGTGAGCCTCCTGCAGAATGCAGATGTAAGATTTGCACATAGATAACAAAGAAGGAGAAGAGGCTGCAGCTTAAAATTGATATCATAGAAAAGCATGTCGGTAAAGTTTACAAGAAGGAAATTATAGATCAAGTCAAAAAATCTATGCTGACTTGGAAAACAAAGGAGAACTGTCTTCATATCAAGAATGCTAAAATATACTAGTTACACCAGCAAATGTGGGAGAAGCATTCTGCAGTAGAAGGTTCCATTGAAGATTTCATTGGGAAAGCAATGAAAGTGCAAAATATAGCAAAAGTAGTTCAATTAGGTGTGGTCTTTTATATATTGAGTAGAGGATGCCCTATGATGGACTACCCTACAATGACTACATTATTGCATCTTTTGAAAACTCAAAACTATCCTAACAATCACTAGTCAGTAAACAGTGGGCGGGAATGGGCTAAATGTCTTGCACAAGTTAAAATAGAAGATATGAAGGAATCTATAAAAAACTCAGATTTCATTGCATTATCTCTATATGAAGTTACAGCAATTGATAATACTTCCTGGGTTTGCATGCATGTTTATACTGTAAACAATCTTTGTTGTCAACCATTTCTACTATCTGTTGCTAAATTGAATCGTAGTGCGACAGCTGAAAACTTATATGAATTATTAAAGACTACTATAATTGAATCTGGAGGTTTGGATAGCATGGAGATTGCCAAAAAGTTGGTGTGTGTTGGAGCGGATGGTGCTTCAGTTATGCAAGGTCATAAAGACGGTCTTTGCAAAAAGAGCAAGAATGATTTGGCACCCTACACTATTCCCATTCATTGCATGGCCCATCGAATGAATCTAGCTTTTGGAATTGTCAGCAATTTTGGTTGTGTAAGTAAAGTGGAATCTCTTATCAAAGAGATTTACCAATACTTTTGTCGAAGTCCAAAATGAGTTCGGGAATTTCAACACTTTGCTGCAAGACTTACTGATGGGAGGAAGCTTCTTAAAGATAATGATACCAGATGGATCTCTTTGGATGGATCAACGCATTAAGTAATGTCTGAATACCCATCATTGCTTGGACTAATCCACTCTGTGCGAGACAGATTCCCTCAGCTATATTCAAGCCTAACTAATGTTAAGGTACTCTTAACTTTAGCAGCTATTCTCCCCATGCTACAAGACATGAGAAATATTATAAAAAAAGGTTCAACAAAGAGTTATGTACATTGCATAATATAATAAGCTACGTAAAATGACATGTAGTAGCTTTGATACTCTATACTGATTATTACCATTAGATGAAACAAAGTTTCCAAAGTGGTTAGAAATTTCAGATTTGAACAATCTTGGGAACTTTTTACATATTGGTGCAAACAATGAGGTTTATGCCAAGGTACGTGGAGTTGACATACCAATGCAATACTATGTCTGCGTCAACCCAAACGAAGTAGGAAGTGAAGTTGAATCGGAACCAGAGAAGGTACTTTCACGTGTTACAAGTGAAGCCTTCAAGAAGATCAAAGACTCTGTGCTTGACTTTGTCAAGCAAGTTTTCTACAATCTGTCGTTAGAAATCAGATTCAGATTCCCTCTAGAGGAACTACTGGAAGCAATGTCAATTGTTTTTTCACAATATTGGTCTCTAAACAGTCCAACTAATTTTTGAAGAAGGATGATGACTCTGATTCAACATTTTTGCACACGTAAAGTAATCAATGGAGTCACCATAAATGAAATTTTAGATGAAACTCGACTGAGAGATCAATCATACTCTTTTGCAAACATAATGAGGGAACAATATGCTATTATGGAGAACCCAAATGAAGAGGGAGCGGTAACAAAGCTTTGGAAAAACCTTGGTGAGAGAAATCAGTTTAGAGAGGCAATACCAAAATATTTCAAGCTTACCAATTTATGTTTGACAATGATATTGGGTTCAGTGGAGGATGAGAGAGTTTTTAGTACTTTGGGCTTCCTTAAGTCAAAGGTTAGAAACAAATTAGACAAAAATCTGGATACTTGTTTGAGGCTCTATAATTCTAGGTTTGAGGTAGAAAGTTTCCCTTATGACAGGGTTGTCAGCATTTGGAGAAAGTGATGTCAAAGAAGAGGGATTGCCATAATTTCAAACACAAGTGGCAGTGGTAGTGGCGGTGGCAGTGGTTCATATTGTGATATTGAAAGTCAAATCAATGAAGATGATGTTGAATTTGGCATGCATAGTGACTCTAACGCTGAAAGTGAATTTGAAGAAAACACAAAAAATAATGAAATGTTATATGCAATAAATGAGGAGGATTCTGATGATAGTGATGCTAAGCTGGTCCAGGCAGAATGTCAACTATAGCAGCTTCTCAACCTTCTGCGTGAGTCAAGTAGTAGGCTAGTAGCTCTGATCTAAGACTCTACCTACTAATTAATTATGTAACATGTTTGTAGAAGTTAATTTATAGCCTTCATTCACTATCCCTTTATAGATGATTAATTTTATTTATTTATTTTTGAACATGTTGATGTTACAAACTTAGTACTTACATGTGGAGATTTTCATTGATTGCATTTTTTTAAAATGTTGAGGTTTTCATTGGTTCTAGTTTTTTCTTTAAGAAATTGTAACATAATGCATTTAACAGAATAAGCTCCATTTAAAAAAATTGTATTATAATTTATAATTAAAAATCAGCCTGTAACATAATACATTTAACAATTGTCAATTACAAACAATTACAACCCTTTGCAAATGACTCAATGTTAAATTGCAATGACCATGAATTCCCTTTTGCAGATACAAGGGAGCAACAATAGCTATAGGTCGGTTTGTAATTGTATATATGATTAGATATGCTAGCTCTTGATTCCTGATATGCCATAGTATGCTACTATGCTAGTGCCTGGCTGCCCAACTATCTTGATATGCTGGCTCTTGATTCTTGTAACAATTAACATAAAAAAAAGTTGAAATTAAATCCAAAATTTGAAATTAAAGAGCAACAAGTAACAAAATGATTATAGTTCTATCACTTACTAAGTTGTTACAGTGTTACTACTTAGTGCTATCAGCTATGACTGCCACTGATAGCAACAGTAACAGTTTGAGAAGATGACCCAGCTTCATTGAATTTCTTTAGGGTGCTCCATTCTACATCATTTGGAAGTCCCATTTTTTTGAAGTTGTAGCTAATTAGTTGTAGTCTTGTCAACAAAAAATACTTCTGAGAGATAGAATCATATGATAGGAGGAATCTATCTATAGCATCACTCATTGTTGATAGTGGTTTGATGCAACTTGCAATTCCCTCCAGAGTGAATTCCTCAGGCAATTCCCCTAAATGAGAATTCATCCTGCCCTGCAACTTTTTCATGTAATTTTTGTTTCCAATGAATGTGCTTTCTGAGTTAGCAGGATTTGGTAATCCTACATTCAGAAAGTTCACTATGGTGTTATTCATCTTCATCAACTCTTTGGAAGCAGAATTGAGCGATTCACCAATTCGCGTTACTTCTTTACAATGTTGAGAGACATTAATGGCCATTACACAGGCATCCAAGCGGTTTTTTATTCCATGGTTTGCCAAATCCCTATCACTAGATCTTTTTAGTTTATTGAGAACTTGGTCAGAAAGATCTTTTAAGGAACTGGTGAAGATTTGTCTTTTACCCTGAAAATTAATTTTTGCATTTTCAAAGATAACTCTGAGATTTCTATTTAAATCAAGCCATTCAACCAAACCATCACTGATCATCGTTATTTTGTCCCAAATTTCTTGTTTCATAAGCTTAACTGTGTTTATTATAGTATCCTTCACATGATAGTCTTTGGAAGAGGTCGTTCTATTTTCTGCCATTACATTCTCCACCTTTTTCTTAATTTCAGACATCTCTTTTGCACTCTTTTTCTACATTTATTCTAGTTGCCTTTGCCAATCAGTTCCTCTCTTCCTCTCATCCTCCAATTTCTTCTTCAAATCTTGGATTTTATTTTTAGTAGTTATCTCTTTTTTCTTGATTTCCTCGAGTTCCCTTTTCAAATCATGGATTGTCTTTGAAGTGGACTCCTCCTTTTCTTCGCACTGTCCAATTCCTTCTTCAAACATTGAGACTTTGAGTAGACTCCTCTTTCTTCATGTTCTCCAATTCCTTTCTCAAATCGAGGTTTTGCTTTGCAGTTGACTCCTCTTTTTTCTTTGCATACTCCAATTCCTCCTTCAAATCACTGATAGTTTTTGCAGTTGACAACTCTTTTTGTTTCATATTCTCCAATTGGTTATTCAAATTATGGATTGTTTTTGCAATAGACTCCTCTTTTTTCTTCTCATTCCCCAATTCCTTTTGCAAATTAAAAATCATACTTTCCCTAGACTCCATTTTTTTCTTTTCCTTCTCCCATTCATCCTTCAAAATTTTATTTTCCTTGGTAGCAGATTCCAGCTCAATTTTCAATTGATTCATGACCTATGCACTACTCTCTACAGACTTGAAAAACTGTGCAGTAGATGCTTGTTCATTCTTAAGTCTTTTTTGGCACTCATCCAATTCTTTAGTCAAATGTTGCACTTGTTCATTCATCTTTTCTTGCTGGAAAATTGCCTCTGTAGGAGAAGATTTCTTTATCCTATTTTGCAATTCTTTGAACCTATTGTTTGCTGCTTTCTCCTTCACCTTCACATTATCAAGGTCTGCCTGTAACTTTTCTATTTGCTTTGTAAGCCTTTTGTTTTCCCTCTCCGCTTTCAGAAGTGTAGAGTAGACCATTTTGTTGCTCTCTTTTGATATATTGATTTTGTCAATATTTTTCACTTTTGACAAATCTATTTGAAGACTGGTAACTTGTATATCGTTACGATTTATTACATTTTGTGGTGGATTACTATCTCTACCCAGGGGCATAACAGCCATCAAGTTCATCATTTCATTGTTTGGATCATATGTTGGAAATATTCTGTTAGTAGATCCCTGACATTCGACAACTACATCACTTTTCTAAGTCTTCATAATTTGCCTATTTCTTTTGCTTGTCTGTTCAAACTTTCATGCAAACTCGTTCAAACTAAAATCTAGGTTTTCTGACACAATTGAGTGTTTGAAAGGTGAATTATCAACTGTATCATTGAATGCTGATGCTCCTCCATCTCTAGCTAAACTTACTCCACCTACAACTATATTTTGAGGATTTCCAACATACTAAAGATGGCCCATTCCAAATCCTAGTGTTTTAGGACTATTTTTAGGGTTTTGTACAGAAGCCACTGGTGCATACATTGCTGAAGTAACCGCTGACATTTCTTGCGGTGTAATTGTCATAAGTTTTTTCTTTTGTACACAAGGTTCATCCATGCTAGTACCAGTGTCAGTGCCAGTGCCAGTGGGATCAACTACAACTGGATTTGAAGATTTAACAAATAATGTTTTGGGATGACCTTCAGAAGCAGAAGTATAATATTTTTTTCCCTTTTTAGATGAATGATCTTCAATCTCAGAGCTTCCAATGATCGGTTTACTTCCTCTTTTGGGTGGGTCTGGTACTGGAACTGGATTCCAAATACCATCACCACTTGCACCAATGGGCCCTATACCTGCATAACCCATTTTTTGTATCATAGTTGCTCCTTTACCATACGTTTGTTTAGTAGAATCACTCATTTGAAGTTTAATAATATCTCTGCCCCTGGTTGACCCAAAATCCTCAATACCTTGAATGTCAACATTAGACTGGAGGTCCTCCTGTCTTTGAATATCACTGTCACTGCAACTCTCAAGTTGATATAGTACAGTTGGATGCTCTTTATCCCAATAAGTGCTGAAAAGGTCATCCTCATCAATTTCCTCAAAATTTTCTGATCTCTTTGGTTCACCCAAATTTTGCCTCATTTTTCAAAACTCAGTTATCTTGGTTTGACACCACATTTCAGATATGCATGCCTCTTTAATTACTTTCGGCATGGACTTCTTAGAAGGTTCAAGTGCTTTCTTGTAGAAATTTAAGTATGTCAGAGGCCCTGATTTGTGTGACTCTGATATGTGCAATGTCGTAATTTGGGATGACAGTTGTTGCATTGAAATATTATTCTCTGCTATATGTTTCTCCATCTCTTTCTTAACCTCATCCCACAAATCCTTGTTTTTAAACTTTTCTATCAATGGCATCTCCTAGTGTTGATATTTTCTCGCAGAGTTCCCATTGGAAATAAGTTTTGTTTTTATTATGTTTAGTGGATCATAATTCTAGTGACTAACAAAATGAAAGCCAAAAAAAGTTAACAATTCATTTGCCACTTTGAAAGCCTTTCTCTCAAATGTGAGGCCTCCAATTGCGAAGGGCAAGGAAGGAAATATTGTTTTCTTTTGTTGTCCACTAAAAAGTTCATCTATGCTCTCCATATACCTTACATATTCTAGTGCAAAACCCATTTCTGTAACATGCATTGGAAGTTTGCAGGGTTCAACCGCTAAATCGTAAAACCTTAAGACAGTGTACTCTTCCATGAAGAACCAGTTAGCCAATTGAATCTGACTTTCCAATTGAATGCAATCTTTACAAGACATAGGCAATCTAGGCATTGTAGTGCCTATGATTTTTTGGTAAATAGGTGCCAAAAAGAAGTCTACAAAATGGTTGTAGTTTTTATTGTTAGCAGTCATCCTCATCTTATGTGTCCACTCATATACTGGACTTGGTGTCTGTAATTTCTTTTGGGTTTCCTCATCAAACTTATAGACCTCAATATCAAGCTTGTTGTTCTTTGTCTCAAATATTGGGCGATGCTTTGATAAAATAAGGTAGCACAAGTAACTTGTGAACCTAAATATCTTTGTCTTGCATGTAGTTGTACTTTGTTTAATCATTACTAATTGTTGTTGCATAGATTCAACAATGTACCAAACAAAATCATATCTTACTGCTACATTGTCAATTGACTAACCTCGACAATGGATATTATAAATCATTTCAAGAACACTGGCCCCCACTTTCTTGTTACTGTCCAATCCCAGGCAAAATGATAACAAAGAAATAGTATTCTGAACCCATGACACAAAAATATCATACTAATAAGGAGGCTTATGGTCTTTGTCCAGTGTAACAGTAACACTGCTAGTGGACGTTGAGGGTATTAAACCCTTAATATACGAATCTTGAAAACTTCTTTCCAGCTTGTCATAAGCCTGAGCTAGTTTATCCAAGTCAATGTGCTCATTAGAGCTTTCTGTTCTAAACCCTAACCCTAGGTCTAACAGAGTGAAAAATTCACTCTCAATTATTGATAAAATTTACTCCTGAGTGTTTTGGTTTACAATTGATTTTCTATTTTCATCATAATTTTGAGCGCATAGCATTACAATTTCAGGGCAAGGGAATACTTTAGGTACAACAAGGTTTGCTAATCCAGTAACCAGAGCAACTAGTTTATTTGTATATGCACCAATACTGCTGTTATATTCGTAATAAATTCTCCCCTTCTGGGGATCTTTCCACTTACTAAACAATGAATGTCTAATTGCCATGATTCCAAAATCTCCATGGATAACAGGATCAAAAATATAATGACATTCATCGGTGAAACCTGGGGTTTGTAGCACTTGTCTGAGTTGTATAATGGTGTTCTTTTCCTTTATGGGTGCACTCATTTGGAAGGTTTTTTACTTCGTTTTTCCTATGCCTAACTGCTACTGGTTATTAGACTTCAAACCCTATTCAAAATAATTGTAAAGTGTAAACCTAAGACAATTAAATCAAGATTTCTATTGTTGCAAATCACAATGGAATTTTTTTGAAAAAAATTAAATACCTAGAATTGAGATTGGATAATTGGTGTTGTCATCTGATACCCAAGTTTCACACTTTTAGTCTTCAGAAACCAAAACACAACTTTCAGTCTTTGAAAATTTGAAATTTGAAAACCCTATGGCTGTTCTATCGATAATCGGAGTCTCATCTTACATTCCAAAACTCTCAATTTCATACTTTAAAAAGGTAATACTTGAAGTTTATTAGTTAAAATGAAAGTAATAAGAAATTAATGGTTTTAACTTTTATGTACAATGTGCATTTAACTGTAATAAATTGTCAAGACTCAAAATCAATATTAAATAATGTAGTGATGTACATAAGTTACACGTGTCACAATTTCGGATGCATTTTGGCAGATGAGAAAGCATTCCCCAAATTGGCCCAAAATTCATCTCGAGCCGTCAATCTATAGACTATCGAATGGTTATTAAATTTATTATTGCTATTATATTATATTATTTAATATAATATTATATATAATATTATTTATATTATATTAAATAATATAATATAATGATAATAATAATGACCATCTCAATTTGATTGATCGAGATTCATCCCAGGCCGTCACTGACTCCAAAATTATTATTATTATTATTATTATATTATACCATATAATATTTATATAATATTATATTATATTATTATTATTATGACTTGATTCATTGACGGAATTATTACTATTATTATTAATTTATTATTATTTATATAATAATTATTGACTTGAGTCATCGATGGCCCGAGAGGAATTTCGAGACGATTGCAGATGAATCTGGGCAGATGAGAAATGATTTCTCAAATCGGCCCGAAATTCCTCCCGAGCCGTCAATGACTCGATGGTTCTTATTATTATTAATATTTATATAATAATAATATTTATTTTTAGAATTATAATAATAATATTATTATTATACCATATAATATTTATATAATGTAATAATAATAATATTAATGACTCGACTCATCGACGAAATTATTGGACATAATATTATATAAATGTTAATAATAATATGATTATTATTAATATAATATTAATATTATATAAATATTAATAATAAAATAATAATAATAATAATTTTGTCGATGACTCAAGTAATTATTCTTATTATTATTACATTATATAAATATTATATGGTATAATAATAATATTATTATTATATTAATATTATTATTATATTAATATTATTATTATTATTATTATTATTATTACAATAAATATTATTATTATATAATAATAATAATAATAATTCCATCAATGACTCAGTCATTATTATTATTATTATTACATTATATAAATATTATATGGTATAATAATAATAATATTATTATTATTATATAAATATTATTATTATTATATTATATAAATAATAATAATAATAAGAAGAATCATCGAGTCATCGACAGCCCAGGAGGAATTTCGGGTCGATTTGGAGAATCTTTTCCCATCTGCCCAGATTAATTCAGAATCATGACACGTGTCACGATTTCGGATGAATCTGGACAGATGGGAAAAGATTCTCCAAATTGACCCGAAATTCCTCCCAAGCCATCGATGACTCGAGTCATCATTATTATTATTATATTATATAAATATTATATGTTATAGCTATTTATTATATAATAGAACATATACTATAATATAAAATAATATAATTATAGCCATATGATATAATCTTAACCATATAATAAAATATAAATATAACCATGTAATATAATATAATATAATATAATAATAATAATAAATTTAATAAAATATATAATGACCATCTCAGATAGTAGACTCAATCCGATAGATCGATGGCCCAGGATGAATTTCGGGCCGATTTGGGGAATCTTTTTCCATCTGCCCAGATTCATCCAAAATCGTAAACGTGTCATGGAATCCACGATTATCTGAGATGGTCATACTCATTGTTATTATTATTATATTATATAGATATTATATGGTTATAAACTATAATTATATTATATTATATTATAGTATAGTATAATTAATTATATTATATGTATATGATATGGTTATAATTACAATTTAAAAATATAATTGCAAATGCTCTATTTTTATTCATATTTATTATTTAGTTTCAAAATTAAAATATAATATAGTTATAATATCCATAAATTATTAAAATTTAACATATATTAAAAAATTTGATAATTGTTTATAAACTATTCTTCATCATTTAAAAAATTTCATAATAAAAAAAAGTTAAGAATAGGTGACAAGATAGGTATGAAATAAAAATTTGACACATAAATCTGAAACAAACTTACAAAGTCGTAGACTAAGAAGAACAACGATTTGAGAAGCCAAAAATTATTATTTTCATTGATAATATTTTAGACTGTACAATGTACATAATACTGATTCATAGCTTACATATTCAAAATAGCTGATTAAATCACTAATCAACCTGATTTTACTATTTCGTAAATTACAAAAATGGGCAGGGCCCAATCCAAAGAAAAATATAGATATCTTGAAATCATTTTTTTGGCAAACTTTTGCCCTAATTAAAACATTTCTTCCCCTAAAGGGCCAAGGGAACAGGGAACCAGGGAGGCTAGAAGCATGAGTAGGCTGAGGGGCTGAGGGATTGAAGCCTTTAATCGGAAAGGTCTTCAATTTTGTCCGTGAGAAATCTATTGGAGAAGATGATGTCACTGAACTCGTCCAACCATGTGAAGTTTGTCTTGCTGACATCATCATCCAACAACAACCATTTTCGTAAAAAATCCCTTCCAAGCTGCGCCCACTTTCGATGGCGAGTCAGTTGTTGTTCGTTCATGCCGAGCAAGAACGGATGCTTATGTATAATGCACCCTATGTCTTCCTCCCAACACTTGTCTGCTACATCTGCAAAAGAGATTCCAATACCTGGCCCTGCTACCTACTCGGCCAGTACAATAATTTTGACATCATCTTCTAAAAATGTTTTTTTTAAAATATTACGCAAAAGCATCAACATGTCTATTTTCCTACCTCCAAGGTCGAGAAGAGACGCGAGGAAGTGGGAGCTAATATCCATGGACACATGGTACCTCTTATCATTTCTCAAGAATTCATGGCCGAGTACCATGCATATAGCATGGCAGATAAAAAGACTTCGGCCATCTACCTTGCAAACTAGGGCAAGGACATCATCAAGAATTTTTCCTAGAAAGGGCT
Source organism: Cupressus sempervirens (assembly GCA_028749045.1). Taxonomy (NCBI): domain Eukaryota; kingdom Viridiplantae; phylum Streptophyta; class Pinopsida; order Cupressales; family Cupressaceae; genus Cupressus; species Cupressus sempervirens. The sequence goes on along the minus strand of CM053790.1, from coordinate 544,769,530 downwards.
TTTGCAGAGCCATATTAGTGCATTTCAAGCGAATTGCAATATCCATGACTACGATTCAAGAAACTAAAAACTCTGCAAAGTGCAACTACAAACCAAATTTAGAATGAAGAAATTAGAATATGAGAAATGATATTGAAAGAGGAATTGAAGAGCCTATTTAATGGCAAACTGCAGTTGCATCTAATTCTTTGGCCTTCGCCATCTTCCATATCTTATCTTTTTGTATTCCTATTAATTTTCAAGTGTGTGAAACACCAAAATGTGCTAACATTAATGTCGGATAGTCAATAGTACCTAACATGATTAATGATTTTCATGTAAACTTTTCCACATGTCTCCATTTTGAAAAATTATGTGCGACTCCAAGTCTTTTCAAGTGAGTGGCCCTGAGATGCATCTACTATCATTGATCTCTAACTAATCAACGGTCAATAAAACTATTGTATTTACTATTAACGTAACAAAAGTGACGATAGTCGACTTGGTAATTGTGACACTGACGTAATGATGTTACGACATTATTATTAACACACCTAACACAGTACACAAGTTGAAACTTGAAAGTGACTACTCAGCAGTCAGTACAGTCACTAACCAATACATGTGCAAATTTCGCTTTCAGATTAAACAATTTTTCAGTTTACCACTAAAGATTAGCCAAGACCATTATTATTCATTTTCCTATAAAACAAGTAATTCGCCTCTGACATTATTAATTCATTTTTGGCAAGGGAAAAAATAGTCATCATTTATATATCCGTTAGTGAAAAAAATATTAATTCACCACATTTATAATGACTTTTTCTAGGGCAAGGAATAAATCACCAACATATAATATTTTATTTCCCTATATGGAACAAAAAAATTGCCCTCCATATTAAAATTTTCCTGCCCCCAAGATGTTGGATTCGCCAGCATTTTAGGCTTTTTTTTCGGGAGGGGTTTCTTAAAGTTATCCCTGCCAAAAACATAGTACTCTACCAAGCTAGACACAAATGATGAATAAAAGGTGTTCTTGAACTTTTTGAATTCAATTTTGACTAATAAGTGTTTTTGTCACTAATGCCAAAGGGGGAGATTTTTGACTTTATAGTCATGTTTTTTATTAGTGATACACACTTATTTAGATAGATAGTATCTACCAAGCTTATTTTATAGTTAACATTGTTAACCAAGCATTTCAAGCTTTATCGAGTTCTATAGTTATTACTGAGTTCAAAAGAATAATATTCAGTTTGCATTGAGTAGTTTCTACCAAGTTGGTGATCAGCAATGTAAACTAAACATCTCAGTGTATGTCGAGTTCCTTAGTGCAAACCAAGTTCATTAGTGCTTACTAAGTTTGCAGTTACAATGATGTGAATCTAGTGTTGACTGAGCCACTCAGTTTTAACCAAGTGATTTAGTTTATACTGAGATCATTATGATAGCATTGATCAATCTATGCAGTTTGAATCAAATGATTCAGTTTATATGTCGAGTTTCACAATATTCACCAAGTCACTAGTGTAAGCTGAGTTCAGACTGCTTAGAAGTGATTAGTATGGATCAAGCTTCTATGTCTACTAAATGCATGATAATGCTAAGAATTAATAGTAGATTTTGAGTATTAGAACATCACTAAGCTAGTCTTCAAAACTCAAGTTCTTGTAGTTAGGCTGACTTTGTGTGTTTTGTGTAAACTTGTATTGTAGCCAACTTTGTTGAATTGTAATTTGGATTGTTATATATGTAATGTATTGTATCACATCCAAAGGTATGAGATATAGTATGGAAGTAATGTAACTAGAAGAGAAGAGCAGAAGTGCAAAGCATAAAGGCTATAGCAATATAAGGAGTAGCAAATATTTATCTATCACAGCAAGGTGATCATTACACTATTTCATCCTAACAGGTGGAATAATTAAATCCTTTTACAAGGTAGACTTAATAGTCTTTTGTAAATATCTTTACCAAGTGTACACTTCACTATACATTTGTAAATTCTTTTGCAAGGTGGACCTAGTAGTCCTTATTGCTCCTAACAGGGAAAATCATTAGAAGTGATCATTGTAAGTCTTAATAGGCCAACTTTATACTACAGTACTAAAGATTGTGGGTATCATCCCCACCCCAGATTTACTTTTTATTTGGAAGGTTTCTAGGTCACCATATTGTGTGTTAAAAATTTTATGAATGTTTTGATGCTTTTAGTTTTTAATTCATGCAATTAGATCAAGATAAGCAAGAAGGATTAATTGCTAATACAGGATTAAGTTTTATAAGTTACTGATTCACCCCTCTCCTCTTAGTAACTTAGTCTATCACATATATTTCCAATAGTGAATAGAACCCTTACTAGCCACCTTAGGATTAGAGGCCACCCTATTTTTCTTCTCAATATCTTAGTGCAAGATTGATCCTAGTGGACTTCCCAGATCACCCTAAGATTTGACTCACCATATGTGTTCCTTTAGATGTGGGTAACCCATCTATGAAAAAACCAATATCTATTATGGGAAACCACTTTGTGTGAGGCAAGGCAGCATCAAATTGTGGGCCAAGGTATTGATTAATGAGTTGTGTCCTTTAGGTATAATGTGCTTAATGTGTCTTCATTTGTATTAGACCCTTGAAAATTATTTGAACATACACATACAGTAGCTCTAGGGATTTCCTTTTGATACCTTACATATGCTTGTATCATGCAAGGTTTCTTTATCCCTTTCTTGGTTTCTTGAATACTACTCCATGTGTCACTATATTTCTTGGGAAAAACTTTCTTTTGAACATCAAACTTGCTATGTTATCAACTATTGTTAAACTTTGTCGATAAAGTCAAAACATCAATTTGAAACATTTTTCTTGTGTTTCTTTCTAAGGGGAGTTTCATCATTTGACTTTGCTTTGCTATGACTCTAGTGCTTGAACTTTCTTAAAATTGATCTTTGGTCTTAGCTTTCTTGGTCTTTTCCATCTTATCGGTCTATGTTTTCTTGCTAGGACCTTCTTTTTCTGAAAGGTTACCTTAATTTATTGACAATATTCTTTGATTGGGAAGGTTATTCACTTGTTATCTCTCTTACTTTATCTATTCTTCTATTTGAAATTCTTACCTAGCTCTTGACCTGAGTTTCTAGTGTTGTAAGTTTCTTGGACACTTAGCTTGGTAAGTCGTTCTTTCATTGCTACCTATATTGACAAGTGAATACTCTACCTCTCTAGTTTGGAAATCAAGTTATCTTGTCTCACTTTATTAGCTTTCTCTAGTCTCCTTCATGCTGGATTTTATATCTACCACCATGGAATTCAAACCTCATGCTACCAAACCTCAACCAAGTCTAGATGATCATGAGTTCTTCTATGTCATTAAAGAGTTTCAAGATCTATATGCTCAATACAAAGAACTAGAAGAAATAGACAATCTCCCTTACCTTCATTTCACTAAGTGCATGACAGAAACAAAGCCTAAAATTGAGAAAAGGTTAGAGGAAAGAATAGAATAATTGCATGAGCTTCCCTTGAGCTCTCAATATGCACATGTCATATTCTTCCTCTTCTTCTAAGTCTACACACTCTATCTCTCCAAGATATCAATTGACTTCATTTATAGGATCTAAAGACCTCTTTAGAGAGAAAGCAAGTAATACTTCCTTTGAGCCTATGCCAAAATTTTATGAAAAGCCTATCTTTGGCCAATATTATGAAGACATGAATGCATTCTATGCACTTGAGAAGCAACAAAAAGATCCTAGGCATACTCTTAAGAGAATTTTTACTCCCTTGGAAGATTATTATGATTTCATCTTGCATACACTTCCTGTTAATGAGTTCATGACATCACTAGAAAAATCTAGACCTTATGAACCTAAAATCAAACCTCCATGGTGGAGAGATTAACATTTTTGTAATTATCATAGAAACATAGGTCATAAAACCAAAAAAATTCATAGAGTTGAAGCATAAAGTTGAAGATCTTATTGATGAAAAGGTAGTTGGAATTGAGAACTCTAATGACTCATTTGATGAGGATACTTCTCTTGAGAATGATCATATTGATGAACCTATGTCTAGTGACGATCTTCTTGACAACTTCACTTCTTTGAACATGTGAAAACTTCCTAAATCTTCAAAAAAATTCAACATACCTCCATCAAACAAAGAACATGATGCTTTCCACATTGACTATGCTTACCCTCAAGGGCTACCTCCAAAAGAAAATCAAGCTGATCTATACTTGGTTTTAAACCTATTCCATGCTACTAAGACTAAAGATCCCTAGCCTTCATGCACTACTATGCCTATTCAAAGCACTACTTCATTCCCTCTTCATTCTCCCTTGTCCTTAGAAGTAGCTCCATGTCAAGAGGACTCTCATAAATATAAAGATATAAATGTCAAGAAAGATCTAGATCAAGAACTCTCTCATCTCCTTCAATATGTCATGTTTCCATATCCTATATCTTGCCCACCTCCTAGGTATGATGAAGACACCACTTCAACTAGTTCCATTGAGCTTATTAAAAATAATTAGAAAAATGTAATGTGTATTCTATCTAAAGAAACATTTCAAGGTCAAAGCACCCGCTCATGGTATACTTCTCCATATCCAATTCAAAACTATGCTCAAGTTTCAAATACTCTTATCAAAGGTGTTTCTCCTATAAAAACTACTCGTGATTCTAATGGCCTTAGCCATGTTTATCACTCTAAGTATGTTGATATCCCTATTCATTATCCCTTTTCATCTCCTAAATCTATCCTTGGTCCTTATCCATCAAATCTAAAAGCTTCAAACTTTCCTTCCATATTGGGGCCTTATGTTCCTTCATCTCCTACATTTTTCACTCCTAGCTCTCCCATTATGCCTCAAGATTAATAGATATACTCATCCTTGACAAGTTTCCATCCATCTATCCATATAAACTATTTGTATCAACTTTATTCATCCACAAATATCAAGTCTTTTGGAATCAATTTGGATGATTGACTTAAGAAAAAATACAAGAATCCATTTACAAATGAAGATAAATATGTCTTATCTAATCAACATGTGAATACAAAGAAAGAGAAATTATTCAAGAGACCACAAAGGTCCACTACCCAAAGAGCTAAATCAAACAAAATATGGGTTCCTATTGAGTTGTCATTATACACAATGCTAAACAGCAGGAATTCACTTGAATTCCTCTCTTGAAAAGTCAATCTTATGAATCAACTCCAAGGTTTCAAGTGATCTTGCAACCTACTAGAATCTACTCAGTTGAAGATAAAAAAAATTGTTCACGAGGAAGTCTTTGCTAGTTTGAATGATTTCGAATGAGATGTAGAATCTGCTGATTGCTTCAAATTAAAACACGCAAAAAGAACTATGTTTTTGTATTTTTTATTTTTTATATGAATGCAATCTAACAATGCAACTAATATGAATTCCTAAATCAAAAAGGGGTTAGTAAAGAAAATAACAAGAACTTTAAAACAAATAACATGAAAGTAAAATCCTAATGGACATAAGATATAGAAACAACACGTCTACTAGTTAAGCTTTTAGAGAAATTGGTGGGTAACCAATAAAAATAGGAGCAGTGCTTCCTTGATTCCACCGATGCAATCGTCAATGGTAAACTTAATAATAATATGATGTTTCACTCTTCATCAAATCACAAGGCCATGAAAAGTGTGCTCATGTGAGACAAAGAGTTATGCAAGCACAATTTGATGATTTTTTCTTGAGCTAGATACGTCAGGGGAATTTGTCAAACTATAGCAAATACCAAAATTAAAAGAGATCACACAACCAAAAATAATGCAATAAACTTTTGGCTCAATCACAATTCCATGAACATAAATTCACAATAATATGACACATTTAGGCAAGAATCACTACACTCCAAATGCAAGCACCAAAAGCATAATATTATTGCAAAATAACAAGGGCCCTAATTGCATGTTACAATCTTGTATTTATAAGAAATCATCTCCTCAATTTGTATTGAGAGTGAGAGATATCTTCATACAATAATATGATTTTAATTTAATAAAACAAACTAATTATGTACAAATTAATAATCTAACTGGTGCTTAGTAGGACTCCATCCATTTTTATATTCACTAATTAGATGCATGAGCCTTTACATGTCATAAAACAAAGAAATTGAGAGAAAATAAGAAGAAGAAAGCCTTCAATCAAAGTAGAAGTGTCTAGAAGTGTGAAAAATAGAAGCTCAACCTTCACTGGGTGTCAATCATAGTTAAATTGCTATCAAAATGTGTTTCTGATGCATGGAAAGCTCTAACATTAGAATTGGTAGTTAACTGTCAGTGCATCTCTAAAAAAAATGCACCTCGAAAGCTAATGCACCTACACACCTCTGACTTCTCCAAAAATATTCCAACACTTATTGCCAAAAAGTGCGCTAGCACAGCAGTGTAGCAATGCACTAGCACACCTCAAAGATCCAAAAATGCAAAAATTTCACCAAGTGTCAAAATTGAAATTCTACCATCTGGGTTTTGTCCCCTTCAAACCAGAGCTATGTCTAGATGCTTGCCCTTGAATTTCTCAATAATCTCAATGACCTTGGCTACATCTAGTAGATCTAAAGCATTATACTTATCCTTGACCTTTTATCTATAGTTATCTACCTCTATATGGGTCTCAGCAAAATCCTTGAGTTTGGTATCCATCTCTAACAAGGCTTCTTCTATTGTAAATGCTTGCCAGATATCCTCATCACTACAAGCTTCTTCAAAAATCTTCTTGAATTTCTCTACTACTACCTCCATTGGTATCAATTTCTCCCATGCATCATGTTTGAATATGTTGAGACATGCATCAATATAATATTTCTCTATCTACAAAATCTACTCTCGGTCTTGGTCCTTGAGCCGATGAATCTCTGCATGTAATGTTTCCATTACTTTATTACTATCTGTTACCTTCTCAATCCAATCATCAATTAAATCTAACTCCTCTATTGTATATACATCTACAAGAATTATATACCTCTGCCCCTTTATGGCCTGTAGTACCTGTAAATCCTTTCCCCATGCATGTACTTCATCCATGATACTGAAATCCTACTTCAAAATTACTACCATTTTATCTAGATTTTACGACATAGCATGTAGTAGCTTTAGATTTCCTTGGATGATCAAAATGCCCTTTTCCTCAAAACTTTTTTGCCATTCCTGATGGGCATTCAAAATTGGATTCAACTATACTTCTCCCCAATCTCTTGTCTCGAGCGTAGCATTCAAAGTCTCCTCAGGGTGTTCAGGATCTAAGGGACCAACCACTTTAGCCAAATATCCTTTTAGGATTTCATTCTTCCTATGAAGTGTCATTGGTTCTGCCCCTCCCTATTCTAAACTTCTGAACACCTCCTTCATCCCCATTGTGACCATCAACTGGTTGTATCCAATGTGGTCTTTCCAAGCATAACCTCTCTGATTTGATAATCTTGTAGATTCAAATCTTCTACATCAGCATCAGGAGGAGGAATAGCCACTTGTGCAAATAAATCTTGATTTCAGTCACTATTGATGAATGTTAATGCTCTAGCCTCTTTTGATGGGGACTCTAGCTTTCTCAGAACCTCAATCAACTCAATCATATCCTCTTCATTAGTATTGAATTGTGGCTTTTTACTTCTTATCATTTGTTTACGTAACCACCTTGGGTCTTGTTCCACCAAAGGCCTACCTCTTGAGGATGATGGAGTTTGTTATGCTACCCCTTTTCCCTTATCACTCCTTTCTGGGGTCTTTTCCCTTTGTGAAGGTTCTTCTTCTATAGTTTCTATTTCTATGAAGCCCATAGTTCTTACCTTAGTGTCTTTGGGAGCTTGTTGAGGATATTCAACCATTTGCCCTTCCCCAGAGACTTCATCGGTTGATATTTTTTTTGGTTCTTCCTCTTGCTCCTTTTGAATTTAATCTTTTTTGGTACTTGGAAGTAGGGGAGTAATAGAACCTTTATCTACAATAGTGACTTGCAATGGGGATGAAGGAGGAAGTTCAGGACCTCATGATTCCAAGGGCATTTGAGTCCAATCTTCTTATTGAGGTTCATTGGTCGGCGTATCCTAGATCTTGTCCCCCACCAATTATGTGCCTACAGGCATGAAATCAAAATATGACATCTTAAATATGTTAGTTCCCTCTACATCCTACTCATTAATCCATTGTTGTAATTCATCCTTTGATGTACTTGTCTGCAAAGGTTCTTCTACGATTGATGGCAGTGTAACAGTGGAACTTCTCCTTCTTTCTTGCTCCTTGGCTCTAGCTAGCCAAGTTCTTCTTTTCAAGGGTACATCATCCTCATCCTCCTCCTCTTCTTCATATTCAAGGATAGGTTCAGGGATTGATGGGATAGGAACCATTCTCTTGATCACCCTTTGCCTCTTCTTAATTAGAGTATTGATCTGTCTTCCTTTCTTTGGGGCATAAGGGGATGCTTGTTCTATCTGTTGAGGTGGAGAAACCTCTTGAATCTCAACTTCTGTCTCTGTTTGGCTTGGTGTAGCAACTAGTGGAAGTTGCAGGTTAATCTGAACCTATGGTGCTCTAGTAGCCTTGAACCCTTGTACATTTGCTTCTTCTTGTTGTGGGGGTGTCAGGATTTCACCTTCCTCTAGCTTGACTCTTTGAGGAGAACTCATCTTTCTTTTGTCCTGCTCTTTTCTCTCTTGAGGATCATAGTATCCAACTAGTTGGTCAAGTTGGTATACCATTTTAGGCCTTATTGGTGACTAAGCTGCAAAGGTAGGGATGGTGACTTTCTTCCCTCTACCTTTGGTTGGGTGGGCTTGTACATGGAAAATTACTGTCTCATGTATTGGATCAAGTTTAAATAGTTTCTTGATCCAATCTTGCATCATTTTGATGATGTGCCTCGCCTAATGGTTAATATCATCATTCTCTTCCCTGTCAACCTCAACATTCATAATGTGTTGTTCCCCAATTTTATCTTCATTGAACAAAGGGTCAAGTAACTCTCTTGAGTCTTGTTGCAATATCTGTAATGGAATCTTTATTTTTAAGGTCTTTTCTACCAAATACAAAGTTATCCTATAATAATCCCTGATATAGGAATCATAGTCATTTGTCACATTCATCCAATAGTCTTCAATAGCTTCTTCATGTGTGAATGCTTTACTTGCTAGATATTGTACTCTCCCAATATTATCAAAACATGGTTGTCGAGAATTGTACTCTTCCAAGGGATACTAATCCCATTCACACTCAAAAGAAGGAATATCATGCTTTTGTTTCACTTGAAAAGGCCCTATGGTTAGAGGCTATGCCCAACATTGTTTATGTTATTTTCTAAGTAGGTCATATGCAGATGAGAGTTTTCGAGCGATCTCTAAGAGAACAACTTTATCACTAGGATACCTTGGAAGCTTCTTTGGGTTGACCATGGTACCAGCTACCCTTAGATATGTGAATGTTCTAAAATGAATGTAATATGCTCTAAGTGTTGTTATCTATGCCACTACATCATCTGATAACCTCTTTGCATAATCTCCTTCTATGAATCTGATTATGGAAAATATGAAGGCATCATTAACAATTATGTATTCCTTGCTCTGCCCCAAGAGTCTCTTCTTCACCAATTGTGGATAGACAATATATGGCCAAGCATTAGGATCCTACTTGCTACCTCTTTTGTATAGCCCTAGATAGTCTGTCACCCTTGTAGCTAAAAAGTACACTAGGTAGGACATCATATAGAACTTCCTTTTGATCTTTACCATCTCCAACTATTCGCACAAATATTCACTCAAAGTAGTGGCCCAATCAAGTGGCATCTTCATGATCTTGATAGTCTTGATAAAATTTACCATGAAGATATTTAGGTGTTCAGCTACCGGCAGACCCATTACTCTACTCAAAAGTATGATTGAGTACCTGATATCTTCCGTCATATATCCCCTTGTCATGTCCACTTTACCGATTGTCCTCCACAAAGAACTCTTCTCTATAAGATAAGAGGATTGGATGATCTTAGAAGCCTCTTCTAAGTGGTCTCTATACCATCTCTCTACTACCTCATAGGTTAACCTAATAAATTGATCCACTCCTATAACACTCTTAACAACCCTCTCTTTAGGGACAAAGTGTTGTGCAAGTGTCCTAACAAGCTTTGAAGATTACACTAACATTGGGTGAGATGTTGCATTCACTAACCCCAAAAGAATCAAAGTGGAAACCATAGCAGATCTATTAGTAGGTTTGTTGCATATCTTCAAGAACTCTGCCAAATCTGTGTATCCTAACTCTATATCTCTAATTTTAGAGTTATCATCATGAAACCTTTATTTCGCTCGAGGAACACCTTGGAACTTGAAGACAATAGGTTTTGGTTCCATTTTCTTGCCCATGGATGTTGAAGAGGACGTTATTATATTTGCACAAAAAAGACATCCATTAGTTTGGAGTTGAAGAATGAAAAAGACTATAATACCACTTAGTCCCATCCTGAACAAAATCCCAAAAGTTAAATGCATAAAAAAACACCCCATTATCCTTTAGAAAACCTATTGGCACACCTAGCACACCTAATAGGTGTGTCGGATGTGAAATTTTTGACCACATTCTCATATATTAGGTGCGCACTAGTGCACCTCATGAGGTGCACTAATGCACACCTTACATGTCTCGAGATGCCTTAAGTTTAAAAGTTTGCATATGAGTGCATACTAGCACACCTAGTTGGATGCACTAGTGTTCACCTAGCCTTTTATGTTTTTTAAAGTTGTGTTTATTGTTTTTAAGTTTTTTATCAGTTGAGGAGGTTTTAAAAATTTGAGTGTGCAGTAGCGCACCAAGTTAGGTGCGCTAGTGTGCACCCAACTTGTTTTCACTTTAAGCTTTTTGTCTTAGGGGAGTTTTTGCAAAGATTTGTGCACCAAGTTAGGTTTGCTAATGTGCACCAATATAACTTGGTTGTTTTCCTATGTGTGTAGGGTGGAGCAGAAGGAGCTAGAAGAGGAACAGAGAAACCGCACCTATGCAGGTGCACAGTTGCAGTCGGGTGCGGAGGCAAAAAGAAGACTGGTGTGAAAAGAAAGCAACCAAAATAAATTGAGACAAAGTGAGAAGGGGGGTACACCCTCCCCTTAAATAGACTTCATAGACCTTTGATGCAACTGCGCAAGTGCATTGTTGCACAATTGCATAGCTACGCATCTTAAAACATTTTTTCCTTTTTGGTTGCACTAGTGCACCTCATTTGGTGTAGCTAGTGTGCCAAAACTTTCATTACTTAGCCTTTTTTTGATGAATTTTTTGAATTTTAGACCTTTAGGGCTTTCTTATAGGACCTGAACATGAATTAAGGGGCTACGAAGGACCTTAAAATGACTACGATCCCATATTTAGGAGTCCACAAACCAATCATAAAGTAGGGGGTCCCCATTTCTTTTATGAAATGGGGCATGCGTTGTGTAACCACAATAGTTCCTAAACCCATTATTGAAGAAATGTGTTCTAAAATATCCAATGGAAAATCTAAAGTTATATGGGTTCCCAAGTTTCTCTTTAAAGATTTGAATATTGAACATAAATCTAATTTGACATTCAAGCTTCCAATGGATTCCACTCCATTTTCTCCCAAATATCTTCCTCAAAAGCTTCTGAAGGCTTCCACATCATCTTCTTCTAGAATTATCCTACTAGCTCATACATCTAAACCTCAAGCTATTTCCTCCATGACCCCTCCATCATTTCATAACCCTTCAAGGTGTGTGTCAATGTTGATCTTGACCACTTTCTCACCTACCCTTATGCAATATTTTCAATCTTACACTTACTATCCATCCTCTTTCTAGCCTTCCAAGACATGAACTTGTTGGAATTATGATATATTTTTCATTAGTCACAACACTTATTTGATTTTGAATGCTTACCGAGCTCATCACTTAGTCTACAGTTCACATCGAGCATTCAGCGGTTACCTTATAAATTTTGTAGGTAAATAGTTGATATCGAGCATTCCTTTGGAAATCGAGAATATGGGAAATTTAGCAATATTTACCAAGTTCATAGTGGTTACCATGCAGAATAGTGGTTATCAAGTAAAACAGTGTTCTCCAAGCAGTTAGTGGTTATCGAGCAGAACAGTGTTCCCCAAGTAGTCAGTGCTCACCGAGTCATCAGAAGAACTTAGTGTTTATCGAGTGATCAAGGTAAACAAAGAACTTAGTGTTTACCGAGTGACCAAGGTAAATAAAGAACTTAGTGTTTATCGAGTGATCAAGGTAAAAAAAGAACTTAGTGTTTACCGAGTGACCAAGGTAAACAAAGGAATCAGTGTTTACCAAGTAAAGAAGGTTATCAATGGATTCAATTTTTACCTAGTGACACAATATTCACCGAGTCACCAATGGTTACCGAGTTCCAAGCTACTTAGAATGATTAGTATGGATCGTGCCTCTACTCTTACCAAGTGCACGATGATGCAGTGTATTGTAGTGGATGCAGAGTATCAGAAGGTCACTGAGTCAGTTTGTGGAACCCGAGTTTTCTACCACCTAGCCGACTCAGTAATGCTTGTTCACTTGTGTTTGGCCGACCTTGCCAGTGTAAATATTGGAATGGTATATATCATTTAAAATGATGAGATGTTGAATATCGTTGGTTGTGTTGTGCTGCAATAATTTGAGAAGAGGGAAAGCGAATCACTAGCAAGAACAGAGGAATACAGCAAGGTCAACATTGATACAGAAAAGATATATCCATCACATCAGGTGATTAGAGCAGAAAGGATCTTATCAGCAATCAATTGTAATTAGATCCACTGCTTCATCCTAACAGGTGAATCAGTTTGCTAAATCCTTTAACAAGGTAGACTTGACAGTCTTTTGTAAACCTCCTAACAGATTGCATACTTCATTGTATGTTTGTAAATCCTTTAAACAAGGTGGATCTAGCAATCTTACTTGCTCCTAATAGGGAAGATCATCAGAAGTGATCATTGTAAGCCTTAACCGGCCAAATTTATACTGTAGTATTAAAGTTTTGTGGGCATCATCCCCACCCCAGTTTTACTTTCTAATTAGAAGGTTTCTAGGTCACCAAATCTGTGTGTTCATGTGTTACAAAGGTTTATCTTTTCATGCATACAGTAGATTAGATGGATGAATGGTAAAAATATTATTATGCAGAACTAAATTAAAGTTTTAGGGTTACTGATTCACCCCTCCCCTCTCAGTAACCTTGTTAGTCTAGATTATTTCCAACAATTGGTATCAGAGCATTGTGGTTCTCAGGATAAAAGTTTGACAACTTGAGCAAAGATCAAGGACAATGGAGATATTCAGACTTGACAAATCTATTGAGAATGAAAAGCTAGATCTAGAAATGGCCATGACTCAACTCAATGAAGCAAAGGAGCATCTTTATCAATCTCTAAAAGGAAGGAAGGAACTTGCAAGACAAATGAATGATCATCAGTATATTGAAGAAAGGATTGAAGACCTTTTACCATCAAGCAGTTCAAATGAAGCTAATGAAGCAATCAAGGAACTCCTAGCAAAGAATAGTTCTCTGCAGGAAGAAGTAAGAAAGCTCAAAAGAGAACAAGAAATCCAATCCATCAGGCTATGTGAAGTTTTGGAACAAAGAAACAAGGCAAATGAAGACTTAGAGGTAAGAAATAATCAATCCCTTCAGTATGAAGATCTTGTAGGTCAACTATCTTACGCAAATGAAGAAATTATGAATCTAAGATCTGAGAATGAAAGTTTGAGAAATGATTTAATCACTGAAAGACAAATCAATGCAAGCTTACAAAGTGATCTGAGATATGAAAGACGAATCAATGAAATTTTGGAAAATGACTTAAATATTGAAAAACAAGTCAATGAAAGGATGATAAAATCTCAAGCAGATATGGATCAATTGAATCTGCAAAATGAGCAGAATTTTCATAGACAAAAAGGTAAAGCAAGCCTTGGATACAATGAAGAAGGTGAATCTTCCAAACAGGGTACTTAAAAGAATCAAAGACCTACTTGCAATCACTGTGGTAAGTTAGGTCATACATCTAACAGATGTTGGAGCAATGGTAAAAGAAAATTCAATGGTAAATGCTACAATTGCAATCAGCATGGTCACAAAGCAAATGAATGCAAAGAAAAACCAAAGTTTGAAGGAAAATGTCACAAATGCAAGAAAAAAGGTCACAAGGCATCTGAATGTAGATCTAAATCATTCAATCCAGCAGAACAAATTGTCAATGCATTATTTTGTTGGGACTACAATACTTGGTGCAGATGTCACTATTGTGGAGAATATGGACACATTGGAATAAACTGTGCAAGGCATCACCTAAGGAAGAAAGATACTACTATAATATGTTATACATGTACCAAACTTGGTCATATATCCAAGAATTTCATGAATATAGGAAGAGTTGAAGATGAAAAGAAAGCCAGAGCTGACAGCATTCGAAAACAGACGAGACAATAGTGGATTCTTAAATCTACCGAGCTAGAAAGTTCAAATAATGGCAATGTCACTCAAGAAGTGGGTGACTCCACCATTTCTAATTAGACTCATCAAGAAGGACCAAGTACTGCATCTTCAAGCAATATCCTAAAGCAGTTCCAAAATGTAGAAGTGCAAATGACAAATCAGTATTTCAGATACAAGACATAGTTCACTATGGTGCATCTTCTGAGCAAGGTTGGTTCCAGACTTAACCGAGCTAGGTCAGTATTGTGAAAGGTTTTGTTTGTTCACCGAGTTGCAAGGTTTATCGAGTAAGTTGGTGACTATTTGAAAAACCCTAGGTCATCTCAGCTACCTTTGTACCCGAGCATTAATGGACAAAATTTTCATCAAAAAGGCAAAATTTGATCTCATTTTTCACTGCGAATTTAGAATATACAGAGCGAAGAAATTTCCAAGAGTGTGAAAGTGAGTTCAAGCGATTTGAAGCAATTTTCCAGTGAAGAATTTGTTTAATAAAATCATTCACTCACCAAGCAGCAATGGCATCCGCAAGCACCAACAGCAGCAAGGCAAAGAGAGGTTTTGAAATGCTTGTGAAGGGAGTAGAATGGAAAGCACCTAGTTTCAAGCTTGTTCCCGCCATTGCTAAATCGCTCGACCCACATGGAGCCCAATCAAAAATTCCACCAAAGGTACTACTCATAAATGACATTCGTACTCATTTCAAATACATTGTTCAAGAGATAGGGACACTAGATATGGATAATGCCCTAGCCGAGTTGTGTGTGGATGGAACCCTCAAACCCAAGTTCAAACATCTGGAAACCAAAGGTTTGACCCATATCCCACACCTACCAAGGAACTTTCAAATGAAATGGATAAGATACATTTTAAGCTGTGTGCATAATGGTCAATTGTGGTTAGAACAACCCATCCTGATAACGAAGAAAATGATTCATAAGATCACAGGTTTGCCAATGTTAAGCAAATCAAAAACCACCAAAACCCTAAGTCAGGATGAACTTCAGAAGTTAACCCTAGTTGAATGGGATGGCAGAGGATTAAAACCTAACAATGTATCTGATATAGAGCTAAGATTCAGAATTTATTTAATTGCATATAAGATGTATAGTTCCAGCAGATTGAATAGCGTGCCCTGTGAGGCCGTAGATTTAGCCTATAAGGTTGTGAAGAAAAACATGGAGTTTGACCTAGCAGATGTGCTGCTAAAACAACTTAATAAAAACATGGATAGTATAAGGACCTCAAAAACCAACTCTTGTAAATTTGGTTCTTTGTTAGTTTGTCTATTTTTCTATGTACAAAAGTTTTTCCCTTCAAAAGGTACAGTTGTATGGAGGAAAGATATTCCAATTTTGTATCAAATAAATGAGTTTGTAGCAGAGATGGGTGAAAATTTTGATAGTATTATGGATAATTATTTTGAAGACTTCAAAGAGAGAATGAATAACAAATTCATAATCCCTCCTAAGCTTGTTGAGGACTACAAAGATGATGTTTTCTTCATGGTTGACTGTGACAAGGTATACATTCAGGCAGTCAGACCCTAGGTTGCATGGGTAAAACCTCTTCCTTATGAGGTAAATATTGATGAAGCTAGAGATATTATAGAAGCACTGGTAAATGAGCTAGTAGACCCTAGGCAACAAATTTTTGGAACCTATGATGAAGCTAAGGCTAGAATTGAGCTTGAAATCAAGCTACCACAGGCCATAAGCAAGAGCAAGAGGAAAATAGACAAATTAAAAAGTTCTATTGGTCCTCTTATGCTCACCAAGGGAAAAGGTGAAGATGAAGAAGGTGAAGAAGAAGGAGGAGAAGAAGAAGGAGAAGAAGAATATGTAGAGGAATAGACAAAGAAGAAAGGCAAGGTAATCATCACAAAACCCAAGAAGAAGCCTACTGCAGTATTCACTAGAAGAACCAAGAAAGGTAAGCAAGAACCTATACTAGTTAGGCCTGCACCCACATTCGAGCAAAGGCTCAAACAATTGGAGGAAGGAGCTGGCATCACAAATTTCAAAGCATTGAAATTTGAAACTAGAACTGATGCTGAGAAAATGCAGATTGAGGAACTGGTACTCAGCAAGATGGGTAAATGGAAATACTCCCCAGACCAGATTGCCTCTCAAATCTCAAAAGAACTACTAGAGAGATTGCAACCGAGATGGGAGTTAGCCACCCAAACGGTAAAGATATTTATGAGCAATCTCTGAAGAATCTCTAACCAAGTCTCACTAGAGCAGAAGTAAAAGCTGAAATGAAAAACCATGAAGGTAAAATGATCATCAGATTCCACACTTGTTTGATTTTGATTAAAGACTTTGAACATGTTGTAAATGATGCTACAAACATGTGGAAAAACATCTATCATCTACATAAGCCTAGTGTAGACCCAGTAGAAATCAAAGATGATGACAGCAATAGTGATTATGAGCTTGATAGCACTCCATTCGTCATGGTCTCACCAGGAGAGCTGCATGCACTGATGGAAGAGAAGGAGGAAGAAGACAAGGAGGAAGAAGCTAAAGAGGCAGATAAAGAAGAGGATGACCTTGTGAAAATTGCAGCAGCAGTTATTGCATCCCTTCCTCACTCTCCACCTAAAACTATGATATCATCAAGGTTGGAGTCAACTTCAGCAGGTTTGGTCGCATCTACATCAGATATATCATCTGTACCTGCCACATCTCAGCTCCAGGTATCATCAATGGAAGTGTCTACCACTTCATCTACCAAGCTGCATACCTCCACTTCATCTACCGAGCTACAGGCAACTTCTTTAGTTACCAAGTCATCCACTGCAGTAGTCACCACATCAGAAGTATCTATTTCTCCTGCAGTATGTACAATAAGTTTTCCAGTTTGCTCTCCAATTTTGTCAACTTCAGCTACATTAGCACCAATTTTTGCACCAATAATCTCTTCAATTGTAAATATTTCAGTATGCACATCAATTCTGGGAAGTATATCAATTTTGGATACATTTAGCCCCTCTCTCAGTCTTCCTTTAGTTGGTCCTATTCCAGTTTTGACAGCCAGTCCAACCTCATCAACCATTATCTCTATTTTCAAAGACAAAGATGTTAGTACATTAGAAAAACCAAGGACTCCATTAAAACTTTTGCTTAAAGGCAAGAAAATTGATGAGGATCTAGATTTGGATACTGAAATTGTCATTCCAAAGATAGATACGGATACTGCTTCAGTTGATGAACTAAGACTGCTCAGTCAGCGCATAGAACTGAAGGCAAAGCAGAAACAACTAAGGAATGAGAGAGATAGAGAGTTTAAAATTATTGATGAAGTGAAAAATATAATTATAGAGGCTATAGGTGTTGATGTTGATACTTCTCAACACATTTTGCTACAATTAGAAGAGGCAGTCAATAAATTCAATGAGGATACCTCCGGTCAAGAAAAGTTGATAGAGAAGGCAGAAAAGAAGTTTGATAATAAGGTGCTTGAGAACATTGCTCAACATATAGCAATAAAACAGGTTGAATTAACCACAGTTTTGGCCAATATTGAAAATTCTTTTAATAATCTAACATCTCTTTTTTCTAAGCTCTATGATGTTACCGAGTATACTAAGGAAATAAGAGAGCAATTGAATAAGATAGATGAGGATCTAAAGGCAAGCACACAACATCTGAAGCTTGACCCCAGTTCAACCTCATCTCATCACCTCGGGATCAATTTTTTGTCAGAAAAGAAAGCAAAATTACTGAGAGAAGAGTCAAGGATCCGATCTACATTGTTAGATATTCAGAATATGATCCTTCCCATCATGGACACAATCCAAAAGCACATTGCACATTCAAAAACATTGATCCATGACAAAAATTTCTCCGTTGCAAACCATGTGATTGAACTCTCTGCAGAAGTTCAAATAGCTCTATCCACATGCAAAATCCTGCAAGAGAATTAGGATAAGACTTTGCAACTCATTCTTCAAGTACATTTAGAGTTTATCTCACATTTTGGTGTTTCTATGTAAATACATTATTTTTTTTATTCTTTGGCATTATTGTCAAAAAGGGGGAGAAAGAGATACTCAGAAAAAGTTATTGGTGAGATAAATGTACAAAACAGACAAAGAGATACTGTAAATAAAAGTCATATAGCTCATGTAAATACCTTGTGTATATTGTATGGGGGAGTCATATGTAAGGAAGCCATGTATATTCAGCAGAATCAGTTGTCAGTATGTCAGATATTGTATATAAGTTTTGGCTCATAAGTGTTTTTGTCACTAATGCCAAAGGGGGAGATTGTTGGAATTATGATATATTTGTCATTAGTCACAACACTTATTCAATTCTGAATGCTTATCGAGATCATCACCTAGTCTACAGTTCACATCGAGCATTCAATGGTTACTTTATAAATTTTGCAGTTGATACCGAGCATTCCTTTGGAAATCGAGCATATGGGCAGTTCAGTAGTATTTACCAAGTTCACAGTGGTTACTGTGCAGAACAGTGGTTATCAAGCAAAACAGTGTTCTCCAAGCAGTTAGTGGTTACCAAGCAGAACAGTGTTCCCCAAGAAGTCAGTGCTCACCGAGTCATTAGAAGAACTTAGTGTTTACTAAGTGATCAAGGTAAACAAAGAACTTAGTGTTTACTGAGTGATCAAGGTAAACAAAGAACTTAGTGTTTACCGAGTGACCAAGGTAAATAAAGGAATCAGTGTTTACCAAGTAAAGAAGGTTATCAATGGATTCAGTTTTTACCGAGTGACACAATATTCACCTAGTCACCAATGGTTACCAGTTCCAAGCTACTTAGAATGATTAGTATGGATCATGCCTCTACTCTTACCAAGTGCATGACGATGGAGTGTATTGTAGTGGATGCCGAGTATCAGAAGGTCACCGAGTCAATTTGTGGAACTCGAGTTTTCTACCACCTGGCCGACTCAGTAATGCTTGTTCACTTGTGTTTGGCTGACCTTGCCAGTGTAAATATTGGAATGGTATATATCATTTGAAATGATGAGATGTTGAATATCATTGGTTGTGTTGTGTTGCAATAATTTGAGAAGAGGGAAAGCGAATCACTACCAAGAACAGAGGAACACAACAAGGTTAACATTGATACAGAAAAGATATATCCATCACATCAGGTGATCAGAGGACAAAGGATCTTATCAGCAATCAGTTTTAATCAGATCCACTGCTTCATCCTAACAGGTGAATCAGTTTGCTAAATCCTTTAACAAGGTAGACTTGACAGTCTTTTGTAAATCTCCTAGCAGAGTGCATACTTCATTGTATGTTTGTAAATCCTTTAAACAAGGTGGATCTAGCAATCCTACTTGCTCCTAACAAGGCAGATCATCAAAAGTGATCATTGTAAGCCTTAACTGGGCAACTTTATACTGCAATATTGAATTTTTGTGGGCATTATCCCCACCCCAGTTTTACTTTCTAATTGGAAGGTTTCTGGGTCACCAAATCTGTGTGTTCATGTGTTACAAAGGTTTATCTTTTCATGTATATAGTAGATTAGATGGATGAATGGTAAAAATATTATTATGCAGAACTGAATCAATATTTACCTCCTAAATTTCAATTTGAACCATAGACCTAAATGATAAACCCCAACATTAAATCTAGTATTTAATCATAATACTTGATCCTAACTTTAATTATAAATATTAAAATTGCGTGTTAAAACCATAATCCAAAATATGATCCCTAATACAAATCCTAACCCTCTAACCATATTGAACTAACAATGATGTTAACCCATACACTAACCCTCTTTAAACCATACTTCTAACAATGATGTAAACCCATTTAACATCTAGATCTAACCCTTTAATAATAATCATTTAAACCATAAATGTTAAACCATGACCCTAGATACTAACCCCTAATCTTTGTACACTAAGATCCTAAAATGTTAGATTTAAATGTTAAATTGTAATCCTAAAAGAATACTTAAATATTTTAATGTCTTAATCTAAGTATATACTTAACTATATAATATAATTCAATGACATGTTTTAAGGGGAGATCCTAAATTATACATATACAACAATGTAGATTAATTTGCATATCTACTTCGTACATGAATATATAACATACATGTACATCCAAACCCTAACCCTACTCATTATCAAAACCCTAACCTAACCAAACCCTAACCCTAACCATTATCCAAAGCCTAACCAAGTAACCTTGATCTTAAAATTTAATTTCTAAACCCACTTGATTATAAATGATAATAAATATCCCTAAATCATAATCTTGAACCAAATCATAAACTTCACATGCTAAGTTCCCTTATCCTAAATTCTTAACCATGGACCTTAATATTAACCCCTAAATTTAATGCTAAATAATAATATGTAAGTTCGTAAAAACCCTAACAATGTCATAAGGTCTTAAATCTTCTAAAACCCTATTTCAAAACCTAATTGAGGTCTAACTTACATAAAATTAAAACAAGTTGACCCTAATCCTAAATTGTTAAAAATTACATTTGAGATACATGCTCATACATTTAAACACATGTATGTTACATGAAGTATGACCCTTTTTTTACATGAACTTGAAACATAAACCTTGAAATATTATCCTTTAAGAGTAATGATATACTATTTTCACTTGTTTGAAAACAACACACATTAAAAAACATTATTATATATATTAATGTTGTGTTATTTCTATTTAACTTGGAAAATATAGAAAATCTAGCTAACTAATTTTTAAAACACATTTTTAATTAATAATAAGTAAATATATTATTGAATTTTCAAGTATTATATATGATTGAAACTTGTTTATTTTGAATATTAGGGTTTAGTATTTAGGGACATCATGGTTTAACATTTATGATTTATGATAATGATTAGGGTTAGATAGGTTACATCCTTGAATCCTAAATTATAAGCCCTTATACTAAACTGAAAGTTTGTATAAATATCAGGGTTTAGTATTTAGGGTCATGTTTTAACAAGTTTATGGTTTATGATCTTATGATTAGGGTTAGATCTAGGTTAAATGGGTTTACATCATTGTTAGAAGTATGGTTTAAAGAGGGTTAGGGTATGGGTTTATATCATAGTTAGTTCACTATGGTTAGAGGGTTAGAATTTGTATTAGGGATAAGATTTTGGATTATGGTTTTAACACGCAGTTAGGTAAAAGCACAAACCTATGTCACCTTTTATAAAGAAATGGGATATCAAAATGTGACAATTCAACATTAATGACAAAAAAATGGTATTTGTGTTTAAAATATGAAGATGATGTAAACTAATAAAATGTGTAGAATTGGATGAATTTTATGCCTATGATTTTTATTATTTTTTTGAGTAAGAATTTATTCATTTTATTTTATTTTGAAGTCCCTTTTTAATTGTAAAAAAATATAGGGTGTAGTTCCCGTCAAACAAGTATATGTAAATCATCTTTTGTTGTTTTGATTTGAAAATATCTTATAGATGACATGTATAGCTAGTGAATAAAAAAAGAAATAATTATTTTTTATGTATATTTTTTTTTTTATAAGTACTCAAGTTCGACCTTATCATAACCCAAAAATTTTTTCCTCCTATCAAAACTTCCCTATCAAATCTATACCTTCTTGAAAAAAAATTACATATTCATGAAGAGGATTCTCTCCTCTAGAGATTTAAAAAAATTTAAAATTTTTTTGATATGATTTACTATTTTTTTTCCTTTTTTGAGGGAGCATCTTCTGAAATGTTGAAATATCAACTTATAATATTTTGAGATTATAATATATTATAACTAATCAAAACACTCAAAAATTTATATAATGAAAAATGAGTTTTGATAGAGAAATGAGATTTGACCAAAACAGGTTTTGGTATCATAAACAGTGACACAGATCTGTGCTTTTACCAGTTTTAATATTTATAATTAAAGTTAGGATCAAATATTATGATTAAATGCTACATTTAATGTTGGGGTTTATCATTTAGGTGTACGGTTCAAATTGAAATTTAGGAGTTATGGTTGAGCATCTAAGATTAAGGGTTATAATTTATGAAATTTAGGATTTTGCAGTTAGGATAATATGACCAGGTTTAGTATTTAGGACTATTGTTTAGCATTAAGGTTTAAGAGTTAAAATTTAAATTTTATATATATATATATATAAGATCTTTACATGTTCAAATATATGATGTACATTCTTTAAGTTTGTATAAATTATAATCAAGTTATGTAAAAAATTATAATTAACTTTTATTAATTAAACCTTGTAAGATGTATTCTAAGTTAGGTCATACATGTGTTCTAAGTTATATGTTCTTATATATGTACATGTTTATGTTATATTCTTACCTATATGCAAATTAATCTAAGTCCATGAGTTAGAGATTATCTAGGTCCATGATGTGTGATGTATGTTCAATTACATACATGTGTATAATTTTTAATTTTAAAAATAAAAAATTGTGTGTACAGGAGGTAGTTTAGTGAGCTTCATACATTTCTGTAGATATGGCTTCACACGATCAATTTGATGCGGCTCCTAGTGTGGCACTCGATGTAGTTCTTGCTATGGCTCTTGTTGTGGCACAAGTTGATGTGGTTCCTATTGCAGCACCTAATGCAGTTTTTGATCTGGCTCCTCATGCAGCTCATTGTGTTGCTTGTGGTGGAGCTTGTGTTATAGCTCGTGGTGTACATTGACATAGGGCTCGTCGTACAACTCATGTTCCAGCTCCTGGTGCGGCTCCTATTCTAGCTCAAGTTGCACCTACAACTCCTGCTGGAGGTCCTACTGCACCACCTCCATGCATCAATATTGATGCTCTATTTGCATTTTCAGAGCAAGAGATTGCTAGATTACAACACTCTATATCAACCTCTAATGATGGTCTTTATAGAGACATATGTACTATGATATGTAGGAGTTTACAGGATTTGACAGCTAGGTTTAGAGCTCACCATTCATTTACTCCTGTCATATTAGCTTGCATATCTAGGGAGCTTAGGGTTGAGGTCTCAGGAGATGCATCTTTCGATGACGTCAAGAGGGTAGCCCCCAAAGATGTCATCAAGAGAGAGCTCTTTCCAGCGTATGAGGGTACACAAGGTAGGGTGAAAGGTTGTAGAGTCACACGATGCAAAGACCCTATTATTGCTAGCATGATCTATCCATGATTTTTAGTAGAACATGGTCGTCATCCTAATAATGATCAGATACCCCTTTACTTTGCACAGTAGTTGTACCTTGAGTTTCATATAGGGCTAACCGTCAACTACTTGGATATTCTTGATTATTACAGATAGGGGCGTGGTCAGATCGCAAATTATGACCAGTACCGCAGTGCACATCGTCTACCACCTGCAGATGTTAGACAGTTTGTTGGATAAAGGATGCCTCTTGTGACTCCTACACATGCGCCTATTGTAGATAGAGTCATCATTACTTCCTAGAGGGGAGCAATTGACACTATTGGGCACATTGCATCTACGATGTCTAGTATCACATTAGATTCTATTGGTCATTATCTTCATAGTCGACGTCCTTGTCCACTTGGTCAACCATCTTCATAGGTATCTAGTAGCAATTCAAGCACCTACTCTGATGATGCATATAGAGTTGTTGGACTACCACTGCCAGGCGATATTCATTTTCTTTCAGGACAGCAAATACATATGGATATGGAACTGTATTTTTTGGAGGATATGTTGCATATTATCAGCTATATTTTTTATACATAGGGGATTCTGGTACACTCGGTGATGGATGTTGTTAGACAGCATCAGAGCCCTGGCATAGTTCCACAAACATAGGCCACCATGGTAATGACAGATGATACACCTGTGTGTAGCTCACAGCATTCGGCACCAGGCTCACGACACTCTATAGATGACTCAGCCATATGATTTGGAGATGTCCAGATCACAGCTGAGGGTCTTGATGAGTTTGGTGAGCACTTGTAAGGCCTTTCTGAGATTGATGCTAGTTCGAGCCTAGGTATTTCATCCTACATGGACCTGTTGTTCTAACCTGGAAGCACTGATTCTACACCATTACCCAGCCAGTTACATAGTCCACTTCACTCAGATTTACTAGCAGTTGGACATGGTGTTGAGGGAGGTTCAATAGGTGTCAGTGTTTTAGGCTCAGGTGCATCGGTAGATGATCTGATGGAGTCTGTTAATCATTCTCCACCTCCGGAGACCCAGGTATACATATATAAAATTAAAAAATGTGTTCATTTATTAAAAAATTTAGTTCAAATATATATCTAGAATATTTAATTTGATATTTAACTCATAATAAATCATGCAGGCACAGGTCGCTGAGCACATGGTTACACATATTGTTGGTTCAGGACATCATATACGCAACAGAGATGATTCTATTGAGGCACCTAATAGTGCTTAGGTACTTAAGTTTTAAATAGTTTGTTTAAAGTTATTTAAATGTTTTGAAAACTAGATATATATATATATATATATGCAAATTTGAATTTAATTTGAATGTACATGTACGTGTGTATGTATATACATGCTTTAAAGATAGAACTCTAACATGTATGTATATATATATATATATATTTGCAGGGCTCAGTTGATGCACCTTAGCGAGAGGATGTACAAGAGATTCGATCAGAGGGTCATTTTGTTTGTATGCATCTTGAGGGATCCCTCCAGTAGTAGATTAGATTATTGTTATTTTTGATGCATTTATATATTGGAGACAGTTTACATGTACACGTGTATTTCAATACCTTGATGACATACATGTACTTTCACTATTTATTTGATTATTGAGTACTTTAGTAGTTAGATACCATCACATGTACGTATATATGACTTTTTATATTTTGCTACATACATGTATTTATTCGAGATTTATAGTTTGCATTTCAATTACATAGAGATATATTAGATCTGTAGATGTTTATTCTTGAGATGTGTATATGTGTACATGTGTATTTTTTTTGTGTTAAAGTTATAGAACATGATCTTGAGATGTGTGTACATGTATATCAATTATCAATTAGTGGGAAGTTAGAAAGATATATAATTCTTAAATTATCAATTACTAACCCACAAAAGATAAATATTAGTTTTATGTAGATAAAAAATATGTTAATTAGGTAAGCCAATACATTATTTTATAATATTTTTACAGAATATAATATTAAAAAAGTGCATATTAATTTAAACTAATTTAAACTTTAAGAGTACATGATCGTAGATGTAATAAAGTAACATTAAAATATATAGTTTTTTAATAAACTAACCTAAATGATAACTATGAACTTATAATCTTACAATTTTAAAAACACATTTAATTTTCACTTATAAAATTCAATCTATTTTGAAAAAAAGTTGATCTAAATGAATTTAAATTATTAAATTCATTCATGGTACAATTAATTTAAATTATTAAATTATATAGTTTTTTAATAAACCAATTATAATTAAGAACTTACATAATCGTACTTGATTAAAAACACATTTAATTTAAGATGAAATTCAATAATTTGAAAAGAAGTTGATATTTAAAAATTGTAAGATATTAAATTATTTTTGACATATATCTATAGATCTAATGATTGCGTAAGTTTGAACTAACTTAAAGCCTATTTATATCAAGTTGTTAAATTATTAAATTCATCCATGTGGTACAATTAATTTAGATTATTAAATTATATAGTTTTTTAATAAATTAATGAAAATTAAGAACTAATGATCATACAATTAATTTAAACACATTTAATTCAAGATGAAATTCAATAGTTTGAAAAGAAGTTGATATTTAAGAATTGTAACATATTAAATTATTTTTATATGTATATGTATAGATAATGAAATTGTGTAAGTTCGAACTAACTTCTAGCCTATTTATATCAAGTTGTTAAATCATTAAATTCATCCATAGTACAATTAATATTATAGTTTTTAAATAAACTAATGCTAACCAAGACTATGATCGTACAATTAAAAACACATTTCATCAAAGTTGATATTCAAATTATTATAAAATAAATCTAAAAGGTCTAATCAACCATGATGTACACTTATAACATGCAATATTTTTCAATGATCTTCATTGTCTAGTCTCCACTTGTGACGTACACGCTTATGTTTGACTAGATGCAGACAAAGCCCGATAGCAACAACCAGGTGGCCATATTGTAAAACTTTGTTGTCAGGCTGATAATCAACAAAGTGTATTCCATGTTGGACTATTTTGTCTTGCTTCAAATATGTTCCCTCTATCACAACAAAACCTATACCACAAATTTAAGTATTTTAAAATTTGATAGATATGAAGTTATCTAGATATTTATTTATTTATTTAAATATGTATGTGCATGTACATGTATATGTATAATTTACCTATGGGGAACAACATTCAATCACTTTCTTCAGGGTCATATAACTTTTTCCTCTCTGCAGTACATCGCAATAAATAATAACTGACACCTTCATGATTTCCAGGCTCATCAATCACTGCAAAGACATCTCCTACATAACAAGTACATACATGAATGTATGTGTACAATATATATAAGACAGTTGAAATTGATAATTAAATAACAAGTTTAGATTAATTGGTATGATACTCACCCACTTTTACCAATCCAGAGATATGATTATAATCATCAGAAATCAATGGAATATCATCAAAATTTTCATCATCTTTATCAAATGTATCAGTAACATCAAGTGGTACCAAAATCCATGCACCTGTATATCCACATGTCTGATTGATGCATTCTTCATTGTCTTCATCAATGTAGCTATCACAAATACATGAGTATTCTCTTGTCTTCAATGTCCAATTGCAATTATCTGTACTCATGACTGAATGTAAGGAATGTGTCATTTCTATCCTCTTGCAACCATGCATTTTTTTTCTATTAACACCTAAAAGTTCGTTAAATTGAAAAAATAGAAAAATTAAATTTAAACTTCAATGAATTCAAAAATAAAACTTAACAATAAAATTTTATAAATTAATTGTATAAAATTTAAATAGACGTACACATGTCCATACCTGTTATCTCCCAGATGTAACGCCCAACCAAGGGGTCCAAAAGAATTAACCTATAGTTACTAAGTTTGCTAAACATTTTTTTTTTTAAGTAAGAAAGTATAGCATACACATTAACACATAGTAGTGGAAGCAATAACATGTAATCATCAACAACATACATAACAGGTTACATTCCTTAAGGATCCCAAGACGTTGAGTCACATTTAAATTTAATTAATTCTAAGTCTAACAACTACCACATCCACATGAAAGAATAATAATAAAGCCCAATGTCCATAATATACATTTTCTCTGAATGCCTCTTGGAAAATTAATTCGGAATGCTCAATCATCCACTGTACATGTCACAGGGTATGAAAGGCTCAAAAGAATATACATATGTAAAAATGGAAATGCATCAACCTCCACAAATCCATGATACAAAGTACAGTAGAAATAAATGAAACCATTCACCATACATGATACATCCATACATCCATAATGATAAAAAAAACTATCATAAAATCTAACCATCCATCATAATAATCCAAGAACATAGTGAAGGTAAATGCCAACCAAGAAAGCTCCAGGCATGGCGACTACGGATGGATCTCAATGGTAAGAGTAAAAGCACTACCACCCAACCGCATGGAACCTAAATGGTCCACTCCCACCGCGCTGAGGAGATAGTCTCAAGTCCCAAACAAGGTATCAAAACACAAAACACAAGTACTCTCTAAGTCTGGGAAATCCTAAAAGTATACTAACTCAAAGGTTCCAACATAGATAGACATCTAGATCCAGAGGCACACAAAGACCCATAGGAAACCTACTATGTAAGCGGGAAAGTGTCATCACATGAATCACATTGGAAGTTACCCAAGCAATCCCTCAGGAATCTCGGGTCTCCAATAATCCTGTGGCCATTAGTATCCTCTCGTACTGACGAGGCATACTATGAAATGCAAGGTCGTAACAAAGCATTCTCTCTACCCCATCCTAGTTTGTACTAGCACTCAAGGCATGGGAGAGAATATACAGTTATCTTATTAGGTTCATTTAAGTTAGTATTTAGGTGAGATGTTTTCACTTATTAAAACAAACAACTTACAATGAGTCGTCCCCAGAGCCACTTCGAGTCTCTCGTCCCTCATTGCAAGCCACTTCCTGACACTACACATAGATAACCTACCCTAGGCTCATGAAATCACAAAACACAAAATCACCTCAGTCCTATACAAGCAACTGGAAAGCATCAAAAGATAAACCACAATAGTCACATCA
Source organism: Cupressus sempervirens (assembly GCA_028749045.1). NCBI lineage: Eukaryota > Viridiplantae > Streptophyta > Pinopsida > Cupressales > Cupressaceae > Cupressus > Cupressus sempervirens. Next base: position 544,740,788 of record CM053790.1, on the reverse strand, counting down.
ATTCTCCACGAGAAACTGGAAAGCATCAAATAATAATCTTAATGATCACAACAGTTCTCTATCAGCAACTGAAGGCATCAATGATAAGTCACAATATCCAATGGTTCTCCAACGAGCAACCAACAAGTATCCCAATAATAGATCACAATACTGATCGAAGACTCCAAAATGGTCAAGTCAAAACATGTCACAACATAACATCATCAAGAACAAATCACTTTAAAATACCTTAGCTTCACACAAGGAAACTGGAAAGCAATAACAAACAGTAAAAACATCCATCATAGAGCACTCTAATCACATCATCATGGTTGGGTTTAAAAGATCAAGAACAAATCATCATAATACCACAATCGCATAATCCTTGAGCCTCTGGTAACAACCTAAACTGGTCAACCTAATCAACCCCAAAACCCCAACCATAATAGCATAAAGAAAATAGAACAGTACAGTACAGTTCATAGTTTGGGTTTGTTTCCATAATACACACTAAGGTTTAAGTTGAAATTTTCAGTTTGAGTTTCAATGAACGTTTTTAATGTAAAGGTTTCTCACTATTACCCTTATAATTTAACCCAATTATTTATTCATGAATATACAAGTATTCTCAAATTTAAAGTCAGATTCCCTAAAATAATTCAATCTGGAATAATCTTTATTTTATTAAGTTATAAAAATAATCAATAATGATTTTAAATAAAATTACTATGATTTTATTAAAATCAATTATTTAATCTTCATTTAATAATAACTCCTTTACTATTAACAGATATTACTCTAACCATATTTAATTAAATAAATTAATATTTTAAATATAAAACATTTATTATAATAAAATTATTAACAATTTTTAATAATTTAAAAAATTATTGAAGCAAACTTTAACATTGTGGAAATCTATTAACAAATTTATAATTTTTACACATTGATAAAATAAAATTTTAAAAAAGTCATGTCTGACGCTTCTTTTATAAAGAGCTGTGTGGCCCTTGTCATAGGGTATTGCAGGCTTTAAAGGTCGTGCAGTCCCCTGGTGACGCAAGTCGCTGCCGACGATTTCAAATCGCTCGAGGGGGCAAAAAGGTAAGACCCCTCCCCATACATTATATTGAATATATTTTTGTTTTTATGCAAACTTTTAAATTTAATTAAAATCGCCTCCTCAATTAATATTTTATTAAAAATTTAATAATATATGATTAATATTATTATATATATTTTTTATAAATAATTATTTATAATTATTATCATTATTTTTTTTTATTTTTTTTTAAATATTTTTTTTAAAACATTCACAAATATAATCTGATAGAGAAAATAATATTAACCATTCGAATTTCAATCTACAATTTCATTTATAAGTTTAAAATTTAACCCTTTCTCGATTAAATTCAGATTTCTTTATTCTATCAAATAAGAATTCCTGATCACTATTCTAATTTTTACGTATGCCGAATATATTGACAAGCATTTAATAATTTACAATATTGAAATATTTAAGCTTTCATCACAGAGAATTTAGATATACAATCCATAGGCACGAAGAAGACAGGAAAGGATAATTGCATAATTAATCGATGATCAAAACACAAGACCCTGCCTGAGCCTGATGCTATTATGCAATCCCCAAAAACTGTAAGAAAATTCACTCCTCTTCAATAACCTTCTTCTAAAAATCTTTCTTAGAATTCGCCTTCTAAAATTCGCTTCCAAAAGTTGTCTCCCAAAATTTTTGTCTCCAAAATTCCTGTCCAAATTCATGTCCCCCAAAAATGAACCCCAAAGTTGTGATAAGGAGTTTTCTCCTCAAATCGGGGCACTAATTGTGTGTTCACCCGAGAGGACTCTTTGCTCAACTGAGTTAACTCTAAAATTAACTTGTATTAATTCTTTACTTTATCTTTTAATGCACCTTCAATGAATTATTAAATAACTTTATTTAATATTCCACTTGACTTCTATTTTAATCTTTATTACTTTTAATCCCATGCGCACTTTATGAAATTAAAATAACATTATTATTATTTTTCTTTTAAATAATTTCTTTTATTTTCAACTCATGCTTGCATCATGCGATCTAGAAACTTTAATAATTTAATATCTTTCAACTTTTAATTTATTTTAGAAACTTAATTGATAAATATTTAATTAACTTAAATAACAATACTATTTAGCATTTATTTAAAAATGAACTCTAAATATATTATTATTAAAGTAAATAAATATTATCACGTTCTAAATTTATCCTTAAACTTTTATCTCCAAATTTTAATTCTTTTTATTTAATTAATTTTTCAATTAATTAAAAATTAAAAAAATATCATATTAATTTTCCATTAAATTAAATCATTAATTAATCTTTTAATTAAACTTAATTAATAGAAAATACATCAAGGACTCATAAAGCAACATACGAAAACCCATCATAGAAAAACACATACTAAATCAAACAAAAGGGTTATAATCACGAAATTACATCATTTGATGCAATTGGAGGGTACTTAACTCATATACTTGTCCTAATTATCAATTAGGACAATTGGCTAAAGGGTTTAGGATTTGGACTTAAGAGTTTATCTCCCCTCTCTTACCATTGAGATAATGTGATAGGGTACGCTCATCCTGGCAATTCAGGGAATTTGATACCCGGTACCTGCAACCTGCATAAAATCCATGCATGTACAAACACAATATTCTAAGCTAAATAGATAATGGCAGGAAGTGGTGCATCGTGTAGATCCAGACTAGCAGGTGACTACGACTCCCTTCCTTAACCACATCAAAAACACCATACATAAAGAAAAAAAACACACACACCATACACATGCAGTATGGGGTAAGTATCCATAAGAAAGCACATGTGATAATAAACCATCTAACTAATCATCATCAATGACTAAAAACATTGAATAATCATCATACATGCATGAAATATAGAGTACCAAGTAATCTCAATAAACTGAGTGTAAAACAACATCTAATAATCTCTAAAATAATAATACTAATCATCAAACATAAAATTGGCCTAAAAGAGTTTGGCAAGGATGATTGAAATGCGACTTAGGGGCAGGCACTACACCAGAAGACTCTATATGGTACCTATCAACTCGTTGTTGATGATGTCCCGACCTCATCTAATGTAAAATGAGTCTTACACCATTCAACAACATCATGTGCATCATTTATATGAACTCCTTGATAATTCATTTGATACTCTCACAAAGCATGTTTGATGCAAGCTCCAGCACCATCATGTTCACCTTTTCTATGGTCACTCTCAAAAAAATTCCATATGTGTTTTATATTCTCATTGCGATGATATCTACACAATGCATAAAATGGTCTAGATGATTTAAATTGTGTGGCACATCCATCAGACCAAACATAATGTTTATCAACATTTATGTTTCTTTTTTTCAAATAAGAAAAGAACATATTGAAGAAATGTTCTACATAGTGAATGTCATGTTCTTTATCATCACTTATATAAAAATGATATTCCTTTATAATTACTCATGCTTGAACTGTACTCTAAACACCATCTAAATCTAACTGTGCATGTCTATAAAAAACATGTACCATAATAGTAACATGCTTATTAAAGTAATAATCTGATTGAATTGCTTTATGATGAACAAATGAATAGTTTAAAACTATTATCCTATGCCTGATAACATCTCTACTATTTGATGAAGGACGAGTGTTATCAAGACAAAATGATATGACTAAATCTTTTAAGAACTCTTCAATCCTATCAGAACAAGGTTCTCTACACATGATTGCCTAGTTGCCCTCCATACTACTATCATCCACAATTAATCTTCTCTTAACATATTGTCTCATTTTTTTCCTACTAAAATCCATTTCAGATGAAATTGAAGATATTTGTCTATTTTGAGTCATATTCTTACTTACAAAAGACATCAACATCACTTTTCTTGCCACAGACTTATTTTTAGTTCGAGAGTGTTTTCCTATGTTTCTTAAACCTTGTTTAACATTTTCAATCAAATCAGTTTGCATGCTAGAAAATATTCTCTTCTTTGATGTTGTGTCTACACCTAACAATTTCAATGCCTCTTGCAACTTTTTTTGTATAAGCAAAAGTGAAAGCAACTGAGCTTGTTCAAGTGTTTCAATGTTATCAAATAGAGTCATAATTTCTCTTATCTTCTTATTCATTTCCCTTTTCTTAGACAAACTTAATGGTTGAACACTAGTTGCAAGTTTTCTCAATTTACCCACATCAATTTTAAGTAAATGATCTGAATTCTTATCAGAAATACCATTCTTTACAAAATGGGCAATATTTAAAAGTTCATTCATACCAGTTTTTGCACCTGATCCCGACCCTTCTTTGACTTTTATTACTAGAATTTCTACAGGGACCGATCTTGAGCCTTCTCCAACATGCATTGTTTGAGATTCAGTAGGGAGAGATTCTAACCCTTCTCTGACTTATGTTATTTGAACCTCTGTAGGGAGTGATCTTGAACCTTCTTCAACATTCATTGTTTGAGATTCTGTAGGGAGTGTTCCTAACCTCTCTCCCATATGCATTGCTTCTACTTCTGTTGAGTCTTCTTCAACATTTCCTTCACCTTGTTTGATTCGATGATAATGTGTTGTAATCTTCTAAATATTTCTTTGTTCTACTTCATCAGATCTCTTCCGTACATATTTGTTTTACCTTCCCTTTTTGTTTCTCATTATAAAATAATAAAAAATAAAAAAATTTATCCCTTGCTTCAAGATAAATTTTGAGCAATAATCAGATTAAAAAATCATTGTACGGATTCAAGTCTGTCGCTATCACAATTTTCAAAGAGCATGCCAGAATTTTTGTCTTTTTCATATGTTCACTCGAACATAATCCATTTTAATGTTCGCACGAACATGCAACACTAGTTTTCCAACTTTCGATAAAGTTATGCGCATATGTTCGTGTGAACATGTGTTCGCGCGAACATACATTAAATGTTCGTGCGAACATTGTGTTCACGCGAATGCATAAAAACAATAATTTTGCAACCCTTTTTTCATATTTTATTTATTTTTTTCTTTTTTCACACCCTTAATTGCAGGAGAATGATCTCCTATTGTAAAATAAATAATATTAAAAAATTCTGCTTGGAGAAAGCTTTCCAACGACTATAATTATAATACATATTTTAGTCATTAAGACTTTCAAATATGAGTTTAACTCATTATAGGTTCATTATCGATTGAGCATCAACCAACTTCGACACCTTGGGAAAATTAATAAATTAGGTCAAAAAAATTTTGAAAAATATTTAGGAACTGACTTATTGAGATACCTTTCTATTCAAAAAAAAAAAAAGTTTTTGATAAATTGACTTCAAATTATCTGTGTCAAATGGAATGTATGTCTGAATTACGATTCGTGTCACTTCAAAACTTCATAAACTATATAATATTCAACCAAAATGAATCAAACCAAATGCATCCTCTGGATATTGATGTTATGAATCTAACACTGAAAGAATTACGTCATTATCATTTCTAGAAAAAAAAGTTGTGTGTCAAATGGACTATCACTCTTTAAAAATATTGAATTTTATTATGTACCACTTTTAGAAAGAGATGAAAAAATTGACCTAAATAATTTTATTTTTTTCAAATTAAAAAATATGGTTAAAAAGTAGGAACAGAGTACTCAAAATCATTAGTTTATGTCATCTTGAAATTATTTATAGTTTTTGAGATATAGTCAGTTGAACGTGACATTTGTTGCAAAAATATTGATTTCAATGTCAAAATTGGTCAAAAAGTGGAACCCATTATAGTGGGATCACCCATGAATTATCCCTCCAATAGGAGCCCTATCCATATTGAAAAAGCTTGACCTATTTCTAAAAATGAAAAAAAAAAGTGCCTTGGTGAAAACCTAGTAAACATGCGCCTTGGTAGCAAATGTAAAGATAAATTATTTCATCCTATGATGAAAACTACTTCTTGTGGTGCCTTGGGTAAGTACCATGATGAAAATCTAGCATATAGGTATCAAGTGTAATTCTTCCATCATCCATCTATTCCATATTTCCTCTTTGGTCTTGACAATGTTGAGATATCCTTCAGCACTAGTTATCTTATCTATCACTTCCCTATCATGATCTTGATCATTCACTCATATCCTTCATATATAGCTTCATTCTCATTTCTCTTCCTATCACTATCCTATCTAGTTGATCTCTTGGTCTTGATCACAATAAAGATGAAAAGTTGGTTCTCAAAAGCCTCTTTACATGCCTAATCTTTTATACTACACACTTTCATGCTATCTCACTTATTGGCTTCCACTACTTATCCTATATGTTATCTTTCTTATTGGTTTTCATTGCTTATCCTATATTCCATTTTTCTTATTAGCTTCAATTGTTGATCCTATATGATATCTCACTTATTGGCTTCTCCATCTTATCCCATATGCTATCCCACTTATTGGCTTTAACTTATTATCCTACATGTTATCACCTTTCTTGGCTTTCTTTTCTTATCCACAAATTGCTTCATATGGCTATCTTTTCCTAGATTGGGAACTCTTGAGGATCACTTTCACTTGATTCATACTCCTTACCTACCCATCTCTTCTTATTTATTAGCTTATTACTCCATCATGTCCTATACCTTACTTGACACTAGAACAAAACGATGTGATCTTGCTTAAGAGCTAGTCAATCCTACCAAGTGGTGAAAACCTGGAAATATGTAATATCCCCTCTAGTAATGATATTTGATATTAAACAATTGACATCCATACATTAAAGAAAAAAACAATTATTAGATATATTGATTATAGATTAATTTTAATGTTATCCATCTAGAATAAGTTATTAAATATTTCCCAATATAACTTATTTATAAATCTATATACTAAACTAATAATCATATACGTTATTCTCTTTAGAATCTACTATATTAACCTAAGTTTTCCTAAACTAATGACTTAACCATTATCTAAGGGTCATAATCCTTTATCTCATATGATTGATAAGTCATGCCCTTAGGATAAAGAAGATATATATCCTATGAAAAACATAAGAAAGTGGATATTAAAAAAAAGGGGATAGTTATATCTTAATAGGAGACCTCAATAATGAATTCGATGGAAATGAACTAAGAATATGGACCTTCATCCTACGTAATCCACACAATAAAATCTACATAGACCCATTGATAGGAGGTTTACCAACATGGAAAATAGTGAAAGTAGCTACCATCGGGAAAGGAGGAAGCATCATCACAGAAGGCCACATCACCTCCAGAATGTCCACACCACCATGCGAATCTGCATTCTACTTAGGTATCAGCCACATTGGAAGGAGAATAGGTCAATCACTTCATAAACTCAATTGAATATAATGGGTGACATGGATTGAAACATCATTGAATACCACATGTTGGATAAGTAGTTAAGAATACAATGCACCAATATATTAAGCAAATGTCTAACAAGGCCATGAACATTGAAAGTGTTTGAACAATCCGACCCATACATAAGTTATAGAATTGTGCCACAATTATCAATAAGAGTAAAGGAAATCATGTTGCACATACAAAGGTATGTATACTATCATTATTGATGACTAAGATAATATATAATTCTTACATTATTATTATTCTCATTTTCATGTAGATAATGGTATATAGTAAATGTAAGAAAGTGCTAATGTATTGGTATTGATTTAAGAAGTGATATTTATGAATATAAGTTAATTAATTATTTGGTACACACATTTCTTACAAAATAATTAAGAATCCATGGTGTTAGTATAAAGACATTGCTCACCTATATAAATAGCTTCATGCTGGTATAGGTTAGGAGTCATCTTTATATAAATGGCTAAGATGGGGATGGATAAAATCTTATAGTGTCAGTAAAAGAAGTGAGATCCTCATATAAATGGCTATCGTGCCAATGTGAGAGATTAGTAACCCTATATAAATGCCTAGATAAGAACAAGATAATGGTTGGAAATAAGGGATAAATAATATATTTCTACTTTTTAGTATTTTATCCTAATATTTATTTTGCAAGTATTAGCATCCTAATCTAACCCTAATAGTGGAGACATTATAGTGGTATCAGAGCATGAGCTTGACATCTTGTAGGGTGAAGATTATAAATATTTCAATCAATAAAAAGGATCAAACTATTGAATATAATTATTAAAGAGGCTTGAAAATATGTTTAAACAAATGATGAATCTAAGTTCATACAAGTGATTTATCATCAAGACAGGAGAAGCAGAGTAAATTTGCTCGATATAGGTAGATTCCAAGATAAGGACATAAGTTCCAATGCCTTAAGGAAAGATTCCAAGATTGGTGAGGACATGGTTTCGAATACCTTGAGGGAAAAAGTCCAAGATAGGTAAGAACATGATGCCAAAATCCTTGAGGAAAGAATCCAAGATGGGTATAGACATGTAGTCTCAATACTTTGAGGGAGCCTACTAGTAGATAGGTATCTAATGCCTTGTGACATTGAGATTTTGGTCCTCTTAAGGAGGTAATGTATAAAACACAAAAGAACTTGAGATAAATATGCTAACCTATTTCATTAAATGAATCACAAATGAAAATATATCGAAACTATATAGATCGATCATACTATATGTTTCGATCTATCACACATTCACCCTTAAGTCATAAATCAAAATTATGCTTTGAGAAATAAACCAAACCCAAATATTATGAAATCCATCACTTAATCCTATCATTCATATCATTTGATATATAAATCAATTTACCTTTCAACTCAAATATATATTATTGAAATGAAATTTGGAAATTGAAAGAAAGTTAACAAGAAATTTAAGGATTGGTCAATAATCTAACATATCAAATGAAAATTCTAATTGTTTAAGGACAATAAATTTTGAGAGGGTAGGACTATAATATCCCCTCTAGTAATTATATTTGATGTTAAATAATTGGCATCCATATTTTAAAGAAAAAATAATTATTAGATATATTGATTAAAGATTAATCGTAATGATATTCATCTAGAATAAATTATTAAATACTTCCCAATATAACTTATTTATAAATCTCTATACTAAACTAATAATCATATATACTAAACTAATAATCATATACATTATTATCTTTAAAATCTAATATATTAACCTAAGTTTTCCTAAACTAATGACTTAACCATTATCTAAGGGTCATAAACCTTTATTGCATATGATTGAGAAGTCGTGCCCTTAGGAAAAAGAAGATATATATCCTACAAAAAATATAAGAAAGTGGATAAAAAAAAAAACAAGAGATGATTATATCTTAATAGGATACCTCAATAACGAATCATATGGAAATGAACTAGGAATATGGACCTTCATCTTGTGTAATCTACATAATAAAGTCCACATAGACTTGTTGATAAGAAGTTTACTGGCATGGAAAATAGTGAAAGTAACTACCATCAAGAAAGGAGGAAGCATCATCACAGAAGGCCACATCACCTCTAGAATGTCCGCACCACTACTTGAGTATGTATTATGCTCAGGGATTAGCCACATTGGAAGAAGAATATGTCAGTTACTTCATAAACTCAATTGAATATAATGGGTGACATGGATTGAAATATCACTAGATACCACATGTGAGATAAGTAGTTAAGAATACAACACACCAATATATCAAGTAGAAGTCTAACAAGGCCATAAACATTGGAAGTGTTTGAATAATCCAACCCATACATAAGTTATAGAATCGTGCTACAGTTATCAATAAGAGTAAAGGACATCAGGTTGCACATACAAAGATAAGTATACTATCATTACTAATGACTAAGGTAATATATAATTCTTACATTATTATTTTCATTTTTATGTAGATAATTGTATATAGTAAATGTAAGAAAGTGCTAATGTATTGGTATTGATTTAAGAAGTGGTATTTATGAATACAAGTTAATTAATTATTTGGTACACACATTTCTTACAAAATAATTAAGAACCCATGGTGCCAGTATAAGGGCATTGCTCACCTATATAAATGGCTTTGTCTTCGTATAGGGTTAAGATTCATCTTTATATAAATGGCTAAGATGGGGATGGATGGAATCTTATAGTGTTGATGCATGAAGTAAGATCCTCATATAAATAGCTATCATACCAAAGCGAGAGATGAATAACCCTATATAAATGGCTAGATAAGAAAAAAATAATGGTTAGAAATAAGGGATAAATAATATATTTCTACTTTCTAGTATCTAATCCTAACATTTACTTTAAAAATATTAGTGTCCTACTCTAACCCTAATAGTGGGGACATTACAATGGTATCAGAGCATGATCTTGCCATCTTATAGGGTGAAGATTATAAATATTTCAATCAATAAAAAGGATCAAACTATTGAATATAATTGTTAAAGAAGCTTGAAAATATGTTTAAACAAATGATGAATCTAAGTTCATACAAGTGATTCATCATCAAGATAGGAGAAGCAAAGTAAATCTGCTTGAGATAGGTAGATTCCAAGATAAGGACACAGGTTCCAAAGCCTTGAGGAAAGAGTCCAAGATGGGTGAGGATATGGTTTGGAATACCTTGAGGAAAAAATTCCAAGATAGGTAAGAATATGATGCCAAAATCCCTGAGGAAAGAATCCAAGATGGGTATGGACATGTGGTCTCAATACTTTGAGGAGCCTACTCATAGATAGGTATCTAGCACCTTGCGACATTGAGATTTTCATCCTCTTAAGGAGGTAGTGTATGAAACACAAAAGGACTTGAGATCAGTATGCTAACCTATTTAATCTATTTCATTAAATGAATCACAAAGGAAAATAATTGAAACTATATAGATCAATTATACTATATGTTTTGATCTATCACACATTCACCCTTATGTCATAAATCAAAATTATACTTTGGGCAATCAACCAAACCCAAATATTATGAAATCCATCACTTGATCCTATCACTATCACTTATATCATTTGATATATAAATCAATTTACCTTTCAACTCAAATATATATTATTGAAATGAATTTTGGAAATTGAAAGAGAGTTAACAAGAAATTTAAGAATTGGCCAATAATCTAACATATCAAATGAAAATTGTAATTGCTTGAGGACAAGAAATTTTGGAAGGGTAGGACTGTAATATGCCCTCTAGTAATGATATTTGATATTAAACAATTGACATCCATATTTGGGTAAAAGTACAAAGTTGTGTAACCATTTAGGTTGACTTATCAGAACGACTGAATTTGAGTATTTCTACCTAAAAATCATGTTGGTCCAAACATATGATCTAGATAAATTCATTCTAACTAAGTTATGGTCTCACACTTTTCCAATTGGAAAATTCTATTAAATGCATGTTTTATACTAGTTTGTATTCAATTACTAAAGAAATACAATTATTTCATAAAAGTGGCATTTCAATATCTCTTACTATTTTTTATGATATTTTTTAATAACATATAAACACCATTTATAGAGCTTGAGTCAAGGATATTCTCATATAGAGTTCATAGTGTTTTAATTAGATATAGTATATTGTAATTAAAAAATTTGACAAATACGTATTTTAACACTCGTATTTGAAAAGATGTCAATATTGAGAAAGAAAAAAAACATTAAATCATATCAAAAAATTTAAAATTATATGATGTTCTAGAGGAGAGAGTCCTCTTTTAGAATGTATAATTTTTTGCCTAGTTAGAATAGATTTGTTTTAAAAAATGTGGTGGGAGATGAAAACTATCGATTTCAGGTGAGTTGAAATTTGAATCATTATAAAAGAGAAAATATAGGTCTAAATATATTTTAATTATTTTTTATTGTTTTAGCTATATATGTTATCTATAACATAGTTTGAGATCAAAGGGAAATAACTTTATTTCCATCTAGTTTTGTGGTGGGAACTAGACCCCTAATTTTCAATATTTTTCAGCAGGTGAAAATTTATCTATAAAAATTAAGAAAATATATGAATTCTTATTCCAAATAAATATTAAAATTTACAATCCTAAACTTCATCCATTTCTACACATTTCATTAGTTTACTTTATTTTTAAATTCAAAATAATAATATCAATTTTATGTCATTGAACATGAACAGTTGTACTTTGGTTAGCCTTTTCCTTTACAAAAGGGTGACACGGGCTTGTGCTTTTACCCAGTTAAAGAAAAAAAATATTATTAGATATATTAGTTAAAGATTAATTGTAGTGCTATCCATCTACAATAAACTATTAAATATTTCCTTATATAAATTATTTATATATCTATATACTAAACTAATAATCATATACATTATTATCTTTAGAATCTACTATATTAACCTAAGTTCTCCTAAACTAATGATGTAACCATTATCTAAGGGTCATAACCCTATATCTCATATGATTGATAAGTCGTGCCATTAGGATAAAGAAGATATATATCCTACAAAAAAATTAAGAAAGCAGATATTTAAAAAAAAAGATGGTTATATCTTAATAAAAGACCCTGATAATGAATTAGATGGAAATGAACTAAGAATAGGGACCTTCATCCTGTGTAATCCATGTGTAAAGTCCACGTAGACCCATTGATAGGAAGTTTACCAACATGGAAAATTGTGAAAGTAGCTACCATCAAGAAAGGAGGAAGCAGTGTCATAGAAGGCCACATCACCTTTGAAATGTCCACAGCACCACATGAGTCTACATTCTACTTAGGGATTAGGCATGTTGGAAGGAGACTATGTCAGTCACTGCATAAACTCAATTGAATATAATGGGTGACGTGGATCGAAACTTCACCAGATACCACATGTGGGATAAGTAGTTAAGAATACAACACATAATATATTAAGCAGGTGTCTAACAAGGCCATGAATATCAGAAGTGTTTGAACAATCTAACCCATACATAAGTTATAGAATTGTGCCACAGTTATCAATAAGAGTACAGGACATCTGGTTGCACATACAAAGGTAAGTATACTATTGTTATTAATGACTAAGATAATAAATAATTCTTACATTATTATTATTCTCATTTTTATGTAGATAATGGTATATAGTAAATGTAAGAAAGTGCTAATGTATTGGTATTGATTTAAGAAGTGTTATTTATGAATATAAGTTAATTAATTATTTGGTACACACATTTCTTACAAAATAATTAAGAACCCATGGTGCCAGTATAAGAACATTGCTTGATTATATAAATGGCTTCATGCTAGTATAGGGTTAGGAGTCATCTTTGTATAAATGGATAAGATGGGGATGGATGGAATCTTATAGTGCTAGTATAGGAAGTGAGATCCTCATATAAATGGTTATCATGCCAATGTGAGGGATGAGAAACCCTCTATAAATGGCTAAATAAGAACAAGATAATGGTTAGAAATAAGGGATCAATAATATATTTCTATTTTTAGTATTTAATCCTAACAATAATTTTACAATTATTAGTGTCCTAATCTAACCCTAATAGTGGGAACATTACAAAATAGGTTCTACTTGAGACCCTTGCACCTATGTCTATCAGCCTTTCTTTGTGCTCATACACCCATTCCCTTCAATTTTCTTTGCCTTTCCTAGCTTGGAACTGACTCTCTCATCTAGGTCTAGGGGGTACAAATTGCTTAGTTTATCAGGGTCTCTTAGTGTGTAAGTGTTTCTTTGCTAGCTTGTTCAATAGTTTTTTTTAACACTTTTCCTCCTGACATCAAGCTTTTTTTGACACCTATTGGATACTTTAGTTACAATGTAGGATGTTGTGATATTTCTTGCGAGAAGTTTTGAGTCCTAGATAGATAGTCATATAACTTTCACATGCCCAATTAAACTAAACATTGGCAGAGACTTGTTGGCTTATTTTCTTTATGTGTTGTCTATGATGATTTCTTTGATGAGTGTTCTCTCCCTAATAGTCACTCGAGGATGTCATGGACTAGAAGACTAGGGGTATGGGGCATGTTTTCTTTGTTCTTTGCCTATGGGTGTACTTTTTTGATCTTATGTGTCCTAAGAATCTTGCTTGTCCCACTTGACATTTATGATCTACAAGGATACATCCTTGAATATTTTCTACAAGTGCATACTTATGGTCATCTTGACATTTTCTATCTTGATGCAAGCATAATCTTGCTACATCAAACTTAGGGAATTTAAATACACCATCATCTTGACCTTTAAGTCTTTGATGCATTGATTGGATTCCCACATACCTATCTGATATAGATCATATTCATATTCTCATAGTTATGCAAGTGATAATTGTATGATCTTCAATTCACCTTCCCTCTCTTTTTCTCAATCATACATTATCATCTTCTCTTGACTTTTACTCATCTCTTTGTTATCATGTTATCACAAGGGGTTAATCTTATAATCACATCTATCTACCCTTTTGGACCCCTTATATATCATTTTGAGCTAATTTTGATGTCTTGGATTCATTTTCGGGATCAAAATAAAAATCCTAGTTCATCTTGAGGGTCAAAATAGTGTTTTAAAATTTTCCTTCTTTTGTGCAATTGGTTGACTGTTTGAGGCTTAATCGTTGAATCTTTATGAGTCATTCATCATTTCTTCATTTCTTCATCATTTCTACTCTCTTCCACTTTTCTCCACCTTTTCTTCTTGTTTTGACCTAATTTTAACACTTTATCTTCTTTGGTCAAGTCTAATCATGCTGGGGCATATCTTCATTACTTTGTGGTCTTCATTTGGTCTTAATCTCTTATTTGACATCATGGAGTTTTCTTTATCTCAATTTGATCAAATCCAGCTCTTTTTTTTTGCCTCATCTATCTCATTTTGATTTTGATCCCAAGGGGGTAGGAATATTCTATCATTTCTATAAATAAATAAAAATCTACTTGGCTATCTATTTTCTTTCTTTGGCTACTTGGCTTGACATATCAGTGCTCATCTCGAGTATTGATATTGTTCATCTCTCTCCTGATGTTCAGTGTTGTCACTAATAGACTGTTCATTCAAGATTTTCTATCACTCTATACTTTTTTCTTCAGAATTAGATTTCTTTGTTTCTTTCTTGGATTCTTCATTATTTGACATAATGTGTTCCTAGATTGATCACACATTAGTCAAAGAGGGGTAAATGTAATCACCAAAAAATGGTCATCTAGACTATGAGCCCCCTTTCTAGCATTTTGGCTTAATTTATTAATTGGCTATTCTTGATCAAATCCTCATTTTATAATTTATTTGATTATAACCTATGGTTTGACCACTTTATCCTAAGTCTTTTATTTAATTAAAATAACTTGCTCCATTTTAATTAAATAAAATTCCTCACATCCCACTTATCCTAAGTGTGCACACATAAACTATTATTCTTATTTTAAAAATAAGAAGAAAAAGTATTTTTTCTACACATGAATGTACAACTTTCTATGTGAGAGGAATATTTATTTTTAAAATAACTTTAATTGTCTCTTACACATTTCTTTCTCTCTCAAAATTCAACTATTGATTGTGATTGGTGGAGATGCTTGTGCACATGGAACACTCAATATGTGTGCTCCTTCCTTGTTTATGCATCTTTCACCTCTTAATCCCTACCATCTATTTTTCTTTAAAAAGGAGAGTTCTCTCCTCATTCTCTAATCTTAGACTCTCCTGCTCACATTATGCTATAGGTTTTCTTGGTGACTTTGGATTTTTGAAGGACTTGGAGCACTTTTGCATTTTCACTTTCATACTTGCATTCTCATAGTAGCTTCATGGCATGTCTAGATTAGCTTTCTTATATGTTTTAGATTATCTCAAATAGCTTAAGTAGGAAGCCTTTGTAATACTCTCATATTTCTAGTTTAGTTTGCATCTTGTATCTCATTTAGTTTAGATTGAATTTGCATTTCATACTCTTGATTCTTGGATATTATCACTCATTTCCTCTACTCTTTGAATATCGTGTTTTATGGTGCACCTTCCAAGGGTTGCATATCTTTGGTTCATTTGAGAGCCACCATTTCATTTCTTGCACCTTTGCACATCATAGAAAATAAGCTGCCTCTTGAGATTCTCTCTTTCATGCATTCTCTCAAAAATAATGGTTTGTAGAAGTGTGACACTTTTTGTACACACACCAATCATTAAAGAATACTTACATGTAGTCATTGATTATGTAATTGACTATTTGTCTAAGATATAAGGGACATTGTATCTCATTCATCGTATCAAGGAAAAACAAGAGAAAAGAATCATAAGATTGATGGAAGTTCAATGCACGTTGTAACCTTTGACAAGCATATTTTGTTGATACAAATTTACTAAAAGCCAGAGAATCAATTAACACACTAGACAAATTTAAATCTCTTTGAATATATAAGAAGCGAGAATATTGCTCTCACTAACCTGAAGGCATTATGGAAAGCTCATCTTTCTAACACATAGTACCATTACAAGGACATATTCGACAACCTATAGAATGTTAGAGTAAATAATTAATTATTAATTATTTATTTTATTTACTTAAGCTTACTTAGGTAAATGCATTTCATTTATTAGTTGTAGTCTAGGATTTTGTTATAAGTTGTTGACAATACGGGAGTTTGTTCTTTCCTAAGCCATACTTATCCTCTCACCTTTTTCGAGGACTTTCCACCTCATGTGGATGTATGCTTAGTTGTCACACTTATCTCCTAGCATCTTCTAGCCTGTTCTAGGAGATTCCTTGAGCTCTTTTTATTCGAGCTCCCTCATTATATTTTCATATCACATTCAGCATATTGTAAATACATTTTTTCTTGTGTTGCAATATCTTGTTCTCTCATGTCCATTTAAGGTTTGTTCCTAACTCCACACTCTCCCTTCCTTGGCTTCCCTTTGACGGGTTATTTGCATGCAGGTGATTTTGGGCATCTTTGAAGTTGGCTTTCATCAACTCCAACATGGTATTAGAGCCTTCCTGGTGCTGCTTGATTGAAGGATTTTTGAAGCTGTGATTTGAAGTCATAAACCCTAGTTTGGTTGTGCATTTTTCTTCAAATTGGAGGAACAACGAATCTTTGGAGCATATTGGGCCCAAACGAATGCTGCCATTAGATTTGGAAGGCCATTTGTAGTTAGGATCCATATAAAACTTGTCAATTTTTGAGACAGGGCTTCGAGAGGCAAAAAGAAATTGTTTCAGGCATTCCGTACAGACTATATGGATGCGTAGGGCATTAAAAAAAATAAAAAAATATATATTACAAGGCATACCATCGAGCGGCCACTATAGCACCACCCGGCGGCCGCTCGTAATCTACCAAGTCTGGTTGTGCCTCCTGTTCTTTATTGCGAAGCAACACACTTCCCTGCATAGCGGCATTTATTGTTTTGGTTGCCACCTATATTGGCTACCCCATCCCCTATCTTGGCCACCTCGAGCTCTACCCCCTATCTTGGCCACCCCGAGCTCCACCCCAGCTTGCGCTCTGCTAGTTCAACTACCACCGATGATTTGTTCCCTCCACTCTGCCTGTAACCTATCAGCACCCACGTGGAAGCATGTGTTAGTGCCAGCTTGGAGTCCCTATAGTGACAGCGCCCACTCTGCATGTGACACATGATAGGGCTGCCACGTGGTACTTTTCCATGTGGCCCCTGCCACATCAGCCAGTCTGCCATGTGGCTTTCTTTTTTACAGCGACGGCTATCAAGCTATCAAATTTAGCACAATGATTTGCTGATGTCAGCACTACATCAGCAAACCTTTCTTGCACTTCTCTTAGGTCCTTTTTGACCTACTTTCAATTTTTTTGCCATAACTTGAGCATACAAAGGTAATTTTCTGATCCGAAAGAAGCACCGAAAAGCTAGTTCTGAGATGGAGACATTAGTATATGTTTTCAAGTTTTCATGTAGTTTTGTTGCCTGTTGTTTTAGTTGAAGTCTGAAGTTCTATTTTTGACTTCGACATGCATATCTTTTGCATCCCATGTCAATTTTTTGAAAATGTTATATTTTTGGAAAGCTAGTTTTGTCATCTTTTTAGAAATGTGGTTTTTTTCCTTAGATTCTAGCCCATGCTCTTTCTATCATGTTTTTGGCATTTTTGCTATATGGTGGATATCTTGGGTGTTTTAGGTCTGAGGATCATTTCCCTGGCATGGTTTCTTTTATGTCAGCTTTTTCCTTGTTCTGATCATTATAGACATCATTTGTAATCTCTTTTGTATACGCCCTGCGATAAAGTGCGACTTTTGCATTTTGGGTTCATGAACGTTGTTTTTGAGTCAGTTGTACTTGCACTATTTTTATAAAGCACCATGGGGGGATAGTTGTTTGTTGTTTTAGGCCATTTTTCTTTGTCAAGTGAGTTTCCCTTCCATAACATTAGCCCCATGCAGCGTCATTGTGATCATTTCTTTATAGGTGTTTGTACCTCTTCCTCTCTCGTTGTTCTTGGTTTATCTACAAGAGATTTTTGGCCCACCTTCTCAGTTGCCTGTCATCTCACCCTGTTTGCATTAAGGGGGGGTTATGTTGTTATTCTAATGCATCTGTGGTTCGATGGTTCAATAGTGTGAACTATGTATTCAGTGGTTGATCTTATATATGAGGTGATTGCAGTGGCTGGCTACTTATGCATTTTGGTGAGATGGATTAGTTACCATATAGACATGCTCAGTTCATGCCTTTCTCCATGGAGGTTCTTCAAATTAGCAATTTTCTTTTTGATGGCAGATTTTGTAGCTTCTTCATGCTTCAATAATGCTCTTCATGATCACTCCTTGTTCCTGTTTTAGGGGACATTTCCCTAGTAGGAGGATTCTTTTGTTCTTCACTAGGTTCTTACCTCTTTGGGGGGGAGGGTTTTTCCCATGTGGTTTTCTCACTTTCTTCATTTTTAGAGGTTGCATTTCTTTGCATTGTACATGGGTACCTAACATGACCATGTTGTCGGGACCCATTCTGCATTCATCTTAGTTTTGTGAGCTTAAGGCATCTCCCTAAGTTGCACTTAAGGGGGGGTGTTAGAGTAAATAATTTATTATTTATTATTTATTCTATTTACTTAAGCTTACTTAGGTAATTGCATTTCATTTATTAGTTGTAGTCTAGGAGTTTTTTATAAGTTGTTGACAATATGGGAGTTTGTTCTCTCCTAAGTCTTACTTATCCTCTCACCTTGTTCGAGGACTTTCCACCTCATGTGGATGTATGCCTAGTTGTTACACTTATCTCCTAGCATCTTCTAGCTTGTTCTAGGAGATTTCTTGAGCTCTTTATATTCGAGCTCCCTCATTGTATTTTCATATCACATTCAGCATATTGTAAATACATTTTTCCTTGTGTTGCAATATCTTGTTCTCTCATGTCCATTTAGAGTTTTTCCCTAGCTCCATGCTCTCCCTTCCTTGGCTTTCCTTTGACAGGTTATTTGCATGCAAGTGATCTTGGGTGTCTTTGAATTTTGATTTCATCAACTCCAACATAGAAGCCTTTTTCATTAATGAGAAAAAGAGGGAGATGATGTAGATGAATGCATAGGGGAGATGAAATGTAAATTTAAAAATTATATAAAAAAATTAAAATTACAATGACATCAAAGGAGATGAAATAAAGATGAGAGAGAAAAAATGAAGGAGAAGATTGAGAAAGAGGGAGATAAAGAAAAAAAAAAGGAGATCAAGTAGAAGAATGCACCACAAGAGGGAGATGAAATGAAGGTAAAGAGACAATAGACAAGGGGAGATAAAGAAAGGAAAAATGAAAGGAGAAGATACAAAGGAAAAGATGAAGGAGATACAAAGAAAGAGAGGGAGATGAATAGCAGGAACATAGGGGAAGACACCTAATTCAACCAAAAGAGGAACAAACTCGTAGATCCCTAGATATCCTGCACGCAAATAACATGTTTCAAGGAAGTAAAAAAGGAAGAGAGATAGAGAGAAGGGTTTACTCAATAAACAAGAAGATTTTATTTAATTGTGCAAAATAGAATGAATGAATTTATAACTAATCAATCCTTATGGAGGAGATTGAAACCCTAAGAGGGAAATGACATTTAATAATTACTAATTTAATTATTAAATGGAAATGCAAGGAGCAAAAAGTGAAATATTAAGAAGGGAGTAAAGGTAATTTAATAAATCAAATTTAATTAACCTTTTGCTCTAACACCCCCCTTAAGATGTGCAATAATGCAACTATAAAAAATGTATGAAAAAGAAAGGAAACTACAATGTTGAAAGCAAACTTGGGTCCCAACAACAAGGTCTGATGAGGTACCCAATCACAACCAAATCTTTATGAAACAGAGAAACAGGGGAAACCACATGGGAAAAACCCTACTTAAAAAAGAGATAGCAAATAAAAAGGTACAAATGATGTCTTAAGAGACTCTCAAAACCATAAGTATAATGAAACCCCCCATGATAGAGGGTTGAGACTCCATAGCCCGGCCCCCGCCCCCAAAATGGCAAAACTCATGTGTTAATGAATAGACCAATGTGGCTCCAATCTAAAGGAAAAAAATGTAGTGGGAAAGGAGGGCGTAACCCCTAAATGTAAGGTGAAGTTGGAAGTCCTAGATGATGCTGAAAGAAGAATGCATGAGAATCCTAAAATGGAATATCCAATGTAGGTTGGATAACAGGTGTATTGAATATGTCATCTGAGAAGAGATCTGTACCCTTTGATATATCCTCAACAACTATAGTAGGTGGCTTGATGACTAGAGCTACAATGGTAGGCAATGCTGAAGAGTAATCATGTGTGATAGATGGAATTTGAACATGAGGTGGAGGTGTGAAAATCACAACATTGGTCTCAAGAACAACACATAAGTTCAAGTGACCTAACCTCATCTTAGTAGACTCTCATGAAGAAGGAGAGTGATTCTCTGATAGTGGAGATGGTCGACCAAAATGAGAAAAGGAGTATAGATGGGAAGAATGATCAATAGTACCTATAGCAATAATATTGCTTGTCTCACTATCTCTGATGTACATTGAATCTTGTGCAAACACAATTGTCTTCCCTATCCCACTATGTGTAATCTGATAGATAGAGAGAAGGTTAGAGGACAAAGATGGAAAAAAAATTACATCATGAAATGTAGGATCATCAATGTCAATGGAACCTTTCCCACATACAATCATAATAGTATTATTCCCCATCAAAATGTGTGGAGTAGGAGAAGCCTCAAAAGAAGAGAACAAATATTGAGAAGATGTCATATGGTGTGAAGCACCTAAATCTAGTAACCATCTAGAAGAATGTGGAGTAGTAGATGCACATAGTGCATGACCCTTTCCTATATCTTTACCATTTGACTAAAATGATGATAAAGAAGAAGATCTGTGAGAAGTAGAAGAAATTTTAATATCTATCTTCTGAAGGAGAGTTGTCAAATATGAAACTTGTCTAGCATAGCCATCTAACTTCTTCTCATAGCAATGTGACTCATCATGATTAGGCTTATTACAATAAGCACACTTTGGTCTTGTTGGCTTTGGTTTACCCCCCTTAGGAGAAGGTGGTCCCGATGAATTATGAGGGAGAGAATCAATCTGAGACTTTGTAGAATGTGATTTATGTGTCTTCTCCTTCATCCTAGAAGATGGTTGAGCTACCAATGCATAAGTTTGTGAGCCTATAATAGAATCCAACTGACAGAGCTTAGCTTGCTCTCGAGTCAAATGATCACAAAAAACCTCAAAGGATGGCATGATAAATCTATTATCTATAGCATCTTTGATGGATTAGAAGGTAGAAGCAAAAATCTAAAAGTTTCCATGAAGCTTAGAGAGAATCAGGTAGATGCACTCAGTGTCAGTCTTGGTTTTCCCATAACCTTGAATTAAAGATCTCTATTGTTTGAACTTCATCAAGAAGTTCTCAATGGAAGGAAAAGAATCTAATACAAGAGAGGTAAGATTTTCCTCGATCTTAACTGCCCTAAACTCATTCACTATACCAAACAAGTTGTCAAGCTTGGTCCACATATCTAGAGGGGTATTGCACCCATCAAGATGAAACTGTAGACTATCAGATACTTGTAAAGAAATCAACCGCATTGCCTCATTGATCTTGTTTTTGTGTTGTAAAGTCTAATATTGACTTTGGAATATTGGTTGTATTGTATCTAAACAAGACCACAACCCTTTTGACCAAAGAAGTCATGTCATCAAGGTCTTCCATGTGTGATAGTTATGAGGGGTCAGAAGTTCTAGACAAGAAGAGGTCTCAGTCATTATTTTAGAAGGTGTTGGATTATTTTTTGAAAATATTCTAGTTTACTGATGTAAATAACACAAACAATAATACAAAACAACCCCTAAAATACAAAAAATCAAACCCTAGCTACTAGAAGGAATGTGTAAGCAAGGAAAGAGAAAAAAGATTTAGTTTGAGAACCACCTGTATATTTGAGATATACTGATGAAAATAGCAAAGAATCTAGATAGGGCTTGAGAAGAGATTTTTAACACTTTTTTTGGATCAAAAAATGAAGTTATAATGAACAAGTTACACCCACCATAATATAAAAGACATCATCAGACTTCAAGTGCAAAATTTAGGTACCAAACTAGAAAAAATTCCAAAATATACTTGCACCATTATCTCCATCTCTAAATCAGCGTTCTGACACTTTTTTTGAATCAAAAACATACCCTTGTATGCTCAAGATATTGCCAAAAGCCTCGCAAGGCCCCTGGAATGATAAAAAATAAAATTAAAACCCTCAAAAAAACTACTTTGGGAAATTGGCCCTTGGCCCCCCACATGATCGTGGATTGGGTGGGGAGAAGCTGAGTGACCTAGCGACGAAGCCAGCAGTGGTGATGGTCCCGGAGCTAAGTAGAGGTGGTGGAACTAGGCAGAGGTGGAGTGGCTAGTAGTCAGAGTACCATAGGGATCTAAAGGGCCACAACGATCCAGATGATCGCTTGCAGTCACTGCGGCAGTTGTCAGGACCACTAGTGGTTTCAATAACCACTATGGTTTTTTCAAAACAATCAACAATCCAAAACATTGCAAAAAATGTTGTTGTTTTTTTCATTATTTTTTGTCTCATTTTGCATGCCAAAGGTCATACAACCCTTGTATGCAAAAAAATTGCTTCCCAGGTCAACGTTGTCCAAAATCGACAAACTTTATATGAAAATAGGGGTTTTGACACCTTTTGAATCCAACCGTGAGGTGTATTTGGCCTCAAAGTGCTCTAAAAATCAGAGGCCCCCTATTTTCATATAGAAAGACCAAAAAATATCCAATATGTTCTGTCAAACCCTTGTTCTTCCTTTTTCTTCAAATAAGAACAAGTATCCACAAGGTTCTGATACCATGTAGAATTTGGTGATGAAGAAATTCATAGATCCCTAGATATCTTGCATGCAAATAACCTATTACAAGGAAGTAAGAAAGGTAGAGAGAGAGAAGGGTTTGCTCAATAAACAAGAAGATTTTATTTACTTGTGCAAAATAGAATGAATGACTTTACAACTAATCAATCCTTATGAAGGAGATTGAAACCCTAGAAGAGAAACCCTAAGAAAGAAATGACATTTAATAACTACTAATTAATTATTAAATGAAAATGCAAGGAGCAAAAGGTGAAATCTTAAGAAAGGAGTAAAGGTAATCTAATAAATTAAATTAAATTAACATTTTACTCTAACAAATAAGACTATAGAGAGAAAGAGAGAGACCTAGCTTTTTATGTTTTAATTCTTCACTTGATTATATCAATGATTAAATTCATATATGTTGTTTTATTTAGCCACATAAAGAAGGGGATGTATAAGTATATTTTGAGGCATCTTATTGGAACTTTAAAATGTTAGGAATACCATTTGTTTATTATGAAAGATGTATATTTTGGATTTTCTTCATTTATCATTTGGCCAAATATTGATATGTATACATTCCAAATATTTTTTTATTTCTTAGGCTTCTTTTATGCATTATTTTCTATATAATAATGTGTCATTCATGTGTAGCTAAAATTATTGTATTGGGAATATATATGCCTTTCCATAATCCAACTTCATTTTAAAGTTTAATGCTTCTATTGAAAGCTTTGGTCATAATGACAAAAAGGAATGGATAAAGTGGATCACTTCCCCTTTTCCCTTGTGTGGCATTGAAGAACCCCAAGGGTGAACTATTTATGGTTATAGAAAAAGATGCACATGCTAAGAAAGAGTGAATCCTTTTGCACCATTTCTATAAAAGTCCAAACTTTCTCGACACCTTAAGGAGTAAATTATATTTTACCTTGTCAGAAGATTTCATCATATCAAGTTTTAGAATAAATTGTGGGATATTGGCTTGTTAATGGAGTGCAAGACTTATTGAGCTATTAAAACCCCTTCGATTTTCTTCCCACCTAATACAAAACCTCCTTTTTTAAGATAAGTAATAATGGAGATGAGAGTTTCCAACCTTAGATATATTGCCTTAGTGATGATTTTTTAGATAGTGTTGCATAAAGATATTGGTCCAAAATCAACAAATATTTTTAGACTTTTAATTTTAGGAAATATAGCTAAAAATTTCGTTCACTAAATGATTTTAAAATTGAATCACTTATCCTTGACTTTCTAGAACTCATAACAAGTCAAAACCTACAAAGTATCAACCTTTTTTTCTAGAAAAGAGTGGTGAATCCATTTGGCCTTGAGGCTTTATATGTTGCCAAATAAAATACCACTTTGTGAATTTATTTAGGAGTAAAAGGTGTCATTACATTTTTATTTTCTTGTTGATTTATAATTGTTGGAAGACCACATAAAAGTTATTTTTATGCTACTAATTTCTTCAATACCGTACAATATTATCCTATGGAGGTTCCAAAAGATCCTAATAGAACTAAACCCCTTCCTCTTGTATGCTTGTTAAATTTTACATTAGTTCACTATTGTTAACATTTTCAATACTAAACATAGTTTGTATTACCTTTTTGTCTTAGTCAATTCTTGGAAACACTTTGTATTGTGGTATCCTTCCTAAATGACCAAAGCAATAATATGGGAAGAAGTGTAAGCAATAGCCTACCAATGCCATTATTTATAAGGGTTTCAAGATACATATAAATTAATTAGAGTAAAAAAAAAGGTATATCTAAATTGATGAAACAAAAACAAAGTATTTGATTCATTTTCATGCACTATCTAATAAAAAAATTTACAAAAGGATCTTAAAGTTCATTCTAATTAATTGTAGTACAAAAAAGAAAGAAATGTCCCAACACAATGATAATTTTATATATTATATCATAAATATACAATTTACAATAAAAATATTTCTAATAAATAAAACAAAATGTTCATACACCTAATAAAAGATGGAAGATGTTTTAAACAATAAAATAATCGCACCCCCCTTAAAATTGAAAATAGAAAATAAAAATAATACTAAAATCATTTTCTTAAAAAAATGATTGTAAATGTCCTTCAAATTTCTTAGGAAAGAAAGATTCATCTTCAAAATTATAATTAACATAATTAGAAATAATATTTATACATATGAAATAACATTCAATTAATGGAATTAAAAAAATATATCATATACCATCAAATAGCATTCAAATTAGTGCATTAAGAAGGAATATTCTTACACCACACAATATATCAATATATTATTATATGAAAGAATCTCAACGAATTAATTGCATTAAAAATGGAACGTTCATGCACCATTTTTGGTAACAAAATGATAATTATACATATAATGTAGGACTTTTGAAGTTAAAAATAAAAGTTTTAAAAATATACTAAAACTATTTTCTTAAGAAGAATTAAAGTGGTGATTGTTAACATCTTTTAACCCTCTTAAGAAAGTGTATATTAGATTTTATAATTAGAAGAACTAAAGCTAATAGTATGAATAAATTAAATATATTTTTAAAAGCTTGGGGTCTTTTATTTACTAATTTATTATCTAATAAAATAACATTTCATTCAATGTTCAATTTCTCTAATAAATTAAAAATCCTTTAATAATTCTACAATTTCATATAAAACTTCAAGAAAAAAAAAAACTTTATTATATTTAAATTGAATTAACTATCTAACTACTATACCTATTTTTAGATAAATCTATATTAAAGGAAGAGTTATTTTATTTATTCAAGAGCTACTTCATGGTTAATATATTTACATAAAAGAAATTATATGATTTTAATTTTAGATTTTATTATTTATATATGTTCATTTTAAAATAGTTTTTGTGAACCCATTCACATCTTACTTCTTAGTGTCTTTGTAGTAGTTACGCCTCTAGTTACACAGAAAAAGCCTCTTACATAACAAAATAACATTGTCCTAATAATCTCACCAACAAATTAAAAAGACATTAAGTGTCCTATAATTTGATAAAAAAATTAAACCCGTTATAATTCTATAATATAATTTAACACTTTGTCAAAAATTCTAAAATTTATTATAATCAGATTAATTCTCTAATAGAATTTACACTCTTCTAAGATTAAATTTCATATTCACCTATTTAAGGGTATAACTCTTCATTCTAGACTGCATGACCTCGACACAATCATTATAAATCCTTATTCATTCAATCCAATAAACCTCACAAAAACTCCAATTCCAAGATCAGCTCATCTGATAAAAACTGCCCCTGCATTGTACAATTGATGTTTGCATTGCATATCTGTTCAATGCACTCTTAATCCCCACGAACATTATAGCCGTTGCAGATTATCTCACTAACTTTTGCTCTGTAGAGCACATATAAGAAGAACTATTTTCTCCATCTTCCCTTCTAACTTGAACTCATTTCTCAAGCTCAAAGCAAAGCTCCTCCATATTCCTTTACATTTAATTACGATCCAAGAGAAGTAAATAGTTATGGAGAGGCAGAGAAATCATCGAAGAGCCTTGAAAGATATTGGAAACATCGTTGCCTCCTTACCAAAATGCAACATTATTAAACGAAGATTACCACCAGCAGTAGGGTATGATTATGCATGGTTTTTTAATTATTTGTATGTGTGTGTGTGCGTGTACGTGTAGTGTATATAATGAAAGTTCAGATTATAATCTTAATAGGTTTGTCATCAGAAAGTAATTATTAAACTGATTGATTAGATATCTCTCCTGACTTTTAATATCAGGAAACTTGGGGCCGCTTTGGTCAAATCTCAGTATGTGGATAAGGTAAGTCTTTTATTTATTTATTTTTTATGGAAGATTCTGATCTGTAAGGCAGTCCAGTGAAGCACGAAGCTTGCAAGTTACCAATCAACACAGACCATCACAAAATAGTTTTAAGAACCCATTATTTAATCTTCTAACCAAATTTCAAACTTTGTTTGGGTTGGGACATTGGTACCAATATATGGATCATTTTCCGTCTACCCAATTGGTATTATATACGATTAGTAATCGGTTTATTGTTGTTTTAGAATGATCTTGCCAAATATGAAACAGGTATCATAAACCCAAGAAATTCATGGTCTTCGTTGTTGTTTATGATTCAGAATGCCCCACCAGCTGAAGAAACTGAGGAACATTCAATATTGGCAACTCTACAAAAACCAAGAAGAAGAAATGACATGCAGCATGGCGTGGGGAGTTGTTCTTCGCCTTTGAAACATTGCAATGCCTTTGAATCTGCGCCATGCGTGGGGAACGTCAATGTTTATCAACCGACATTTCTAGGGAAAGAAATTGAGACCGAGATGATAGATTTAACATGTCAGAATGAGGTTTGTATCCCAGATTGAATGCTATCTTTTTAAAGATTATTGTTAACCTTGCTAAATGCATCTTAATTCTTGGGTTTAGATAGTTAGATTAGGGTTTTAAATTGGCCTTCTTAAATATCATATATTAGAGAAGAAATTAAGGTTGGGAAAATAAGTTAATTTTGACTATTTAATACTTGTGAAAACATGACAGAAACAGTTGTGAAACTTATCAGTTTATTTATTCGATCATGATAAAAGATAATCGATATAATAGCAGGATGATGATAAATGCTGTGAAATGGAAATAGATAAAGCAGAAGATCCAGTAACTGATATTGATGAGGAAGATAAAGGCGATCCATTAGCTGTAGTAGACTATGTTCATGATATCCATAGATTCTACCATGAAGCAGAGGTATGTTTTTGCCCTTCTTGAATGTATTAAATGGATGGAGCATGCTTTTTTTGTTTTTTTTATAAGTTGAGCTTTCTGCAATTCTTTTGTTCTTTCTGATGTTTATATATTATATATGTTATTTTTACAGGTAATAGGTCAAAATCAAGATTAATTATTATTATTTATTAAATTACAATAGTATTAAGTTCAGAATTTATCGTTGTGTTATAGACTCTTGTCTATTTATATGTTATTTATGTTGTAGCACATAGCATGGACAAGTTATTTCTGAGATGACAAGTATTTATATAATAACAGTTATTACATTGAACTCACTATTGAATGAAATCTGATGACAGGTCCTGAGCTGTGTTCCTTCAGACTACATGTCTCATCAACCTGACATAAATGAGAAAATGAGAGCAATTTTGGTGGATTGGATCATTAAGGTCTCACCTTTCCATCTCTGAATTATCATGGATCTTTCTTTTTTCTCAAAAGTGGTGTTTTTTTCTTAGTTTCAAAACAAAATTAATCTGCTCCTCTTTGTTGTTTAGGTTCATTTGGAATTCAAGCTCATGCCTGAGACCCTGTTCCTGATAATCAACATCTTTGATAGATATCTGTCAAGACAAACAGTAGCAAGAAAGTCCTTGCAGCTTGTTGCAGTCACTGCCATGCTTGTGGCATGTAAATATGAGGAGAGACACGTTCCTCTTGTTGATGATTTCATTTACATTACAGATAATGCTTACACAAGAGCTGAACTTGTCCGCATGGTACACACAAGAGTCCATTCATTTTAATCTCAAATTTTAAATTTTAACACAAATGCACATAGTTGAAGTTGTTGGCTAGAATGAATTATATTGATGAACCATACCTGATTTCAGGAGAAATCCATGCTCAACAAGTTGAAATTTTATTTTAGCCTGCCAACTCCTTATGTGTTTATGAAGAGATATCTCAAGGCAGCTGGATCAGATAAAGATGTGAGTCTTTTTATGCTTGATAATGTAAGATTGATATTTGGTTGATCAATCTCTTTGTAGTATTCTAATGGAGGTTTTCTTTGTATTTTAGCTGGAGATGGTATCCTTCTTTCTCATGGAATTGTGCCTTGGGGAGTACACCATGTTGGAGTACCCACCTTCATTATTAGCAGCTGCAGCAGTATACACGGGGCAGTGTACCCTCAAAATGGCTCCATTTTGGACCAGGACAATGGAATGTTATACTACTTACACTGAAGACCAACTTATGTGATTTACTCTAACCTTAATCTTCTATTTTGTAGATCATAAATATGTTAAGTTTTTATTTGTTCTTATGTTATCATCATTAATATGTTAGATCATATTATCTGCTACTCATGCTTGATATTGTCATTTTACACTGTAGAATATGTGCAAAGTTGATGGTCAGATTTCATCAAAGTGCAAGCCAAGGGAAGTTAACTGAAGTTCACAAGAAATACTCCATTCCTCAGTACCACTGTGTAGCAAAGCTGGAACCTGCAATTTTCCTTGAAGAAAATCATTAATATCCCACCACCTCATAGAAGTCTAACATGAAAGGCCTACTTACTAATGTGCAAATTTGTAAACAGAGGAGGAATTATGACCAAGATAGGATCATTATTATCCCACCACCTTATAGGGATCTAACATGGAGGCATGTTTATTAATGTGCAAAGTTGTAAACAGAGCAGGAACTATGACCAAGATGGGTTGGTCCATTCCTTCAATTGTAAGATCATTCGCCTCAATGGCCTTGTTTTATTAAATGTAATCTATTTCCAAAAAAAAATCTTCTTATAAGTAAATATCCATTTATACTCTCATATCAATTTTAAACAATTGTAAAGTCATAAAAAATTTTACTATTATGAACTATATATCGATTTATACTCACATATTAATTTTAAACAATTTTAAGTGATAAAAACGTTTACTATTACAAACTATCTAAAACTAGCTTTAAATAGATAATAATGGGGACCTCTATTTACCAAAAAAATTATTATTTTCTTATAAATAACATGCTAATATATCAATTTTGAATTGGTTAAATTATCAAGATTATGATAATAATTAATGAATATTTGTTGATCATTTTCTAATCGTATAACTCTTAACATTAAATTTTAAAAAGTAGTAATATAAATGACAATGCACACATCTATTTATTACCATAAAGGATGATTTACACAAAAATATTGAATATTTGTTTAGCAATTGCATAATTAGCTATTACGGATAAATCTTTCACATTGAAATTTGAGAATTATTCATATAAATATAATCTTAGCATCTATTTATCAAGGGATTAAGAAATCTTATAAATAACATCTAGTAAAAATAGTAACATATTGTCAATGGGCCCTTGGTCTATTGGTGAATAGTACCGTATCAATTTTAAAGTCAGTAATGACATCTATTTATTAAAAAATTATTCCTTTTCTATAAATAACATGCTAATATAACAAATTTGAAGTCTATAAAAACATTCAAAATTAGTGTGATAATTGATATATTTGTTGATAAATTTTCTAATTAGTTGTGAGGGATGAATGTTTGACATTAAATTTTGAAAAGTATTAACATAAATGACAATACACACACATATTTGAAGAAAAGATTATTATTTTCTTACAAATATAACAACTACTCAAGAAAGTTACTAAGATGTCAATTTCAAAGTCAATAATAATATTTACAATTATAAAATATGTAGAAATAAAAAATTGAAGGATGATTTTCACCAAAAAAAAAAGAGTATTTATTTAGTAATTATATAATTAGCTATTAAGGATAAATCTTTCACATTACATTTTGAGAACTATTAACATAAATGATCATCTTGGTATCTCTATATCAAGAAAAAAAAATCTTATAAATAACATCTACCAAAAAATAGTACCATGTCAATTTTAAAGTCAATAAATGACATCTTTTTATAAAAAGTTATCAATTTCCTATAAATAACATGTTGCTAATATAACAATTTTTGAAGTCCATAAAAACATTCAAAATTAGGGTAATCATGCAAAGACCAAGAATTATTAAGAAGAGAAAGGATATCCAAGTTATCAACCAATTATTAATCAATGGTGAACCATTAGGCCATTTATATTGGAGGTATCTATCATAGACCACTAAGGTGTGGAGAAGAAAGAGTAGGCTAGCACAGGTGGTCCTAAAAACTGAAAATTTTATCCATTGTGTGGGAGGAATCATGAGTTTAGAGTTCAGATCCATTTAGAGGCAAGACTAATCCCTTGGTACCTCAAATGTTACAGTCTAATGCCCCATGTGGACTTTCTCATTGTGCACCATCTTCATTTGACTGAATGACTTTTTTTGCCTGATTTCTTGTTAAACCATGGGAAGTCTCTCACTTGTAGTTACTAAATAACCAAGCCGATGAATAGTCTAATAATTTTCTAAGAGACCTAAAACCTTTTTTCCACAGATGAATAGTTCTCATTCCATTTTTAGATTCTTTTGTATTAGCCTATTTTTCCATTCCAACACCTTCTTGAGGTTGAGGGATATTGCAAATGGGATTCCCAAATATCTAAATTATTTACTTGTGCCACCCAATTTCAAAAGAGTGCTTATTAAACCAAGGAAGATTATGAACCTACCCTAGCATAACATATTTGGGGAGGGAAATCTTTCTCTCAGATGCCTTATAGAATAAATCAACTCTCTATTAGTGAGTCAAAGTTACTTCCTTCCATCTTAACAAGTATGGTTTATATCATCAACAAAGTTAATGATGATGTTGAATGCCTTTTGTTTGTATCCCCATAAGGAAGATAAAATGATATGGAGTGCTAATGTAAGTGGTTGTTTCAAAGTATCATCTGTGTTCAAATCTGAGGAGAAAGGTGCTTGCCCTTTGTGGACTAAAGCTTGGATAAAAGGTCTAACTCCAAAAATAAATATCTTTTATTGGATTTTGCTTCAAAATAAAATTCTTACTCAGGACAACTTGCAAAAGAGAGGCATTAATATGGTTAATTAGTGTAGCCTATGTAAAGAAGGTTATGAAGATAGAGACCACTTGTTCTTAAATTGTACTTATAGTCAAAAAGTATGGAGTTCTATTCTCAACTTCTAGAATATTACTTGGGTCCACCAAAACAACATTGAACATTGTTTTCAGAGCTGGAATTGCATGTCTACGGATAATGATGTTGGTTTCTTGTGGAAAATTACTCTTCCCCATCTCTGGTGGGGAACCTAGAAAGAAAGAAATAACAAAATCTTTAGAAACAAAGAAATACCTAAGTGGGTGCTTGGCCAAAACATTGTCAGAGCAATAAAGGAAAACTTCAATTTCTAGAGAAAGTGCAATGAAGATTTCCAAATTGACAATCCAATGCACACTAAAGGTTCTAAAATGAAGAAATAAGATCAAAGACTAAATACTAAGTGAGGCTCCTCTTATGGGATGGATCAAAGGGAATTTTGATGGTGCTGCTAAAGAAAATCCTGGCAAAGTGAGTTGCAGAGGGGTCTTGAGGGATCACACTTGTAATATTATAGATGTTATTGGTACTTCTACTAGTCATAAAGTTGAGGCTACTGTAGCTCTTTATACAATGAGGCTGGTAATGGAAACTAGTTTTTGGTACCTCTAGATGGAAGGAAACTCCTTGAATATCATAAATATGCTTAATGGTAAAAGTTTGATTACATGGCCTATTGAAGCTAGTGTAACAAAAATTAAAACCTTAATGGATAAATTTGATAAAGTCTTCTTCTCTCATTCCTACTGTGAAGGAAATACTGTGGCTGACTGGATTGCTAACCAGGCTGTCCAACGAGAATGTAAGATGAGTTGGCATGATGACTTTAGCAGGATCATGGATTTGAAAGCTCTAATTAATTATGAAAAAAGTCACATGATTGAAGGAAATATTTTCTAAGATTGGCACTTTAATGATAAGTGGAAGTGGGGTTACAAAGGACAATGTTATATTCCATAGGAAGTACCTAAAAGTGATTATTACCTCTGCTTGGCACGTAAGTATTTTAATGAGTGCCTTAGTTGTTTTAATAAGCACATCAACTTTTCTCAAATCTTTATGTCTCCTAGTCTACTCTACTTTGGCTTTTCACAGAGAAATGAAATTTTTGGAAATGGGTGAGGAACCAAGAAAATAGGAACCAAAGAACTATAAAGAATGGAAGGCTAAAGCCTCTGTTTGGCAGATTTTGGAGAAGGGTAATGTTATTACTTACCTGGAGCACCTTCATGGCTACAAACCACATATCATAGAGGCTTTCTTTAAAAATGGTTTGAAGACAAGGTTATCATGCATGGTGTTATGGTTCACTTGACTGAAGATTTCATTGCTGAAGTCACAGGGCTTCCTAAGGAGGGCATAAAGTTTAGCAAGGAAACTAGTATCTCTAATGTTGCATTTAAGAAACTTTTGAAAATAGAAGAGGAGGAAAATAATTTGGAGAAAAATGGAGACTTTTATGAGCTGAGTCAAATAAAAATTATTCGGCGAGATGTCCTCTCTTGCATTCATGAGTACTTCATTTTAGATGGTAGGGCAAAAAGAATTCATAAATTTCATTTTGTACTGAATCATTTTTGGTATAAGGATAGGATCTCTTTTTCATTTTATCTGAGGTTCTCCTTGCTTCAAAGCCTTCAAGCCCATAGGAAAAAAGATTCCCATCTAGTTTTACATGAAGGGCTAATCCTTTTAATTTAGAATTACTATAAGAGTAAGGCCATTGTATCTCCCCCGCCCTCTGAGAAAAAAAGAGGTTTTGTTAGTGAAACTTACTCAAGAAAGAGTAAAGGAGATGAAGGGGTAAGTGTAAAAAAGAAGAGTTTGAAGTAGGGCACACCTCAGAAAAATGTTGAGGAAATTATTGAGTCTGAGAATTCAAATAAAAATGATGAAATGAATGTGGAGAATGAGGAGAATATGAATATGGGGGACTTTAGTTCAAATCTAGAGGGTTACCCTGGTAGCAAAGATGAGCCTAGAAAGGATGAGGTTGAGGGAAGTTATGACAAAAATATAGAGTCAAAAAATGTTGGAGAAGAGCGAAAAAACTAGAGTGAGCAACCCCAGAAAGCTAGCGGGGAAAATTTGGACGAAGACACGGAGAAGGAGAAGGATGACCTCACTAGTAAGGGTGCTTCGAGTGTGGAGAAAGATATGGAGAAGGAGAAGGATGGCTCAACTGGAAAAGGTGCAAAACTTTATTTCCTTCACACTGCCAAGCTCAAGGTAGACTCCTCTCTCCAAGGTGATTCTTGGATGTACAATGAGTTAATGAATCTGAAAAAAAGAATGGGAAAAATGTAGCAGGACCAAGAAACTGACCGAGCTAAGATCATTCAGCTAGAAGTTCAGATTAGAAATATCTCAGAGAAGTTAAAGGAATATGAACATGAGCTCCATCTTTTGATCAAAGAGAGTGGTAACACGATGGAACATGTCAATTCAAGCATCTATGCGGCTGCTACTAGCTTAGGCAAGAGAAATAATGAGGAAATCATGTCTCCTGGTGAGCCAAGCAAAAGAACAAGATAGAGTTCAAGGAAGAAGGAAGCTGAAGAAAATGGGGTATCTACTATTGATATTAGCCAAAACACTATGGAAGTGGGCAAGGAGGTGGTGAAAATGATCAAGGAGTTGCAATAGCTGGTGGTAGTGGTTCTGGTAACTGGTCTCTAGTTTGGGTTTCTTAACTGGTTTTGTTCCTTTTTTTTAAACTCTAGGTTCCTTGTAAAACCTAGTTTCATTTACTAGTCCTCTTTTGTGGTTTCAAGTCCCTATAAAACCTAGTTTTGTAACTTTCATACTATAGATTTCAGGTCCTTGTAAAATCTAGTTGTGCTTATTTGATTATCTTTTTTTTTTCTAATAAGGGTTTTGGGTCCCTTCAAAACCTATTTTTGCCTTAATCTAAAACAAACTTAATGATGGACAAGTCATCCCAATAAGTAGAGCTACCATAATGACCCTAGATGAATCCATAATGTTTCCTAGCATGTAGTACTTTGTATCTATAGCTATAAAAAATAAAGGGAGGGCAAGAGAGTATCCTTACTAAATAGACTAAGATAGATTGAAGAGCTTAGTATTACAACTACTGACCTCAACCATATCTCTTACATCTTCCATTAAATTTATCACCATTATACAAATATCCATGAGAAAGTATAGACCTTTTAGCATCAATATGATAAACTTCCACTTTATACGATCATATTCAAAATATAGGAGTGATAATATTTTGATTTGTCTCCTTGGCCTAGTAAAGTTCCTCACAACAAATAACAAAGCTCTCTAAAATATACCTATTAGTTTGTGGTGATTGATCAGGGAAGTACTGTACATACTTCATAAATTATTTGGGGTACTATTTGCCAATGGTGGTCTACTATTCACCAATGGCTAATATTTGCCAATTGGCTATTGTTTATATTCACCAATTTATGGCCGACATGTTGTAACTAGTTTTAACCCTAAAGTGGCAAAAATACTTGTATAAAAGGGCTTAGGGTTAGGGATTGTCTAATAAGGTGTGATGCAAAAATTGCTTCATGCAATGGTATTGAGTTGTAAGGGATTATAGATTATAATCAAGTTGTAATCACTAGATCATAATAATATTGGACTTGCTATTTCGTGGACATAGCCCAGGGATTGGGTGAACCATGTTAAATCTTGGTGGCTTGTGTTCTTTTCTATGTGATCTATTATTTTCTGATATTGTTTATATTTTCATGTAATTTTTATTCCTATCCATGCTTAACTCCTAACAATACCTACCTTTGATAAATTGTATTTAAGTTGGATTAATTACTTAAGGAATGATTTTTATTCTCTAAGGTAATTATTTTGCTAGAATCTTATATGAAATAATGAAAAAGTTGATTGGTCTCGAATTCTTCAAAGGATTCTTATATCACCATCCTTAAGAATGAGTTTGACAAGGTAATTACTTATATATTCTCTTAACAACCCTTTAGATAAGTAATGTTTGTGAACTTCTAGAAACTCACCCAATCCACTAAGAGTTATTTTTTTAGAATATTGTAGGAAGGTCATCTAGCCCCTGTGCTTTATCATTTGCTAGGGCTTGAATGGCTCTATTAATCTCATCTACTATTATTTCTTTGTCAATATTATTACCATATTTTCTGTCCACCTTGTTGAGCATAATACTTAGGATCCTATCTCTACCACTTTTCTTTAGAAGAAAATGGACTCTAATAGATGAATGTTAGAATTCCATCTTGATTAGTGATGTTCAAATTTTCTTCCCAAAGGTATATAATCTATTATTTAACCTAATTTTGTTTTAGAAATTGGGAAAAGAATATATGATTATTTATCCACATAATCTAGCCAATTCAATCTAGATCTAGTCTTAAGTCCTTTGATCTTGATATTATGGACTTTTCTAAAATCCTCTTATCATGTCACATGATTTGCATGGACTTATCATCCGAAGGGTTCAAT
Organism: Cupressus sempervirens; assembly: GCA_028749045.1. Lineage (NCBI taxonomy): Eukaryota > Viridiplantae > Streptophyta > Pinopsida > Cupressales > Cupressaceae > Cupressus > Cupressus sempervirens. The sequence continues at coordinate 544,704,228 of CM053790.1, read as the reverse complement.
TTCAAGATACTCTTTGTTTCCTCTAACCTTTCATGCACCATCTCAATAAGGGTTTAGTTGTTTGTTGATAACCTCTTATTGAATAATCTGATTGTGTTCATTGCATACAACACGTCCTTTCTTTGCATAAGACTAAAATTGAGAGAAAAAGATTTCATAGCTCTAGGTTTGTCTTGGAAATAACTCATAGAAAATATTATCTTTATTGGGTGATGGTCTAATAGAGTGAATGAGATTACTCTAAATGGGGTTTCATTATCACTCATTTCACATTGAATAAAGTCTTTATTAACATAGAACTGATCCATTATGTTGCATATTTTCTTATATTATTGAGAATAATTACACAATGTAAAATAAATTGAGTTACTCTCATTTCTCTTTCAAGCCAAGGGGTCCAAAAGAGATCACTTCAAGTAGGGAAACCCATTTAGGGCTAGTAAGGAAATTTGATTGAACCTTTCCCTTAGAATGGTTCACGGTAAAGGGAGAAACATACTTATAAATGCATATTAGAGAAATATCCAAGGTCCAGATGTCCCAATTAAGCTTTCAATAACTTCGAACAGCTTAAACATTCTCATTAAACCACTTCATCCATATAGCATATGATCAAAAATTTAACATTATATTTTTTACTTAACTCTTTGTTCAGTATATGTCGATGAATAGTAAATAACATACATCAGACATATATGACACCAAGATTTAATGTGGAAACCAAACTTGGGAAAAACCACCAAGTAACATGCTACCACTTTTTACTCTTCTAAAGTTAGCGAAATTAAGATCCAACCCTGTTAAAGGTTATAAAACACATTGTTAGGTATGACCCTATTAAAGGATTTAATCACCTTGTTAGGAGTGGCCTAGTTAGAGGAATTTGGATCATTCCATTAGAATGTCACTTTGATTAAAGGATTTACAAAATAACTTTTAGGTCAACCTTGATTAAAGGATTTTCACTGCCACAATGGTTAGAAATTAATAATATGCTTGTGTTAGTGTAAATAATTAATTATTATTTCACTTTACTTAAGTTTACTTAAGTTAAATGCATTATCATACAGACACCTAGGAGTATGCATAATTATATGAGTTGTCTTGTTGACAACACATGAGTTTGCATATTCATCTGAGTTGTCATGTAGACAACACAGTAGTTTGTACTCCAATTGAGCACATGGTGTCTACAACATCTCTTTACAAGATATATGTAAGCTTATGCTCTCATCATCGCACAAACTCATGTGCTCAATGGAGGATAATTCACTCTTGGTGGACATGTGCTTAGCTGTGAGCCTTATCACTTTGTTGACTCCTAGACATTCTAGATCCCTTTATATGTAGGCACTTCTAGTGTGTATTCACAATGATATTCATTTTCATTATTATTATTATGATTATCCATTATTGGTCCATATTGTGCTAGTGCTTGAGCTTCTTGATCTTGGTGTTATTTTTCCCTCAGGCAAATTATTACATGGTATCAGAGCGATGGGAGATCTCTTCACATAGCCATTAAAGACCATTTTTGCTTCACCTCTCAGAAGGCCATGATTCAGATCTAGAGTATCTATAGTTATTGGGAGCATCTAGAGCCAAAGCAGACCTCACCATTGCATCTAGAGCATCAATTCGATGAATTTTGACTATAAATTTTCCTACCCTAGGCCATAGTCAAATCTGAGGCAATTTTTTTTTGCAAACTGGAACCCAAAGGCCCAATTTGTGAAATTGGTATGATCTCTTTAGATCTGTGCAATTAATTTTCAGATCTGTATGTTTTATTTGAGTCTCAACAAAAAAAAATTAGATCTGCATTATTTTTTCTGAAAAAAATTTGGCCATCAGGCCTATAGGAGAGCATTTTTTTGTAGGCAAATCGGGTGATCAAACCTCGGTAGTTGTGGCTAACATATTCCATAACACCACCAACATATTCCATTATAAATCTGTGGCACAATGTAACTAGCATTCAAACCACAAACCGACGGCACACAACAATCTCAACATATTACAACACGGCGGCTTCTAAGCCCTTTCAAACTGTTGTGGGCTTCAAGTTTTATTTGTTACTACCCATTTGAATACGATGAATGTGGGACTAAAGTCCCACACCCACACTACCGAAAACCTCCTCCAGCAATGACTAATCTAACGCTACCAACCAATGAGCCCCACTGACACTCCACTGGCAACTGCACCATGGTGCTCTGCTCCACAACACCACCCAACCTCTGTCAACCTGACCACCTCTAGGCGATCTCTGCACTTTTTCCAGCCAATCACTTTTTGTTGCTGCCATCAGTCCTTCCCGGCCGCCACATCAACAATGCTAAATCAGCACCACATCAATTAGTCAGAGCCCATGTAGACACATACTAGTTGTACAAATCTGACACATCAGCTGTACAAACTGCCACGTAAGCCATCCAAGTTGTTTTTTGTTCATGTCATCATTTTACGATCTTAAAATTGATGACCATTTGACCATCACAAGAAGGCCAAATTGCATGATTAAGATGGTCATTTGGACATCAAATTTAACATAGTATTTTCCTGACATCATCAGGGCAGACCCCTCACCATATGCAATTCTGATTTGACAGTCCAACTTTGGGAGGCCATATCTCAGTCATCCAGACTCCAAATCAAGTGCAATTTTTTTTTTTTTTTGGGCTAGAATTTCTTGAAATTTTCAATGGTCTATTATTTTCTAGTTTTGGTGCATGAATTTGTTAGAAAATTTAGTTTTTGGCTACTGTACTTGTCCAATCCTATATTTTTCAACTTCAAATGCATCGTACGGGTTCATCTAGACACATATTCATGTTTTATTTTTTTTGGAAAGTTCATAATTTTTCATCTACTTTCCATATTTGCAATCAAATTATAGGCTTGTGTAGACAAAAATACCACTTTCAAAAATAGTTCCTTTTTTGCATTGTATTACTTTGATTAAACTTCAAAATTGTTGTATATCTGAGCTACATTGCTAAGTACCAGATTTGAAATCCAAGAGGAGGTTGTAAATAGCAAAATTAGAAGTCCACTTTTGTCCATTTTGACAAGTGGCCTATTGTAATCATACTAAGTATAAAGTGCCTAAAGCATTCATTTGGGGGGTTTCTTTGATTTAGTGAAAGGGGGGGGGGGGGGGGGTGTCTTGTGTTTTTGTCTCCTTGATATTATACTCTTTCTTTTGCATTATGGGTTCTTTTTCTAAGTTAACACCACATAATTATGCTACTTGGAAAGAAAAGATAAAGGAACCATTAGTTGAAAAAGGTTTACTAAGTTATGTAACTGGTGTAGCAAAGAAAACAAATGATGATGTTGATGAGTCTCGTAAAAAAGATTGGGCATCAAAACAAAAAATGGCCCTAGGAACCTTGTTAAAGAATATCTTAGATCCTATCAAATATCACATCAGGAACATTGACAATCCAATAGAGGTACAGGATAAACTTGAAGCATTGTATGGGATAGTAGATGAAGATATGGCCTACACCATTGAGGACAATCTTCTCAAATTGGATCCTAGGAATTTTGACACCATCAAAGATTATCTTACCCAAGTAGACATGTATAGGGCACAACTTAAGGATTGTGGTGAACCTATCAAGGATGGAAAGTTGATCAAACATGTAATGACTCATCTTCCTCCTGAATATGTTTCTTTTGTTTTAAGTTATAATACTCACAAGTGAACAATGGGTCGTGCCTTCACTAAGCCTTCATTCGAGTCATTTTAAGGAATGTTGGTCATAGAACATGAAAAATTAGTGAGTATGGGAATTCTCCAGTCTTCCAAGACCAAAGCCTTGGTAGCTAATCAAGGGAATCAAGGTAGTAAAAATTCCAACAAGAAGCAAAAGTAGTGGAAGGCTAAGAAACAAGATGACACACAACAATCTTCCTCTATGCATCAATCTTCCTCCACACAACAATCTTCCTCACAACAAGTCAAGTCTTTTCCCAAAAATAATAAGAAGGGAAACAACTTCAACAAAAGGGAGAAGAAAACTTGTGCCTATTTTAAGAAGAATGGTCATGATGAACATATGTGTAAGGATAAGCAAATTGATGAGTTGCTAAACATAATGAGGAAACATAAAATTGATGTGCCAAATGCCTATAAGGATAAGGGATCTTCAACCACTTGAAAAGGTAAGGGACAAGCTTTAGTAGCAAGTACAAACAATTCTGAGAAATGAGTTCTTGATTCAAAAGCTACACATCATATGGGTGCTTCAAGGGAGCATTTTTCCTCTTTGAAACCATCACATTTACCTTACATCTATGTGGGGAATGACACACAAGTAGAATTTGAAGGAAAAGGGAATGTCGAGTTGGAAAATGGAGTTTTCAAGGATGTTTTTCATGTTCCTAACCTTAGCACCAACCTTCTTTCAATCTACCAAATAACTCACTATGGATGTGGCAACAAAGTGGAGTTCCTTCCTGATTTTGTTGTGGTGAAAAATCTAAAGGATGATTATATGGTGGCAATTGGAAAGGCTAATCATGATACAAGACTTTATTCTTTTTCTCATTTTGTGCCTAAGTCCACTTCCCTTGCCTTGTTGACCCACTCAAATTCACAAAGTAAACTATGGCATGAGAGGTTTGGACATCTCAATTACCGCTACCTTCAACAACTTAGCTACAAGGATATGGTCATAGGTCTACCTCAAGTCAAGTATTCAGAGGGTGTATGTACAGGTTGTGAAGCAGGCAAGCATCCTAAAGAGAAGTTTGACAAGGGGAAGTCTTGGAGAGCTACTATTATTCTTGAATTGGTTCATAGTGATATAGCTGGCTCATTTCCAATACCATCATTTGGAAAGGCTTGCTATGTTCTCACCTTCATTGATGACTTTTTACGCTACACTTGGGTCTTCTTTCTAGCTCATAAGAGTGAAGTGTTTAAAAATGTTATCACCTTCAAAGCTCAAGTTGAGAAGCAATTAGGGAAAGCCATCAAGATTCTTCGAACAGATAATGGAAGGCAATATGTGAACTCAAGTCTTATAGACTTTTGTACTCATGAGGGTATTAATCTTCAACATTCAATTGCATAACATGAAAATGGTGTTGCTAAAAGGAAGAATAGAATCCTTAAGGAGATGACCACTTGTATGCTACAACATAAGTCTCTAGATCAAGTTTTTTGGGTAGAAGCCATGTGTTGTACCAATTACATCCAAAATAGAAGTCCCCATAAGGCCTTAGATGGAATTACACCTTTTGAGGCTTGGTGTGGTAGAAAACCAAGTGTAAAACACTTTAAAGTTTTTGGTTTTCCAGCATGGGCAAGGATACCTCCACAAAATTAGATGGCCTTGGAACCTCAAAGTAACCTTGGATATTTTTTGGATGTCTTGACCACCTTAAGGCATAAAAACTCATGGATCCAGAGACACATGAAATCTTCTTCGAGAGGAGTGTTCACTTTGAAGAAACTTTTCCAAGTTTAGCTCCTTCAACTCCTCCTTCCTCCTTCATGGCAAGTGATGATAGTGATGATAGTGACTTGGAATATGATATTCCTTCAACTTTGACTCACTGGACACCACCTTCATAGGGTCCACAAATAGTTGAGGATATTCCTTCTTCTTCTTCCATTAGACCTCCTTGGGCACAATAAACCCTTGATTCAACAAATTCATTGGTGGGGAATCTTTCAAATACTAGGAGGATAAGGTCACAACACAAATCATTTCCATATGCATATATTGCCATTACTTTTGATCCACATTCATTTAAGGAAGCATTAGGGGTTCCTAAATAGAACAATGCCATAGAGGAAGAATATAACTCTTTAATGAAAAACAACACTTGGGACTTAGTTCCTCTTCCTAAGGGAAGAAATTTGGTTCAGTGTAAGTGGATCTATCAGACCATGTTTGCAACAAATGGAAGTGTGGATAAGTATAAGGCTAGACTTGTTGCCAAAGGTTTCTCACAGGTTCTTGGTATTGGCTATACTAAGACCTTTTCACTAGTAGCTGAGATGAACTCCATTTGCTTGACACTAGCTATTGCTATAGCTCATGGTTGGGTTGTTCATCAAATGGATGTGAAGAGTGTATTCTTGAATGGTGATCTTTATGAGGAGATTATATGAAGCAGCCATTGGGTTTCATTCAGGATTCTACTTTGGTTTGCAAGTTGAAGAAGTTTATCTATGGCCTTAAGTAGGCTCCTAGGGCTTGGTATACTAAGATGGATTCCTTCCTACTCTCAATAGGATTCACCAAATGTCATTCAGATTTGAATGTCTACATTCTTCAAAGGAAAGATTCACACCTGATACTCATGCTTTATGTAGATGACTTGATCATTATAAGAAGCACTTTATCCATCATTGCCAATGTCAAGACATCTTTGTAGGATAGATTTTCTATGACAAACTTGGGTTTACTTCATTTTCACATAGTCTTCATCTAGGATCATACTTTCTCTACCCAAGTATGCTCTTGATTTACTTTCTCACTTTCGCATGAGTGATTATAAGCCTGCTCCTACTCCCTCTCTTTCAGGTGTTAAGTTAGAAGCCAAGTGTTCCACTCCACTTGTTGATGCTACATTGTACAAATAGTTGGTTGGGAGTCTCATCTGCTTGACACATACATGCCCTGACATAGCTTTTGCAGTTGGCATGGTTTCTCGCTTCATGCAATAGCCACATGAGCTTCATTGGAAGGCTCCCAAGCACATATTGCGCTATATACAGGGTACACATACACATGGGATACACTATGAAATAGGTACTAGACTTCAGTTGGTTAGATATATAGACTCAGACTATGCAGGGGATCTTGATTCTCACAAGTCTACTTCAGGTTACATGTTTCATCTTGGTTCTAGCCCCATTTGTTGGCAGAGTAAGAAGCAAAATACTATTGCTCTTTCTTTGACTGAGGCTGAGTATTGAGGGATTGTCACTATAGCTAAAGAGGCTATATGGCTATGACATATCCTAAAGGAGTTTGGGTTCAACTTTCCACATTCTATAGTCATACATTGTGATAATTAGACTGCTATTGAGATCTCAAAACATCTAGTTCAACATCAGTAGACCAAACACATTGAGGTTCATATGCACTACATTAGAGAGTTGATACATGAGTAGGTCATTGCATTGCAGTATTTTCCTACAGAATAGTAGACTGTAGATATCTTCAACAAACCCTTAACTGAGGTCAAGTATATTCATTTGCGAGATCGCTTGGGCGTGCGATATATTTTTGAAATGGGAGTCCCTTGACTTCTCTCTTCTTTCTTATGGGAGGGATCTTTTCCTTACATAAGGTCTTCTTCTCTCTCATCTTCTTTATTGTACTTATCTCTCTTTTTGGGTGAGGGTTTTTCCCATGAGGTTTTTCCTCTTTCTCCATTTTTAGAGAGATTGCATTGCATTTGTACAGGGTTACCTAACATGGCCTAGTAGTCAGGACCCAGCATGCATTATCATTATAGCTTTTGTGAGCTTAAGTGCATTCCCCTAAATTGCACTTAAGGGGGGGTATTATTGTAAATAATTAATTTTTATTTCAATTTACTTAAGTTTACTTAGGTTATATGAGTTGTCATGTTGACAACACAAGAGGTTGCATATTCATCTCAGTTGTCATGTAGAAAACATAGTTGTTTGTACTCCAATTGAGCACATGGTGTCTACAAAATCTTTTTATGAGATACACCTATGTAAGCTTATCCTCTCATCATCGTACAATCTCTTGTGCTCAATGGAGGATAATCCACTCTTAGTGGACATGTGCTTAGCTATGAGGCTTATCACTTTGTTGACTCCTAGTCATTCTAGATGCCTTTATATACAAGAACTTCTAGTGTGTATTCACAATGATATTCTCTCTCATTATTGTTATTATGATCATCCATTATTGGTCAATATTGTGCTAGTGCTTGAGCTTCTTGATCTTGGTGTTATTTTGCCCTAAGGAAAATTCTTACAGTTTGATCTGTAAAAAAAACCTCACTTTGCAAATTTTTAGATCTCCCTTTAGCTTATTTCTAGTTCATTGATTGGACTTCATTAACATCTCCATCACTAATCTAGTTGGAATCCCTTCAAGTAATCACACTTCACTAATCTCTTCTTTCTTCCTCCGCTACTTCGTTCTTCATGGGCTCTCCTTAAGATCTCCAATCAACAATTAACCAACCTTGGAAAACATCTCTTATGCCTCCTTAAATAAGTAATTTTATCTTTTTTCCGCTTAAACATCACTGTAGATCTTAGGGTTGGGTTAGATTAAATGAATCTATCCATCTTTTTGTCCTTCTACTCCTTTCTTGACACATCTAGAAACCTCTCTTTAAATTATTTTCCTTTGATCACATAACAAACTCAATTTATGTGCTAAATATGTTATCTCATCAATTCTTATCATCCATGCATTTTTACTATTCTAAAAATTCAATTATGTTTGCCTCAAACTTGATTTTATCACAAATTGTTGTTTTGTTGACACTCGATCATCATTGTGTTCTTCTGCTTGGCCATTATTGTACAGCTTGATCTCTACTATTTGGTCTCACTTGGCTTTCACTAGTTCACTCGGTCTTCACTACACTCGGTTGTTGCTTTTTTTTTCTCCATCATCTTGCTTGGCCATAACTATCACTCAGCTAATACTATTTGACTCGGCCAACTCTTAAGTTCCTTAATCTTTTGTTTCAACTCCTTCATTGACTGACCATGTTTTACTAGGATTTTCTTGTATTTAACTCAACACTTCTATACTTCATACACTAAGTGAACATTACATCTCCTTGTCAAAGACTAACTGATCAAGTGCCCATTGTAATTCCAGCATACTTGCTCCTCTTCACTCAACAACTTCACTAGTTCATCTAGTTATCTCTGTTTTCAAATACTCTTCATCAATCAATTTATACGGCACTCTACAATATTAGTAAATGTCTCTCTAGCAGGTTTGACATCAATGAAAATATAAAAATTGTTCTAGTTATAGTTTCTAACAATCTCCCTCTTTGGCATCAATGGAAACACCTCTAGTTACCATGAAAATACAAAAGACATTCTCATGATTTATCAACAACATCTCCCTTTGTGACTTAATACATATCTTCATTAATATCATTAGTTTCATTTTGATTCTCATTGTGCACTCACTTGCACTTCCTCCTCTACGATACAAATTTTATATTTCTTGTATATTAGTTCAATGCTAAAGCCAATTTTATTTCCAACTGTATTGGCTCCCTCTATCATATCTCTTCTTGTGATTCATCTTCTCCCTTATCACTAGATAACAACACCTCATATCATATTCACCCTCTAATACATAGCTTGCTTCATATTTCTCTCTCTTTTGACAACAACCACTTGATATATATTTTCCTTCTTATATCTTAGTACATACTTTCTCTCATGTTATGAATGGTAACTTGATAACATACTCTCCCTCTTCCATGTAGATATAGGATGGTAACTACATAACTTCTCCCTCTTTGACAAAAATGCCAAAGATATCAACCATATACACAACATCCTTATGTTGTTGTCTGACTAATATGTCAAAATCACTTTCTCTTTCATCTTTACCTTGACTCCTTGTAGTCTCATATGCTCATGCTTTTGTCCATCTTTTCACAATCTTTAGTAGCTCCTAAACTATGACCTCTTGAATAAATGTGTATGATATTCTGATCATAACATTTAATTTAAGGCAACATCTCTTCTTGACTTTCTTCAAATTGGGGAATCACCCCTGGCTTGTGTCTTAGATACTCAAAATCATCCTTAGGTAATGCCTTAGTAAATATATAAGCTATTTGCTCCTTTGTGTTCACATACTCCTATCTCATTATTTTGTCTTGCACTAACTCTCTTAATTAAAGATAGTTGATAGTGATATGTTTGGTCTTAGTGTGCATCACATGATTATTTGATATATTTATAGCACTTGTGTTATCACAATATATCACAACAAGTTTAGTAATTTCTTCCTTCATACCTTTCAACATTTTCTTGATCCACACAATGTTTGAATGAGTGACTATTGCAGCAACATACTCAACCTCTACTATGGATTGAGAAATACAATTTTGCTTCTTGTTTGTCCATGAAATTAGTCCCCTACCTAGAAACAAAGTGCCACCACTTGTACTCTTTCTACTATCAATGTTTCAAGCCCAATCAACATCTATGTACACTTTTATTTCAAACTTGTCATTATTTTTGTACCATAATCCATAGTCTTTTGTTCCTTTCAAATATCTCATTATCCTTTTCACTACCATCATGTGATTTTCTCTAGAATTAGTAGAAAATATAGCAACAATTACAACTACTAATGTAATGTTAGTTATGCTATGAACAACATATTTCAATTTTCCATTCATTGATCTATACAATGTTTGATTCATTTTAGCAAAATTATCACTCTTTGATAGTTGATGACTAGTAACCATATGTGTTCCAATTGGTCTTGAGTCCTCCATTCCAAAAGTCTTCAATATTTCCTTGACATACTTTGATTGAGTAATGTAAATACCCTTCTTCATCTGATAAACTTGCAATCCAACAAAGAACTTGATCTTTCCAAACATTAACATCTCAAATTCTTTCTTCATCTCATTAGCAAATGATTTACACAATAAATAATTTCCTCCAAATATGATGTCATCAAAAAAAAATTCAGTTAGAAATATCTTTCTCTCATATTCACTTTTTAGGTACAGATTTTTATTGTCATTAGTTCTTTCAAAGCCAATTTTCACTAAATAAGTGTGTAACCTTTGATAACAACCTCAAGGGGCTCGCTTCACCATATAAAACTTTGTGTAGTTCACATACTATACTCCTCTTTCTAGGATCAACAAATCCTTCATGTTGATCAATGTAGACTTCTTCTTCTAACATTCCATTTAGAAATGTAGATTTAACATCCATTTGATATACCTTAAATCCTTTGTAAGAAGTATATTCAAGAAAAGTTCTCACTCCTTCCAACTTTTCAACTGGGGAAAATGTCTCACCATAATCAATTCCTTTCTCTAGTGCATATCCCTTACAAACTAGTCTTCCCTTGTTCCATGTGACTTCACCTTTCTCATTTAGCTTAGTTTTGAAGACCCGCTTAGTTCTAATCACATTATTATCCTTTGGTATGGGTACCAATGTCCATGTCTTGTCCTTCTCTATTTGATCAATTTCCTCATTCATTACCTTAATCCAATTTTCATTTTATAAATCATATTTAACTAATTTAGGTTCAACCTCACACAATAACATCTATCATTATTCAACTTATTTCTTGTCATGACTCCTGAATCTTTGCTCCAAGGATTTGGTCTGGTGTATGGTTCTACCTTACATACTTTGCTATGACAAGTTTAGATCTTCTTTCTTCTTCATGTATTTCACTTGATTTTTTCTCTCTTATATTCTAGCTATCTCTAGTTGCAACTTGACATAGTCTATTTAGTGTTCAATTTCCTCTCTCTGATGTTTAGCTCCTATAGGCTGATGCTCAAAAACATGTTGATGCTCTGTAGAGATCTTCTATTGAAACTCATCAGTGCTTGGCTATCAAATCTTGGAAGCCTCATTTTGTGGTTCAAGTAAGGTATCGGTTTCACCTTCATCTATGTAGACAAAGTTTATATAGTCCTCAAGTTTTTTCTTGTATTCCTCTTCATTCTTTTATACAAACTCATCAACTCTAACATTTTCACTTTCCATAATTTTGTTAGTGTTAGAATTCAAACAGAAGTATAAGCCTTTCATTTAGGGGAATATTCTAGGAATATGCCTTCATCACTTTTTGCATCATGCTTTTTTTCTTTCATCTTTCAATATGTGACATTTTCTTGCAAAAAAATTGAAATAATTCATATTAGGTGCATATCCATACCAAAGTTCAAATGGTATTTTGTTTGAACCTTTCTTTACTTGTACTCAGTTTAGAGTGTATACTAAAGTACTCACAGCTTCTCTCCAATACTTTTGTAAATATTCTTCTCCATCGTCAGTGTCCTTGCATAGTTCATGATTGATCTATTCCTTCTTTCAACTATCTCAATCTGTGGTGGAGTCTTTGGTGCACTCATTTGTCTCTCGATTCTTCTATCATTGCAAAATATGTTGAACTCATCTTATATGAATTCACCCCCTCTACCTAATATCAAACATTTCATAATCTTTCCTATTTCATTTTCAACTCTAGCTAAATACCACCTAAACATTTGAAATGCATCATATTTTTCTTTTAGAAACATCATTTTCATCATTCTTGATGGGGACACAACCCAAGACAAAGATGAACACAATAAGAAAAGGGGAATATTATTATTAGAAGTGATATGCTATAACATCTAGTACAACAAAAATAGACTCCATGACATTCCCTATGGGCTCACAATGTTATTAGATTCTGGAGAAAACCCTCTCACATTACCTTCTCCCAAACTCCACCAAAAAATGCTTTTACAATGCCAAAAATGTTCTTAAGTAAACCAAATTAGGTTTAGGGTTAGGAATAAATTTTATAATATGCCATTTGGCATCCACCGCCAAAATAGAAGGTTCTAGAAAACACACCAGAAGTTGATGTAAAATTAGAAGAATCCAAAAATGGTAGTCCAACTTTTAGGAGGCATAACTTTTGATTCGAGACTCTGATTAATGAATTGTTTACATTTTTGAAAAGCTCTCCAAGTTCTCTATAGCCTAATGGACCAGCGTTGCTTGTTCCCCATTTTTTGGGTCTATACAAGGCTGTTTGGTGCCTCAAATTTGACTTTGAAATGCTCCTAGGAGGTCTCCAAGCAACTTAAAACTACAATAACTTTCAAACCATAAAGCCTTTTGACCTGATTCTTTTTTTGGAGTGCTTTAAATTACAAGTATAATCATCCCTCCAACTTAAACCCTCTAACTCATTATAATTATTGCTCAATTACAAAATAACCTATTTTCTACATTGGCATATATCTCAAGGTGCTCAAAAACTCTAACCCAAAAAACCAATAGTGGAACTATGAGAGTTGAAATCTTTATTTGACACAAATGGGTATCTAGAAATGAAAAAACTTTAAATAGAAACTAACACTAAGCATATTTTTGGGTGATACAGGATTGCCCTTACACCAGTGGATGCTCCTACATCAGACACCCAGGGTAGATTGAAAAGTGACTCTATCACTTTATAGTTGGTAGAGGAAAACCCAAATGGGCAACCTCCATTGTGGATATCCAAGTTGACTCTTCTATTGGTCATCCTTTCCACTTCACTAGGTATTCTTTATACTACCTATTTCTGGTGCTTTGGCCCACATGACTATTCAAAATTTCTTCAATCTCTTCCTTCGTAGGAGTAGAAATTGGACATGGCTCTAGAATCAACTCCTCATTTGCACCATCATCATGATATTCTATTAATTCTACAATATTGAAAATAGGAGAAATGTGAATCCCATCTAGTAACTCCACCTCATATGCATTCCTTGAATCATGTTTCTTCAAAATTTTGCAAGGGCCAATTTTTTTCATCTTTAGCTTGTTATAGGTACCCACTGGAAATCATTCCTGTCTTAAATATACCATAACCTAATCTCCAACTTGGAACTCCTTATGTCTCCTCTTTTGATCTGCCCTAGCCTTATACTACAGGTTCATCTTGGTAATATGTGCTCGCACCTCCTCATGTAGGTTCTTGAAATTTTTAGCAAAGTATTCTTCCTTAGCACTTGTCCTCTCCCCTTGCTCCATCTTCCTCAGCTCTGGTGTAGTCCTTGGACTACTCCCATACACAATTAGAATGGTGATCTACCAATACTCCTATTTATAGAATTATTGTAAGAAAATTCTTCTTGTGGTAGAATCAAATCCCATCCCTTGGGTTTATCTCCTACTAAACACCTCAACAAATTGTCTAGACTTCTATTTACTACTTTTGTTTGTCCATCAGTCTGCGGATGATGTGCAAAACTAAACTTCAATTTTGTCTCAACTTCTTCCATAAAGTCATCTAGAAATACTCCAAAAATTTAGTATCTCTATCAGAAACAATACTTTTTGGGAGACCATGTAGCCCCACCACCTCTCAAAAAAACAAATCTACAATATGCACTACATCATGAGTCTTGTGGCATGGAATGGAATGTGCCATCTTAGAGAACTTATCAACCACCACAAATAATGAGTCATTACCCCTTTTTGTCCTTGGAAATCCAAGAACAAAATCCATACTTATGTCCTCCCAAGGCTTTGATGGAATAGGAACTAGCTAATAGAGTCCAGTATTATGACTAAATCCTTTGGCTATTTGACATACTTGACAACTTTGCACAAACTTCTTCACATCCTATGAAAATTGAGGCCAAAAATAATGTTCTCTAATAATAGCAATGGTCTTATCTTGACCAAAGTGTCTTGTCATCCCTCCATTGTGCTTCTCCTTGATCAAGTTTTCCCTCGTGAAACTCCTTGGAATACACAATTGACTTCCCTTGAACAACATACTATCCTGAATCATGTAATCTAGTCATCTAGTCCCATCTAGAGTAATAGGTTCTTTACAAGCCTTACAAGCCTCTGCAAAGTTAGGATCCTTGGGGTATCAATTCTTAAGTTCATCAAACCCAACCACTTCAACCTGCATGATTGTCAGTAACAATTGTCTCTTGCTTAATGCATCTATAACCCTATTAGACCTTTTGCTTATATGTTTAAATACAAATGTATTGCTTTGCATGAACTCTACCCATTCCAAATGTATTTGATTAAATTTACCTTGGTTATTTAGGTACTGCAATGCCTGGTGATCAGTATACAAAAAAAATTCTTTTGGCAACAAATAATGCCTCCATTTCTTTAAGGTTTGAACTATTGCATAGAACTCCTAGTCATAAACAAAATACTTCTTCTTTGCATCATTCAATTTTTCATTGAAATAGGCAATAGGTTTACCTTCTTGGCTCAATACAGCCCCAATAGCATTGTCACTAGCATCACAATCCACCTGGAACACTTTGTTAAAATCTAGAAGTGCCAACACAAGTTGCTCTATCACCTTCTTCTTCAGCAATTCAAAACTCCTTGCAGCTCTTGTAGTCCACTTGAACTCTTTTCTATCCCCCCTCATTGTTTTAGTTAGGGGTGCATATATACTACTAAAATTTCTAATGAACTTCCTATAAAACTACCTAGACCATGGAATGACCTCACCTCAATGGTAGACCTTGGAGTGGGCCATTCCAAGATGACGTTCACTTTCTCTGGGTCCATTTTGAGAGCCTCAACTGATCCAAAAAACCCTAAATAAACTAACTCCCTTTTGAAAAAGCTACACTTCTTCAAATTAATCAAAAATTTCTCTTCCCTCAACCTCTCAAGGACACTATGAATGTGCAATAAATGTTCATCCAAAGACTTACTGAAAATTAAAATATCATCCAAATAGATAATAACAAATTTTCCCAAAAATTTCTTTAGTACCTCATTCATAAGCCGCATGAAGGTGCTTGGCACATTGGTCAATCCAAAGGGCATGACTAACCACTCATATAGACCCTCCTTGGTCTTGAATGTAGTCTTCCACTCATCTCAATCTCGTATCTGTATTTGTTAATAACCACTCTTGAGATCTATCTTTGTGAAGTTTTGAGATCCACTCAAATAGTCCATAAGATCATCCATTCTTGGAAAAAGAAATTGATACTTGATGGTTATTCTATTTATCTTGAGAGTCTATACACATTCTCCACTCTCCACCCTTCTTTGGTGCCAGTACTGCAAGTACTACACGTGGACTTGGGCTCTCTTGAATCAAACCTTTCCTCAATAGCTCCTGAATTGTCTATTTAGCTCCCCAATCTCAATAGGAGTCATCCTATGAGCAGCGTTGTTAGGAAAACTAGCTCTAGGGACTAAATCTATTTGATGACTGATTTACCTTACTGGTGGAAACCCTTTTGGAACATTATCAGAGATGACACCTCCATACTCACTTAATAGACCTAAAACTTCAAGTGGAACTTCACTACTACCTTCCTTATCTTTCTTAGGAATTAAAGCATAACACATATGCTAATGTTTCATTCCATCTAGAAATTTTCTTCCATCAGCAAGAGATACCCTAGCACTATTGCATACCTTTTTACCCTCCTTTATCAAGGGCTTCAATTTGTGGTGAACTCCATCCTTTCTCAAAGAGTATGTATTTGCATGACAATATGTATAACATGCCTGTCAAACTACTACGGCCTTCCAAATAATAAATGGTAGACATCCATTGGAATGGTGTCATAGAGAATCTCATCACGGTAACTCCCAATCTTGAACTTTACCAAACATTTCTCACTAACCAGGACCTTATGATCATCTTGCACCCAAGCAATCTGATAGGGTTGGGGGTGTTTCTTCCTCTTGAGCTTTAGCTTTGAGACCATCTCCTTTGAAACCAAGTTGTCAGTGCTTCCACCATCTACAATCACATCACAACATTCACCCTCGCACTTGCACCTTGTATGAAACAAACTTATCCTTTGTCCAGGTTCAATCTCACTACTCAGTAAGATCCTTTCATTAACTAGAACCTCTCCTCTTTCTACATCCTCTGAATGTGATGATTGTGCATCATCATCCACATGAGAAACCCTTGCTTGACCATCATCTCTCCTATCTGTCATTCCTTGGCATTGAGGGCATTCAAAGGCATGATGACCTTCTACATTATAATGAAAAAAGGTACCATGGAAGCCTCCTCTTCCTAAACCTTGTTCATGTCCTCTACCTCTTCCTCTCTGATCTCCAAAGTTTTCATCATGGGAGCAGTTGAAATCCTCGTTCCTCTTGTTTTGACTAGTACCCACATCATCATTTTTCTTCTGGTTCTCATTTTGGCCTCCAAATGATCTGCCACTATCCCTTCCTCCTTGACTGCACCCTCTTTTCCTTCCATCAAACTTTTTTTTTTAGCTTCTCCTCAACTCACAAGGAAAACTTGTATGCCTCTTCAATGCTAGTCATTTTAACTAGACTTAACTCCTCCTGAATGCTAGGTCTTAACCCACTAAGGTAATGAGAAACCTTCTCCTTGTTTGCTTCTGCATAACCTACCCTAATAAGGACTCGATAAATTCCTCTGTGTATTCCTGGACATATTTTCCTACTTTCTTTGACCCTTGCATTTTTTGAACAAATCAAGCTTGTAATCAACAAGAATAAACGGTTTCTTTAGTTTGTCCATCATGTGATCCCATCTTGTGATTTTCTCCTTTCCTCTTCTATTTCTTTCCAACTGAATCTCTTGCCACCAAATTTTGGTATGGCCTTTCATTTTTTCCTTCACAAACTTAACCCTATCAGGGTCCCCAATATCCTCGTGCCCAAAATATTCCTCCAGCTCATTGATTCAGTTGATCAACTCATCTGGGTTTAGATTTCCCAAAAACATGTCGACATCAATTTTAGATCTTTTTCCAAGATTGGAAATGGCCCTAAAAAGCCTCTCCTCCACCTAGTTTATGACTTCTCTATCTCTTTCCCCTTCTTGCCCAATATTTCCTTCTTCATTTTCTTCCTCACTTTCATTGCCTATAGCAACATTCATCCCTCTACAAATCTCCTCCTGCAAAGCCTAGACTTGTTGCTGGAGGGATCCAACCTTAGGAGTAACAAATCTAGCCCTTCCACCATGCTCCCTTCATGGAGGCATCTTCTTGTATCTAAACCCACAACCACACAGTCCTGGTATAAATCGCCTCATAGTTGGTGCTCTGTCTACACACTCAGTGAAACCTACTCTGATACCACTTAATGGGGACACAACCCAAGACAAAATGAACACAATAGGAAAAAAGAAATATTATTATCAAAAGTGATATGCTATTACATCTAGCAAAACAAAAATAGACTCCACAACATTCCCTATGGGCTTACAATGTCATTAGATTCTGAAGAAAACCCTCTCACAGTACCTTCTCCCAATCTCCACCAAAAATTGCCTTTACAATGCCAAAAATATCCTTAAGTAAACCAAATTAGGTTTAGGGTTAGGAAAAAGTTGTAGAATATGCCATTTGGCATCCACCAACAAAACACAAGGTTCTAGAAAACACATCAGAAGTCAATGTAAAATTAGAAGAATCTAGAAATGGTAGTCCAACTTTCGGGAGGCATAACTTTTGATCTAGGACTCCAATTGAAAAACTATTTACTTTTTTAGAAATCTATCCAAACGTTGTATAGCCCTACGGACCAGCTCTGCTTGTTCCCCATTTTTTGGGCCTATATGAGGCCATTTAGTGCCTCAAATTTGACTTTGAAGTGCTCTTAGGAGGTCTCTAGGCAACTTAAAACTGTAATAACTTTCAAACCGTAAAGCCTTTTGACCTCTTTTTTTGGAGTGCTTTAAATTACAATTACAATCATCCCTCCAACTTATACCCTTTAATTCATTATAATTATGGCTCAATTATAAAATAACCTATTTTCTACATTAGTATGTATCCCAAGGTGCTCAAAAACTCTAACCCAGAAACCAATAATGGAACTATGAGAGTCATAATCTTTATTTGTCCTAAATGGGTTTTCAAAAATGAAAAAAAATTAAATAGAAACTAACACTAACCATATTTTTGGGTGATACAGGATTGCCCTTACACCATTGGATGCTTCTGCATCAATTCTATAGAAATCATCAACAAATAGAATGAAATATTTGTCACTGTAATAGCTTTACACTCTAGTAGGATCACATAAGTCCGTATGAACCAATTCCAAAATATAATCAAAATAAAGTCTTTCTCTTGAAACTCAACTTTGTCATTTTTCCCATTTGACATTATTTGCACATCACTTTTTTTTCTCAATCTTGGTAATCCTCTTACTCTTTTCATCTAACTAATGTTTATAAAATTATCAAAATTCATATGACATAGCCTCCTATGCCATAATTAAATATCTTCAAATTTTTCAAATAGAAAAGTATCTTTAGATAGGTCTAGATAGAACAAATTACTTCTTGTTTGATCACCACTTCCAATTAGCTCACCAATAGCATCATATATCTTTGCCTTCCTATCTGTGTTGCCTCTATTTTCTATGTTGTCTCTTCTTCCCATGTATTTTCTATCCTTCATGTCTTCCTTCTCACCTATGTTATGACATATTGCAGCAATATGACAAACTTGTTACATGTAACACAAATAATAGGGAGTTTACCTTTGAATTTTCCTTATCCTCTTGGTAGCCTTCTTGCCAACAATGCTTCGAGTTCATCAAGATCATCATTTGATTCACTATCACTATCCATATGTTTGCTCTTCTTCTTTCTTTTAGATCCATCAAGGATTAGTTGAGACTTGAAAGCACATTCAACACTATCAGGTGAATAATTATCTAAATTTAACAACTCAAATGCAGTGAGTCTACCAATTAGACTATCCAAGGTTAGAACATTACCAGGTGTACATCATAGTTCTTGAATTGCAAATACTTTAATTGCATATATAGGAATTAAATTCCTCAATACCTTACTTATCATAATCTCATTAGATATGATGCCTCCAACTCCTCTAATACCATTCACAACCTCCTTGATTCAACCACAATACCAAGCAATAGTTTCACCTTATTTCATTGTCATGTCATCAAATTTACCTCTCAAGCTTTCATCTTTATCTCTCAACACGTTTTTGTCTCCACCATGGATTTGTGCCAACTTGTCCATCATTTTCTTTGCAGTAGTACATTCCTTCACATCATCAAATTCAACATAACTCAAAGAGGTGCTAGATTTATCATCATTTGACTATGCTCCTACTTCTCCTTTATTTTTTTAATAGTTATGGGTCTAGGAACTTCAATGCATTCATTTTCTAGATAGTAAAATGCATAATCTCCAACTCTAGATAGATGTAGTTTCATCAGTCATTGTCATAATGGGAAGTTCTCTTTGTTCAACTTAGGTACCTCTCTCTTGTACATCTTTATCTTTAGTTTAAGTCCTTTGAACTTTTCTTACAAGCACCAAAAGCTCTGACACCAATTGTTAGGATATTTAGAATAACTAATAGGGGGGTGAATCGGTTATCCTCTGGTCTAAATGTACCAATTCAACTTTCAATAACTTCAGACAACTTAAACAGTCTCATTAAACCACTCAATCCATATTGCATATCATCAACAACTTAACATATTGTTCATTACTTTACTCTGTGTTGAGTATATGTCGACCAATAGTAAATAATATGCATTACATATATATGACACTAGGATTCAATGTGGAAACCTAATTTGGGAAAAAACCATCAAGTAACATGCTACCACTTTTTACTCTTCTAAAGTGAGCTTGATTAAGAACCAACCTTGTTAAAGGCTACAAAACACATTGTTAGGTGTGACCCTATTAAAGGATTTAATCTCACTATTAGGAGTGGCTTAATTAGAGGAATTTGGATCATTCCATTAGGTTGTCACCTTGATTAAATCATTTACAAAATGATTATTAGGTCAACCTTTATTAAAGGATTTTGACTACCAAAATGATTAGAAATTAATAACAGGTTTGATCTATAAAATGCACCTCACTTTCCAAGTCCATATCTCTATTCAACTCATTTGTTGGTTCATTGACTAGACTTTGTTAACATCTCCATTGGAAACCCTTCAAGCAATCAAACTTCACCTATCTCTTCACTTTTCCTCTACAACTCTATTATTTACAAGTTCTCCTTAAGATCACCAATCAACAATGAACCAACCTTGGAAAACATCTCTTATGCCTCCTTAAATAGGTAATTTTGATCTTTTTCTACTTAAACATCACCATAGATCTTAGAGTAAAGTTATATTCAACAAATATATCTATCTTTTTGTCCTTATGCTCTTTTCTTAACACTTTTAGAAATTTCTCTTTAAATCATTTTCTTTGATTGCACAACAAACTTAATTTGAGCATTAAATATGCTAGCTCATCAATCCTTATCATCTACACATTTTGACTAATCTAAAAATTCAATCATGTCGGCCTCAAACTTGATTCTTTCACAAACTATTATTCTATTGGCACTCAATCATCATTGTGTTCTTGTGCTAGGTCATCACTATGTAGCTTGGTCTCTATTGTTCTGTATCGCTCGGCTTTCATTGGTTTGTTCAATCTTCACTACGCTCATTTGCTACTACATTTTTCTTCATCATCTTTCTCACCCATAACTATCACTCATCTAATATTTTTTGACTCAACTAACTCTTAAGTTCATTAATCTTTTGTTTTAGCTCCTTCTTTGCTAGACCACATTTTACTAGGATTTGCTTATGTTTAACTCGACACTTCTATACTTCATACACTGAGTGAACAATACATCATCTTGTCAAAGACAAACTGATCAAGTACCCATTGCAATTCCAACATACTTGGTCCTCTTCACTCAACAACTTCACTATTTCATCTAGTTATCTCTCTTTCCAAATCCTCTTCATCAATCAATTGATATGGTCCTCTACATTGTTAGTAAATGTTTGTTTAGTAGGTTTGCAATCAATGTCAATATAACAAACTATGTCATAATTTATTCACCAACAACATTTTGAGACCAAGAAATGGCCCTAAAGTAGTCATTCCCCATATTCCAAAATTCCTTCTTAAGAACATCCTTCTGGCATTTAGGGTCTTGGAGAAAAATAACAAAAAACCCCTTTTTAATCATCCTACAAAATGATAATTTAAAATGTAGCCTTTCAAAAAAAATGGTTTGAATTTAATTATTTAGAAAAATCCTTGATGATATTCTATTCTAATCAAGAACATCAAAAATGTATCAACTAATTTTAAAGTTTTCTTCTCTTTTCTTAAGACTACATTCATTTTTGGGTTAGTCTTGATGATAAGAGAATGATTGAACTAGGGCTTTATTCTTTGCTCTATTATCTCTTGGTAGCTTCTCGACGAGGAAACATGCATTAGGTATATTTTATCCTCACTTATCACTACTTGTGCAAATAACTTTTGAGCATCCTACTTAGGGTTTCCTCCTAAGGATTCACTCCCTATCAACCTAAATACACAAAATATCTAGTGGGAAGTAAATCCAAAGAGATAAATAAGGCAAAGAAGAGGTCGTGAAGTCACTTACCACATGGGTCTGTCCCCTTTTTCCCAAATCTATCTCCAATAATAAAACATAATAGTAGACCAATTTTTCATTTATTAAAAATTACTTTTTGTCTAGGATGTTGTGTTATTTACCAAAACTTGGTAATAAACCCCTTTGAGAAATAATGCCTAACCCCTTAACTTCAATCAATAGTTTGATTTTTTTATATTTATAGTTTTTAACTCCTCTTTTGAAATGTGTGATTGATCCATCAAATTAGTCATCGTTCATATGTTGACAACCCAAGTGACTCTCACTCTTTTTTCAATATTCTTCAAACCTTGTCATCAATATAAATTAAAGTTTAACTTATTGGTGATGTGCTACCTATCCAATTTATATATTTTCTACTTCAATATTTTTCAATTGTTCTACAATTTTATGTTCTTCACAATAGATATGATTAATAATGACCACCTTGAAAGCCTTAAGGAGTTTCAAAGCTCTATCGAGGATTGAAATGAATCTCCAATTTTGAATTGATCCTACTATCAGATAATTCATGGCTATAGCTCAATACTCTTCAATTTCCACCTTCTTAATTCTTAATTCTTTGCATAATAACACACCTTCTACTAAGGCCTTGAATTCTATTTTATTATTTTTATCCTCTTCTAAAGATTTGGCCAACTTAACAATTATTGTTACATCCAAAGAGTGAGTTATGCATAGCCTTCTCTAAAAACTCTTGGATTTCTTCAACATGCTCCATTAAAAATCACTTTAAACCAACTAAATTTGGGAGGAAACCAAACATGTTTCTCTATCATGTACTTCTCTCTCCTCTACTTCCAATAAAGGTAGAGATCTTTAGCCCAAATTATCTTTCCTTGATTTCATCATCCCAATTATTAATATTTACTATTTTAATTATATATTATCACTAATGAATATATTTTAAAATTATTCTTGTTGTTTTTTTGTGATTATTTGGATAAAATTGAGGAATGGGTTTTTCAATACAAATATAATGAGGGCTTAATCTCACCTCATCTAGATTAGAGCCAGAAGAGGAAGACGAAGGAAGAAAAAAAAATCCTAGCTAAGAATGTTGATAATCCGCAAGGAGTCAATTTCAAGACAAGATAATCTACATCAATTGTAGGTGATGCTCCCTTGCTACCATGGACCTAGATGTTTGAATTTGGGCATCAATACCACTTTCCCAAGTTTTTATTTTTTCATGCTTTCTAGTGTTAGGTTTTCAACAGATATGACCAATAAAAAATGTAAAGATAATACAAAAATAAGAGAAGACATAACGACAATAAAATTTCTATTTAACACAATTCACATAATATGGGCAACATCCACCATAGAAATAGGTTTGCAATTAGACTATTATCTGATAGAGAGAAAATTACAGTTTGATGATTTATCTTTACAAACTCCCTTATTTATCAAGTCTTTTTTTTAGGTTTACAAGGTCATTTTTCAAAATAAAGCCTAACCCCCAATAAAAATTACTTAGTGGCTATGACCTTAAACCGCTACTTCTTGGTATTATTTAAAATGCATATATTTAAATTCATAATTTTACAATTTAGACAATAGTAGCGTCAACTCTCACATATAAAATAAAATTACTATTAGCTCATACAAATGTTTTTTTCTACATGAATAATACAAATTGTAAAAACTAAAAACTAAACTCAAACTTTAGAAAATGAAAAAATGGTTCATGAAATCTACTCGTATCATTAATGTTTTTAACCAATTAAAATGACGAAAAATAGTTTTGAAATGTTAAACACCTTACTTTTTTACTTTGTGAACTATCGAATGCAATATTATTACAAAAAATAATGCATTTTGATTGGCTAAAGTTGAAATGTTTAATCACCAGTTAATGTTTTTTGTTGCCTATAGTTATAGCATATGGAATGAACTAATAGTGATTAGTTATAAAAAAAAATATAATGTAAGCAATCATTAATTATCTTTTATGTGCAAATGAGTGAATTTGGAGTCAATTTTGAGTTCCATTTAGGTGTAGAGAGGATTTTTTTGGCTTAGAGTTGTGATTTATATTATAAAGGGGAGATTTTATTTGTCATGTGACTAGTTGCATTGAGAAACGTATTAAGCACATATAATCCATTTTAGAGTAATTAGATATTTTCTAATTAACTATATTTTACTTGAGCTAAATTTTAGGCATCTAATAATTAATTCCTTTATTAATTATTATAATGCAACCTGGGTTAGATTCTTGTTAGAATTTTGATCTCCTTTTATAAGGATTGATCTCTCATTGTAGTTTACTAATTAATTCACTTTTGATAATAGCAATTTCTCTTTTTTCTCATCAAGAATGTCTCCTCTATGGATCTATGAATTCCAGCCTCCATAGCTTTTGCTTCCCTCTTTCTGTGATATGTGTTTGCATGCAAGTGGTTCTTCAGAGCTGTAGGGTTGATCTTTCATCAACTTCAACATGGTATCAGAGCTCTAAATCTTCATGCCCCTATTCTATTTGTAGGAGATTTAGCATTGGTTTTTAGATTTGTGGCTTTAAGAGGATTTTGTATTGCATTTAGGGGGTGCCTATTCTTCAAAGCACTTTGAGTGCAAATGGACATCACTGTTGAGCTCAAAGCACTCAAAAACCCCTATTTCTATAACAATATGTCTAATTTAGACATTTTTGAAATCCTAAGCAAAAAAAAAATTAGTCGAAGATCGTACAACCTTGGGCTCAAAAATTGAGATGATGATTTTGATTTTTTAAAATCAAAAATATTATTCATGGGATTTTTTTTCATGAAAAAGAGGTTGGGACTTTTTTATTTTAAAACATGTGTTTTAAGAAAGGGAGAATTTTTTAATAAATAAAAAAATCAAAGTGTTTGGGCACAAGGTCATCGATGTGCATATACCCTCCTATTAATCTTTGGCCTACATCATCATTCTGCAAGCTCCATGTGTACTTGTTTATGGAAATCCCTTCAAAAATTAAATTCTAGACTAACTCCTACAAATAGAATCAAGCGGCCACCTTGGTCTTCGCCCACATCTTTTATTAAAGGCCCTACCCCCTTCCTAAGTGCATCATTTATGTGAATCATGCTTTTATGATAGCATGGTTTATGGATTCCAATTTTTGCATTTTTGGGGGGATTCTATTCTTTTTGGCAGGATTCCTTTAGAGCTATTGACCTTGAGAAGTGCTATCGATAGTGCTCTTTAAGCATGACACCAAGGGATTTATTCGCGATTTTTGGTGGGTCCCTTGCACTGAAACCACCTCTATATATTGGACTCCCATTTTTAAAATGGTATATTCTAGATGATTGGAGAAGACTTTGATCGAGAAAAATTTGTGATTGGGCCCAGTTCTACATGTGTAGGCTGCCCATTCTCTTCTCCACACTACCAATCTCCACCTTCCGCGTAGAGGGCCTACCCTTCACTTGGAGTTTAGATTTTTTTTGAGTTACATGTATACTATAGTGATTTTTTCCCAAGTATTCCCCATTTAGTACAACCCTTTGTTTATGTTCACCCAGCTTTTCCAATGCCTTGAATACAATCCAAAAATTTTGGGGAGAGGAATTATTTGGAGCAATGATCTCTAACTTATCCACCACTGTGGAGTAGCATTTGGGCAACGTAAGAGGATACATATGTTTTGGACAGATTGGTGACTAGGTTATGGGCCAGTAGTTTATCAACCCCACATGAACTAGACTCCATTTTTTGCCCTTGCACTCTATGATTTGCACTCTCCTGCTACCTCTAAGTGGACCCCAAATTTTTTGGTCTTTTTTCAGTATTTATGGCATGATTTTTGGTGATTAGTGGATTTTATACTTTTTCTTCAATAACATTTGTTTGTGTGTCTTTTTTATTCCCAATGTGAAATCATCTACACCTCTGATTGGACATGGTAATTGATCTGATGTGTCATTTTTTCTCAAAAAAAAATTAGTGGAATTATGTGGTCCCCATACAATATACAGTGGGATCTTCATGCATCCATTTTTTTTGCATGTGTTAGGAATTCATTGTGGATTTATGGTAGGTGACAAATTTTGAAGGGCAATTTGGAAGAGTTATTTGTGTGGATGTGCTTTACATGCATGTGTGGATGTGCTTTTCATCATGTATAAAAGCTAGTGGTTTTTTCCCTTTTTTTAGTGGTTTCAAAAAAAATTCTGACACATGTCAAAATTGATTGGCCATCCAATTTTTCTTCTAGCACCAGCCCTTTGATCCGGTGATAGTGATTTTTTGACATCTTTATTTATTTTCCAGCGACTAGATTTTTTATCTAGTAGGATTTATTTTTGGTTTTTTTTTGCCACAATAGTCATTTGACCATCAAATTTATACTCATTACATGCTAACATTGGCACTACATCAACACTCTTGTCAACCCTTTTGGCTTTGTTTGGACCTACCTTCGGTTTTTTCTCATATCTCAAACATACAGACTTCACTTTTTGCAAATAAGATATTTTCAAAAAACTAACTCAGAGCCAGTCACAGTGGTATAGGTATTTTTCAATTTGATTTGCTTTTTGTCTTTTTTTCATTGTCAAAGTCTAGAGTTCCTTTTTGCACTCCGAGAGACATATCTTGAGCATCTAATCTTTGATTTGGGAATTCTTTATATCACTAGAAAGTGTCGATCTCAAATCGATTTTGACATGTGAATGTGTATACACTTAAGTTATTTACTTAGTTCACATTGAATAAGTAACATATATCGAGCACAACATGTATAAGTTAGAGCATGTTGAGTTAGCAGTGAGTGTCAAATCATTCATGTGCTAAGTCACTCAAGTACCGAGTAGACAGTATATGTTGAGTGATTCAAGAGCCAAGCAAACAGTGCATGTCAAGTCATTTAGATGCCAAGTGCCAGTATTGAAATTAGTATGTGCCAAGCATCAGGGACTTCAAATGTCGAGTAACACAGTTTTGTCATAGTTGTTTGTATTGGTACAAACTACTATGTAAACCATTTTTTAGCCAACGTACAGATTAAATTATAATATTTTGGTGATAAAGATGAATCTGAAGTTGGAATCCCTATGTATTACATCCACCCAATCAAGTAAAAGGAAGGTTTAAGTGGCAACATGGATGAATCGCAGTCATTGATTCATACCTAACCCTAAGTCACCTAGGTCTTCTTAAGGAAGACAAACCCTAAATTTTAGAGAGTATGAAAAGGGAATGAATGAATGATCAAGGAGAGTTTTGCATGTGCAAACCAGGACATTCATGGTGACCAAGGTATTATGATCAGAATTGCATTGCAGAATCAGTTAAAGGGGAACAGAGGAAGGAAATAATGAACAACAGAGAGACATCTAATCAAGAAGGATCAAGTACACAATAGGATAGAGGTTATATGTCATCAAGCATAAGAGTGCTAATCACGGGATCAATGTTGAGACATTCTAATAGGTGAATCAGTTAACTCTCTTAACAGAGTATTACTAACAGGTTATATTAAAATCCTCTAACAAGGTGCTTACTTAATTGTGAGTTTAATTCCTTTAACAAGGCACACTTTTAACAGGGTGTTGAAATCCTTTAACAGGGTAAGATATAATAGTCTTTGTAAGCCATTAATAGGGTAGACCTTTCACAGGGTACATCATGGTTCATGATCAAACATTGTAACCTTCATTGGATACACTTTATTACTGTAATAGTGAATATTTGTGGGTGTCATCCTCACCCTAGTTTTACCTTTTCATTGGAGGGTTTCTGGGTAATCATATCTTGTGTCATATGTGTGAATGCTTACTTGTTTATATGTTTTAGATGTACATGATTTAAATGGTATTTTAGTTTACTAATTGAATATATGAGATGGATGTGTGATGAATATTTTATGGGTCAAAGTTTGAAGTATTGATTCACCCACCCCAAAAGTTTACCTTTTCTATTGTAATTCCAACAATTGGTATTAGAGCATTGGTTCTCTCAAAAAGAAGCTTTGCAGCTTTGAGGAAAGATCTTGGAAATGGAAGTTTACAAGTTGGGAAAGATCATTGAGAATCAAGGAATCAAAATACAACTCATTCTACATCAATTGAATGAAGCAAGATATGATCTAAAGAAATCACTAAAGAGAATGAAGCAAATCCCATTGAGGAGAACAAAAAACAATACAAAGAGATGGAAACTACTAAGCTATTTTTAAATGGAGACTCCAATGAATTTGATGCAGCAATTGCAAATCTAATGGAAAAGAATAGAACCCAAGTTGAAGAAATTAGAAATCTCAAGATAGAACAAGAAGCACAAGCCATATTACTATGTGAGGTGACTGACAGAAAAAGAAAGAAGTGGAAGACAAAGCCATAATTGAAGATGACAAATAAGTTTTGACCAATAGATTGGAAGAGAGATCATCAGAGGTAACCAGGATTGCTAACATGCACTTAGAAAATTTGGGTCAATTGATGAATGTCAACCATGAATTGAATGCCAAGGGAATTGAGATAACAATTGTAGAATGAATAGTTGAGAAATGACCTAAAAAGGGAAAATGATTCTACTAAAAGTTTCAATAAACCTAGTGAAGCCATCAAGTACTTTTAACAATTGATGAGATCTCCTAGATCTAACAATGATACATCTAGATTGGGATACACAAGTACTAAAGAAGGAGAATCATCCAAAAGTGTTGAAGAAAGAAGTAATAAAGGTAAGAATTCCAAATCTACTTATCATAATTGTGGTAAGAAAGGACATATAGCTAATGTGTGCAAGAGCAAGATTTTTAATTAGAATGATAAGTAGAAAAGCATGGGTCACTGCCATAAGTGCAACAAACAAGGTCATCAGGCACATGAATACAAAACCATGAACATGCACATTTGGAGGTTTGAAGGATATTGTTAGAACTGTCAGAAGTGTGGATATAGAGCTTTTGAGTGCAAATCCAACCCAATATGTTCTTCAAACAAGCAAACAAAGGTAAAGAATAATGGCAACTTTTATAATTGGGACTATAATACAAGGTATAGTTGTCACTATTGTCAAGAGTATGGACATATTCTTGAGAATTGTATTAGAACACACTTCAAGAGTGACTACAAAAGGTGGTTGAGTCAAACCACATGTTTTAGTTGTTTAAAGACAGGTCAAATTAGCTAATATTATCCAACAAGGTCAAAGGCACTAAGTTGTGAGTCCAATAAAGGCAAAGGTAAGGTAGATATTGAAAATATCAGAAATGAAACGAACAAGACATGGAAGAGAAAGGAACATTACAACACATCAAGTGGAGAAGGGATCACTTTACCCAATGGGTCAGGTGATCACACCTCATCAAACTAAGCAATCAAGAGGTATGTGGGACCAATATTTAAAAGTTATATCTGTTGATCTCAGAATGGTTTTGAAAATTGAGTGTCAACACACTTAAGCTATTTGCTAAGTTCATGTCGAGCTAGCAATATATGCCAAGTATAATATATACAAGTGTCAAGTTGCAATAGGTGCCGAGTTAGAAATATAGTAAGTGTTGAGTCACTCAAGTGTCAACAAAATAGATAGTGCCGAGCAATTTTAAAGTGTTGAGTGAAAAATAGATGTCTAGCAAGTTCAGATGCTGAGCTAGATAGAATTTTAGTTAGTGTTAAGCATCAGTATTTAACAATTGTCAAGCAACACAAAATTGACATAAGAGTTTGTGAATGCACAAACAATTATGTAAACCATTTACATGCCAACTCATGGATAGATCTCAAAGTTTGGAGATAAGATTGAATTTATTTGAATTCCCTATGTGATCTACATGCGATCAATTAGAAAAAATGGAGGAAGTCGAGCGGGAAAGTTGGATGAATCTCAATCATAGATTCATACCTAACCCTAAGCCACCAAAGTCTTTTTAAAGGGAGATTAAGCCCCATAATTCAGTGTATATGAGAGAGCATTAGAGAATGTGTGCAAGAAGGTGATGATAACAGTGAAAGGGGTGAATTGATCAGCATACAATCGAGGTGACTTATAAGAAGGACTAAATTGCAGAATCATTTAGCAAAATAGAGGATCAAGGTTACAGCAATTTCATATCAGATCTGAGTGGATCGAGATGAACTGAATTGGGATCTAAAATCAACAATATAAGATTGTAAGTGTATTAGATCAAACATTCTATTGTACATTCTAACAACTATATCAACAGGATGAAATCCTTGTATCAAGGTTAATTTAACAGTCATTGAGAAATCCTTTAACAGGGTGACATTCCAAGTTGTTGGTGTAAATAAGTATTTACTTATTACACTTACTTAAGTTTACTTAGGTTAATGCATTATTTTATTATTTATTTAGGTGACACACTAAGGAGTTTGTGTACTCTCACAAGAGTGTGCAACTCTAATTATGAACATGGTGTCTACAACATAGTAGTTTGCGTCATTCATTGAGTTGTTATGTTGACAACATAGTTATGTGTTGACAACATAGTTATTTGCACTCCTAATTTAGCACATGTTGTCTACAGCACTGATTTGTGTGCTACATCTTTGTAGGCTTATCCTCACATCATCGCACTTAATTTCATGCTTAATGGAGGATAACCCATATCTAGTGGATGTGTGCCTAGTTGTATGACTTATCATGTTGATGACTTCTATGCATTCTAAAAGCTCTCCTAAGGCCTTTATATATAGGCACTCCTAGTGTACTCTCAAGTTGGCATATTGAATGAATATCATCATTCTAATCATACTCTCTCTATTTTTGGTCTACTGTGTGCTTGTGTTTGAGTTCCTTGGTCTTGGGTGAATTCTAGCCTAAGCCAAATTCTTGCCAATGACTGCTCTAATGAAGAAGCTGATCCAAGACTGCAAAATGGTGTTCCTCCCCTTAGGAAGAAACAATTTCAAAGGTACAAATGAGATGCTTCCACTATGCATGGAATGGATCCCATGAATAAATGATGTCTTTGAAACCTACTCAACTGGCTAAAGAACCTGTCTCAAAGAACTATTTGTCTCTGCAATTGATGAAGAACCCTACTACAACTATTGATCATAAGTATCCACAATCACTTCAACCTATGACGATCGATTATGTAGAGAATAAATGAGAGGATTGAATGGAGCCATTGTGAAAACTAAAGAAGGTAATTCTATATCAAGAAGAAGAGGTAGATCATCAATACTATCCCCCAAATTTGTCACTAAACTTGTACCTGGAAGATTGGATGTACCCTGAGATGAGACCAAAATTTGTCTTTATTTTATGATAGTTTTAAGATACTTTGTTGATAATCTATTTTATCTTTCTCAAAACATTTGTGGACATATGTTTACTGAACCTATGATGAACCTATGGGTACAAACTATGCCATCTTTTGCTAATATTATATATAGTATGCAGTATTTCATATAGTTATCAAAATGCGTGTTCTTATATTTCAATTTAATTTGAAAAATGTTTATTTGCAAACATGTCTTTGTACTGAAACTAACTTTTTAATCAAGATGAAAAGATGATTGGAGGAATTCAAAAGTTAAGCACCAACAACATTCAAGAAGAAGAGAACGCTAAGGAGCAGCCACGGCTGAAAGTTGCAACAGTTTCATAAGACATGGTAGCGAATAATGAGGAGCTATGAAGATGTATTACCTTATCTACATTTATTCTTTGGTGAGAAGATGTTCAGACTTTATTATTCCCACCTTAAGTTGTTATTCCCTCTTCCCACCTTTAGTTGTTATCCTCCTATTTTCTCTCTTGCGGATTTAAAGTTAGGTCATTTACTTTTCTGTTATGGAATAAGTGTTGACTTCCTATATATATAGGAATCAACCCAAGTGTGTTAATTTTTTAATCAGTTAGAATAAATAGTTTAAGAAAACAAACTGTAAACTTTTATAGTTGTGTTTTTACAATTCTGTGTTATGTAATGAATTTCTGAAATACAATGAAATAGTTTTTGGCTTCTCTTTCATGTTAGTAGTTTAGTGAAGCTGACAAGGGGGGCCACTTGGAAGGTGGATCAAATTAGGATAGAATAGATTTATTTTCAAGCATTCTTAGTTTCGTAATTAGAAGATGTAAGTTCCTTCCTATAGCATTGTACTTTGTGAATGTTCTTGCAGCATATGTAAGAACAGTTATAGTGGATGAACCGATTAGAATATTTGTCATCCTTTCATTATATTTCCAACATTTATAGAGTTAAGTGTGTTAGTTTCCTACAGCAATAGTGTAAGTTCTTTTCCTTGTATTTTACTTTCCTGCAGCATCAGCTTAGTGACTCATTAAGAGACCTAGTGCACATACTATGCCGATCATTTCAAGTATACATCCCTAGGTTGACAAGATTAAATGCACCTCATAGTGGGAAAAATAGTCCTTAGTTTGAATATATTATTCCTAAGCATGGCCTAGAACATGACTATGATACACCTATTGTGAGGCAAATCACCCTATTGTGTTGGACCTATCACTATGGCGATGTATGCATGTGGACTGAACTGATGTAGTGACCTCTCACTAAAACTATTGATAGAACCCCACGTGTCTGAATCTATTGAAGCACTATCGTTGGTGTCACTATCAGTTTCCACACTATATGATGTGTGGAGAGGAGTAGAGGACAAGTTGGGTGAACTTTCCTCAAAGTATACATTCTTCTTCACAAAAATCCGATGTGTCTCTAGATCTAGAAGTTTAGATGCCTTCACACCATCTTCATAACCAATGAAAGTACAATGCCAAGGTGACTGTGCTTTGCATCCCTTGGAAGATTTGTTTTCCCATGTAGGAAAATCAAAGACTTTGAAGTGTGTCACAGTAGGTTTTCTGTCGCACCATGGTTCAAAAGGTGTCTTGCCATCTAA
Organism: Cupressus sempervirens; assembly: GCA_028749045.1. NCBI lineage: Eukaryota > Viridiplantae > Streptophyta > Pinopsida > Cupressales > Cupressaceae > Cupressus > Cupressus sempervirens. The sequence continues at coordinate 544,671,235 of CM053790.1, read as the reverse complement.
GGCTAGATGAGGAGAATGATTAAGAATGTGAGTGGCACTTGAGATTGCTTCAACTTCTAAAGATGGATCTAGAGACTTGGCTTGTATCATGCAACTTGCCATAGACTTAAGAGTGTGGATCCTCAATGCTGCAACATCTGTCTTATGCGGGCTAAATGTTGGTAGAGTCTAAAGATCAATACCCTTGAGTCTACAAAATTTTGTAAGTCTTTTGTTCACATACATGCTTCCATTGTCCATCTGAGAACTTTGATGGCTTTCCTAGATTTCCATTCTACATAAGTTTTGAAGTCTAGAAACTTGTCGAACCCTTTATTCTTATTATGAAGAAAGTAGACCCAAGTGAATCTTGAAAATTCATTAACAAAGGTGAGTATGTAGCGACCCTGGCTGAATGCAAAAGGACCTGCTAATACCATGTGAACCATCTATAGAACACCTAGTGCTCTTGAAGACTTCCATCTCTATAACTTCCCCTCTTGATGCATATCCACTGAATCTGTTGAAAATTCACCCTTAGAAAAGTTGATTTGAGGTCGACCTTTGACCATTCTATATTAGAAAAGTTTTTGAAGGCAGCGAAAGTCAAGATGACCATACCGCTCATGCCATAATTGCATGTTTGAATTTGACTATGATAACAAGGCCTTTGAAGGAAAATTGGGCACAAAATGAGAGAAAGAGTACAACCTCTTGTTATGATTCACTTTCCTCACTACAACCAAGGAATTGTCTTTAAGACTGTGCACTTTTATTGAGTCTAGAAGGAATTCAACTCTATGTCCATCTCCAAGATGAGTGATTTGGTAGATTGAGAGGAGATTTGAACTTAGGTTTGGAACATAGAGAACATCTTGAAACTCTCCATTTTCCATCTCCACATTTCCTTTTCCTTCAACTTCCATTTTTCTATCATTCCCCATGAAGATGTGCGGTACCTTGGACTGCTTCATTGAAGAAAAATCCTCCTTTGAAGAACCCATGTGATAAGAGGCACCTGAGTCAAATATCCATTCCTTTGAAGAGTTTGAATTTGCCATGAGTGCTTGCCCTTTGCCCTTGGAATCTGAAAAAGACCCTTTATCCTTATAAGCATTAGGCAATGGAACATTATGTTTCTTCATGATGTTGGTCAACTCATCAATCTTTTTAAGATAACATTCATGTTCTTCATGACCCGATTTCTTGCAATAAGCACACTTCTTCTTCTCCTTATTATTGTCCCCCTTCTTGTTGGAATTTGAGGACTTGCCTTGTTGATTGGATTGTGGTGTTGTCTTTTCTGTATCCTCTAATTTTTTCTTCCACTTCTTCTTACCCTTTCCTTTATTTGAAGACTATGCAGCTAAATTTTGAGAACCCTCATTATTGGCCACCAATGCTTTAGACTAAGGTGATTTGAAATAGTTTAGCATATTCATCAAAAGTGACTTTCTTGTAGGCGGACCCTAAGGTAGTCTTTGAGGTGTTAAAAGAAGATACAAATGTGGAATACTTGGATGGTAGCTTGTTATGAATGAGATAGATTAGTCTATCATCTTTAATAGAACTCCCACAATTAGTAAGCTTTGTCCTTAGCTCATTCACCTTGATGATGAAATCCTATATTGAGTCCTATGACTTAGGATCTAAGGAAATAAGCTCATCTTCAATTTTGAACACATACTCTTCAGAAACTTTACCATAAAGGTTTTCAAAGGTATCCCAAGCTTCCTTGGATGTAGAACACTTCTTAATCTAATAAATGATCTTATCATCAACCCCCAAACATATATCACCTAGGGATTTCCTATCCATTGTTACCCAAGCTAAAATATCACTTGTTGGAACTTTATCACCTATTGGTTTAGGAAGAGTACCATCTACATATTGTGAAACTCCATTATGCATCAAGAGATACCACATTTTTATGGACCATGTAGCATAGTTATGAGGAGTTAATTTAAGAAACTTAAAGTTGCCCATAATGCAGAAAATGAAAGAGAAGTGCAGAAAAGAGAGAACACAACACTAATAACACCCCCCCTTTTCACTAAATCAAGAAACCACCCCAAAATAGATGCTTTGGGCACTTTATCGGTAGTGCTATTACAATGGGACACTTGCCAATTTTGTCCTTCATGGACTTCTGATTTTACTTGTTACAACCTCTTAATGGATTACAAATTTGGAACCCTATAATGTGCTATAATTTTGAAGCAATACAAAGCAAAGAAAGGTCGTACTACTAAAAGTGACACTTTTGTCCATACAACCCTACAATCTAATAGCAGATCTATAATGTAGACAAAAAATAACACACTTTCAAAAAAATAGAACCTATTTTTGACTCCAAATGTGCCCGTACGGAGAATTTGAAGTTGCAAAATGCAAGATTATGCAGGTATAGTTGCCAAAAAATGAAAATTTTGACAAATCCATGCACCAAAACCAAAAAAAAGCTAACCACTAAAAATTTTAGGAAATTATACCCAATTTCAAAAAAAATTGCACTTGATTTGGAGTTTGGATGTCCGAGTTATGGCCTCCCAAAGTCGGACTACAAAATCAAAAATCAATCTAAAGAGGAATAGCATTAGTGAATGACAAGGTTAAATTTGACGATCATATAGTCGTCATAGTAGTTCAAGTTTGACCTATTTTGATGATCAAATAGCCATCAATTTTAAGCCAATGAAAGGATGACATCAGCAATGTGCAGGCTTGTGATGATGTTAGCATGACATCATGATGACCTCATCAATGTACAGACAAGTGCAGTCTTGTACGGCTATCCAACATGTCTGTACAATTTTCTAGCTCAGCAATGATAGGGTTGCCTAGGATTAGATGACGTGTCTTCTGTGTCAAAGCTGATGTGGCAAACAACTGCTTTCATGGCAAACAATTATTGGATGCTAGTGTGTGAGGACGTGGTTGCAGAATCCACCAACAAATATTTATCACATGGTGCTTGATTTTCCTATTGATGCTAATGTGGGAAGTCACCACTGGTACAGTGGGATGCGGGGGTTGATGTACAGTGTGTATGCTAATTGTGTGAAGACCTCTACGTGGCAGGGCACTTGCGAGCCACATGGTTCGCTTTGCCTATGACTATCAGGGTGAACCCATAGACATCGCGTGGATGATAGTTGTCCTTCTATGAGTGGGAGATTTAAATTGTCATGCTAGAGACTACAATGCCAAATTTCCTCTTCGTGTGGTCGAAACTTGACGACGGAGCTACCAAAAACTTAAAACAACACCGAAATAAGGGTTTTAGGTGTCGATATTTGTTTTCTCTGCAATCGAGCTATAGGGAATAGTCCCACATTTGTGGGCAAAGAACATGAGGTGCTCTTTATAATGAAACTTTTTCTCCAGCACAAAACCAAAGTGAGCGTGCCGGTGAAAGGTTGGTCGTTGGTTGTCTTGGACACTGGAATTATATAGGCACTCAGGTGGTGGAAGGGCCAAATTTTGTAGAGGTTACTGTTGCAACTTGGTCAAATTTAATGTGAAGCCTACAGAAATTAAAAAAATATTCCCTTGCAAAAATATGAAATATTCCAAACTTACAGAGTTGAGATCTGACAGCCCAGTTCTGCAAAAAAAATTTCTTTGTCGGCCCAACTGGGCGTACAATTATTCCGAAAAATAAAATTCAAAAAATAATAATTGTAGAGATATATTAAAATGTAGATCTGAAAAACAATAATCAAATCAATAAAATGACCATACCCAAACTACAAATCGAGGCCTCCAAGTTCTGATTTGCAAAAAAAAAATTTGCCTCACAATCAACTTTCACCCAGCATAAGAAAATTTATAGTCAATCTTTATTAAATCGATGCTTTGGACATAATGGTGAGGTCAGATCTGGCTCTAAACACTCTTAATTTCTATGGATCCTCTAGATTCGGGTTGAAGTGCTGAAACATGAACAATCTCGAACGGCTATGTGTAGAGAATCTCCCTCAGCTATGATACCATGTAAGAATTTGGCTTAGGCCAGAATTCACCCAAGACCAAGGAACTCAAACATAAGCACACAATAGACTAAAAATAGAGAGAGTATGATCAGAATGACAATATTCATTCAATATTTCAACTTGAGAGTATACTAGGAGTGCCTACATATAAAGGCCTCAGGAGAGCTTCTAGAATGCATAGAAGTCAGCAACATGATAAGTCATACAACCAGGCACATGTCCACCAAATATGGGTTATCCTCCATTAAGCACAAAATTTAGTGTGATGATGTGAGGATAAGCCTACAATGGTGTAGCACGCAAATCAATGGTGTAGACAACATGTGCTAAATTAGGAGTGTGAATAATTGTGTTGTCAACATGAAAACTATGTGAATGATGCAAACTCCTATGTTGTAGACACCATGTGCATAATTAGATTTGCGCACTCTTGTGAGAGTACACAAACTCCTTAGTGTCTCACCTAAATAAATAATTAAATAATGCATTAACCTAAGTAAACGTAAGTAAGTGTAATAAGTAAATACTTATTTACACCAACACAAGTGATTGTTCTAAAGTCCTTTAACCAGGCACACTTCTAATAGGGTGTTAAAATCCTTTAACAGGGTAGGATCTAACAATCCTTTGTAAGCCTTTAATAGGGCAGGCCTTTCACAAGGCAGATCATGAGAATGGTCAAAATATGTAACCTTAACAAGTGAACTTTATTGTTGTAATAGTGAAGAATTTTGGGTGTCATCCCCACCCCATTTTTACCTTTTTATTGGAGGGTTTCTAGGTAATCATATCTGATGTCAAGTGTTTATATGGATGCATTTGTTTTATATGTTATTTCTATATGTTCAAGCATGCAATGTTTTAAAGTTAAAATTTTTATTGATTAGAGTTTAGTACTTCTAATTCAACACCACCCCCCCCCCCCCCAGAAGTATACATTTCCCATTTGTAATCCCAACAATTGGTATCAAAGTTAAGTTTTCATCAAGAGAAGCCTTACAGCTTGGAGAAAAGATCTTGAGATGGAGGTTTACAAGTTGGGAAAGACTATTGAGAATTAAGAGATTGAAATGCATCTCTTACTGCAACAATTGAATGAAGCCAAAGATTCCTTGAGAAGCTCACTAAAGAGAAGGAAAGGGATTACCATAGCTGAAAATGACACTCAGTACAAAGAGGCTGACACCATATAGTTATTTGTAGATGGTAACTCTTGTGAATTTGATGTAGAAATTGCAGATCTTATGGAAAAGAATAGAACACAAGCTGAGGAGATCATAAATCGCAAGTTGGAGCAAGAATCACAAGCTATACTGCTATGAGAGGTGACCAAGACAAAGAAGAAAGCTATAGAAGACAAGGCCATGATTGTAGAAAACAAAAGAATCTTGTCAAATAGACTAGAAGAAAAACCAACAAAGTTGTCTAAGATCTCAAACATGTAGTTGGACACCCTAAGCCAAATGATGAATGCCCATCATGAGTTGAATGTCAAGGACATTGAGATAACTACATTGAAGTTACAGAATGAGCAACTACAGAACGACCTAAAAAGAGAGAAAGAGTTTGTTGAAAGTTTCAACAAGCTAAATGAAGCCATCAAGTGCTTTGAGCAACTACTAAAATCCCCTAGATCCAGTAAAGACACATCAGGATTGGGCTACACAAGCATTGAAGACATCTAGGATTGTTGAAGAAAGGAATGACAAAGGTAAGAACTCAAAACCCACTTGTCATTTTTGTGGTAAGAAAGGACACACCTCTAATGTTTGCAGAAGCAAGAATGCTAACCCAAAGAACATGACACATTGTTACAAGTGTAACGATCAAGTTCATCAAGCACATGAATGCATAACAAAAACCATGCATACACCAAGATTTGAAGGATGTTACTACAATTGTCAGAAGTTTAGACACAAAGCCTTTGAATGCTGATCCAAGCCCACATGGTCATCAAACAAGGGAAGAAACCATAAAAAATCCTACAATTGGGACTACAACACAAGGCACAACTATCATTATTGTCAATAGTATGGACACATTCCTAAAAATTGCATAAGAACACATTTCAGAGGAAGCTACAATAGATGGTTGAGTCAAACTACATGCTTTAGTTGTTTGAAGACTGGTCATATTAGTAAGCACTTCCCAACAAGGACAAAGGCACCCAACTTAGAATCAAATAAAGGAAAAGGCAAGGTAGATATTGAGCACATTAAAGGAGAGATGAATAAGACATGGAAGAAGAAAGATGGATGCAACACATCAAATGAAGGGATCACTTCACCTAAAAGGTTTAGTGATCACATTTCATTAAACTAAGCAAAAAGAGGTATGTGGGACTAATATTTAAATGCTTCATTATACATCAGTTCCAAGATAAGTTAGTATTGTAAAGGATAAAAATTATCATGAATAAAGATGCAAGTTTATGAGAAAAATCCAAAGTTAAATCTTTACGTTTTCACATTGTTGCGAAGTAAGGAAAGTTTCCTTCAGATGCTAAGTGAATGATAATGAGTGTCAAGTTGTTAGCCAAGACTAGTTGGAGCCGAGCGAATAGTTATTGTCTAGCAAAATTAATGTTAGTTGCTACCAAGTAAAGGAAATTCCTATTAGAGTTGAGTAAAGGAAATTCTAATAGCTATCAAGTGATGGGAAAATTAATGGAAGTTGAGTGAAAAAAAAATTGCATAGGAGCCGAGTTTATAGCTATATAAGCACCAAGCATTAAATGCAACATATTGAAAGGGTATAAGGCAGATTTTTCACTCATTTCTCATCATTATGAACAAAGAGCAAGGTCAAGTAGAGTGAAGAAGTGAATTTCAAGTGAAGAACAAAGCATTTAAGCATATTCCAGCGGTAATCGAGCGCAATTTCATTGATTCAAGGTATTTCTCAAGTGTTGAGTTACGTAGTTTCAAAGTTGCTAAAACCCTAGATTACAAAAATGGCCTCTAGTTCTAAAACCCCTAAGGATAAGGAACTATTTGAGGTTCAGATAGTTAGCAATGAAGTTAAGCAACCAGATTTTAGGGCCATACTAGAGGTTGCATACAAGAATAATCCAGCGGGAGCTTTATCTGTTATTCCACCAAAGGTTGTGATGGTACAAGATGTTAGGAAATGTTACAATTTTAAGGTTGGAGGGATTGGTGACATGGAGATTTACTAAGAATATGAAAAATTGTGCAAATATAGAGTGTTGAAAGAGGAATTCAACATTGTTGAGAAAAAGGGACTAACCTGTGCCCTAGATTTCCCCATGGTCTTCAAAACGAGGTGGATTAGAATAGTTTTGAGTAGAATTCATGATGGATGCTTATGGTTGGAAAGAGGGCCTATTAAATTGTCAAAGGGAATTGTGCATAGGGTTATAGGATATCAAACCCTAGATTAGCCATAGACCCTAAGGAGCGACTCAAAAGAAGCCATTCAGAAGAATACAAAGGAAAAGTGGAACAAAAGGGGAATGACTATTGACACCATCAAGGATCCACATCTAGAATTTTTTGTAAGGGTAATATCTCACAAATTCTATCAATCTACATAACTAAATAGTGTGCCATGCATTGTCGTTGATGTAGGGTACAAAATTGTGAAGAAAGACATTACATATGATTTAGCAAAACTTCAATTACAGCAAATTATGGAAAATTTTGGAGCAATAAGAAGATCCAAAAGTGCTCAGTGTAAGTTTGGTTCAATTTTGATATGTACATTCTTCTATGTTTAGAATGAATTTCCCTCATTTGGAAAGATAGGATGGAAGACCAATAGGTCTATAGCTGTACAAATTAATGAGTACATAGAATAGATGGGAGCTAATTTTGAAACCATAATGACTAGCTATTTTGAGGACTTTAAGAAGTCCATGAAGCAAAGATTGAGAATTCCAGTTTCCCTAGTAGAGAAACACATCAATGATATTTGCTTTCAAGTTGATATTGATCACACCTATATTCAAGCAGCAGCTCCAAGAGTTAGATGGCTAAAGCCATTAGGATATCAAATAAACATTGATGAAGCATCAGCAGTAATCACAACATTGCTAGCAAAGAAAATTGACAAAGTAGCAAAACCTTTTGGTACTTATGATGTTGTGAAATCAAAAGTAGAAAATGGAGTTGAAAACAACATCAACACTAAAAAAGAAAGGCAAGTTGGTCAAGAAACTCAAGGCCAAATTTGGAGAGGGAACTATTGAGGAAGAAGAAGATGATGAAGATGAAGAAGAAGAAGAAGAAGAAGAAGAAGGCCAAGAGCCACTTTCCTTGACACAAGGCATGGGAGAAGATGTTAAAGAAGAAGAAGGTACTGAGGAAGAACAAGCCAAGGAAGCACCAAATAAACTAGAGCCCAAGAAGAGAAAGGAAAACATATAGCCTACTACTCAGCCAAAGGGTAAGAAATTTGTGAAACCAAGCCCTTCAAAGCATACTGCACCAGTTAAAAGAGCTAGCACAAGGGCCACAACTCAAAAGGCTAAGGAGCAAGAAAAGAAGAAGGATATCAAGTAGCAAGGTCTAGCAAAGAAGAAATTAAGAAGAAAGTATGTTGCAAAACCTAACTCTGATGAAGAAAGGACCGAGTTAGATGACAATAGCCAATTCAGAGTGATAAATCATGCACCAAGTCCAATATTGATAACATTTGTGAAAATATTAGGGATAATGTAGACTTGACTGGTTTGAAAACTACTGTATTCAATAAATTGAATAGAGAGGATCATAATAAGATTGAGGAATCAGTGTAATCAGTGTATGCCATGATGGCTAAATTTAAGAATACACCTCTTGAATTTGACACTACTATGCCTAAGGATTTATATTCCATTGTTGAAAATAAATGGCATTATTTCCTAAACATGGAGAAAGAAATAAGAGAGTCTACATTGGCACAAGTGATGTTAGATTTATCAAATAGCCAAATAAAAAAAGCTAATAAGAAACATGGTAGAAAATTTGCACCTAAGTACATGGCCTTCAGCATACTTCAAAATAAGATTGAAGATGTTGTCAAGAAGTCCACTCAAATATGGAAGCTAATATATGGCCTAACCACTATTAAACTAGGAGAGACGGATCCCTTTGAGGGAAAGAATGATGAAGAAGAGGAGGAGAATGATAAAGAAGAGGAATCTAAGAAAGAAAAAGGTGATAACATAGTGGAGAAGACACAACAAAGAAAAGATGAAATGGCAACTGTTGAGGAGCAACAAACAGATCAAAGTGTGCCAGACATACAATTGCCACCACTTAGCCCTCCACATGACAGCAACACACCTACAGGGATGATCAAAGTAAAGGATGTTCCTGATAGCACTATTCGAAACATCAACCCACTCACTACAGAGGATCTAAAGAAGATCCTTGACCAATCAACATTACAAGAAAAGTTATGTGATAACCATGCATTGGTCAGTGTAGATGAGTTGTAGAAAGTTGTAGTTGATTTAACAAGGAAAAGGTGAATACACAAGAACTACCTTTTGTAATCCCTATAGCTACAAGTGGACAACCTACAGTGCAAACATCAATAGATACATCATCCAAGGTTGATAACATAGTCAAAGTCATGATGATTGAACAATAGACTCAGACTACAGAGGAAAGAGAGCCTACACAAGAACAAATAGGACAAATGGATACTTTTGTACCTATTGCACAAGTACAAGGTGCACCACCACAAATAATTGTTATTGATAAACACAAATTAAAAGAGGACAAGGATAGTCCAAAGAAAAGGAGCAGGAAGAAATTCAAACATTGGCAAATCTACCAACTACTAGGACTCCTATTAGAATGCTTCAGAAGTTGATCACTGATGTTATGCCACTAAAAATCTTTGCACCAGGCTCGAGCTCCACAAGATTTACAAGGCTACTTCATTATGAAGACCCTACATTAGATGAGGAAATAGTCATTCCAAAATATGACTATGAAAACATTACACTTGAACAAATAAATATCATGCAGGAGACATTGGAAAGGAAAAAGAAGCAAGAGATACTCAGAAATGAGTATAAACAAAAGCAAGCATTACATGAGATTAAGGACATCTTCTTAGATGCCTTCAGCTTGCAGCCACCTGATGAAGCAAAGAACATATTAGAACAATTATCAGATATTGTTGAGCAAGTGAAAAATGAGGACTAGGATGTTAATGTTAAACTTATGGAATGGTCAAAAAAGAAATTTCAAGAAAAGGTCAATGAGAAGATATCTAGTGAGATAGCACTATCTCAAGTAGAGCTAACAAATAAAATTGAGAAAGTGAAGAAGGTACTTGAGAATATATTCTCACTATACACAAAAATGTGTGACCCATCCACCTTCACACAAGAGACCCGCTAGAGGTTACTGAGCTTGGAGAGAAATTTGAAAGTATCAGGCATGCAATTGCCACAAGACCCAGCTCAAAGTGAAAAGCACTTCAATACCATGCTACACACACAGAAAGAAATAGTTGTACTCACAATATAAGAGGCTAATAATAGAGCCAAGCTAGTACAAATAAAAGTTTCCCTTACCCCTCACATAGATATACTACAAAAGGAAGTAGCCTATATTGAGATAGTGTTAAAGAAATATCCTAATCTTTCAACATTAGATGGCTTAGTTCACCTTGTAGCAGAGACAACAATACAAATTAAATCCCTAGAAGTTGTTATAGAAAATTGGGATGCTACTTTGTAGATTGTCATGGAAGTTAATAAGAACTTTCTAGCTAAATACAACATATAGACCCTTTGACATAAGTGTCAAAAAGGGGGAGATAAATAAAAGGGAGATCAAAGAAAGGCGGAGACAATCTACAAGGGGAAACATGTGAAAGAGAAGATGTGAAAGAGAAGAGCAAACAAAACAAAGGGGAAGTAAACATCAGAAAAGTAGAAACTAGGGCATATCAAACAAAGAGTATTAGCATAAGGAAAATCCACTCACAGGAGTAAAATTTTCGATACAAAAAAAGGCACATCAACTTGGGGGAGACACAAAATTTTGAGGTATATAGTCCTTCACAAAATTTTGAACAATTTTGAAGTTTTGTGTATATACCATACTGTAATTATATTATACTTAAGGGAGATAGACTCATCATGTGTAGTTAAGTGTTTTTGACACTCATGTCAAAGGGGGAGATTGTTGATCTCAGAATGATTTTGATAATTGAGTGTCAACACACTTAAGCTATTTGCTAAGTTCATGCCAAGCTAGCAATATATATGCCAAGTATAATATATACAAGTGTTGAGTTGTAGCAGGTGTTGAGTCAGAAATATAGTAAGTGTTGAGTCACTCAAGTGCTGAGAAAATAGACAGTGTCCAGCAAGTTTAAAGTGCCGAGTGAACAATAGATGCCGAGCAAGTTTAGGTGCCAAGCAAGACAAAATTTTAGTAAGTGTCGAGCATCAATATTTAACAAGTGCCAAGCAACATAGAATTGACATAAGATTTTGTGAAGGCACAAACAATTATCTAAACTATTTGCATGCCAACTCATGGATAGATCTTGAAGCTTAGAGATAAGATCAAATCTATTTGAATTCCCTATGTGATCTACATGCAACCAATTAGAAAAATGAAGGGAATTGAGTGGGAAAGTTGGATGAATCTCAATCGTAGATTCATACCTAACCCTAAGCCACCAAAGTCTTTTTAAAGGGAGACAAAGCCCCATAATTTAGTGTATATGAGAGAGCATTAGAGAATACATGTGAGAAGGTGATGATAGTAGTGAAATGGGTTAATTGATCAACATACAATCGAGGTGACTTAGAAGAAGGATTGAATTGTAGAATCAGTTATCAGAATAGAGGATCAAGGTTACAACAATTTCATATCAGATCAAAGAGGAACGAGATGAACTGAATTGGGATCTAAAACCAGCAATACAAGATTGTAAGTGTATCAGATCAAACATTCTACTATACTTTCTAACAACTGTATTAGCAGGATGAAATCCTTGTATCAAGGTTGATTTAACAGTCATTAAGAAATCCTTTAACAGGGTGACATTCCAAGTGAGTGTTCTAAAGTCCTTTAGCCAGGCACACTTGTAACAACATGTTAAAATCCTTTAATAGGGTAAGATCCAGAAATCCTTTGTAAGCCTTTAATAGGGCAGGCCTTTCACAGGGTAGATCATGAGAATGGTCAAAATATGTAACCTTAACAGGTGAACTTTATTGCTATAGTGGTGAAGAATTGTGGGTGTCATCCCCACCCCAGTTTTACCTTCTCATTGGAGGGTTTCTAGGTAACCATATCTGGTGTCAAGTGTTTATGTGGATGCATTTGTTTTATATGTTATTTATATATGTTCAACCATGCAATGTTTTAAAGTTAAAAAATTTATTGATTAGAGTTTAGTACCTCTAATTCACACCCCACCCCCCCCCCCCCCCCACCTCTTAGAAGTATACATTTCACATTTGTAATCCCAACAATATCATACATTAGTTCCAAAGGAATTAATTCTAAAAAGATTACATAAGCATGAATAAAGTTGCAAAGTGTTATTAGGAATCAAAGAAAAAAAATTAAGTTTTGTCAGTATTTCATGTTACTGCCAAGCTCATAATGGTTGCCGAGTGAATGGAAAGACAAGTGGATGCCAAGTGAGCCAAAAATTAGTTGATGTTGAGCTTACAACGGTGTAAGTACTTAGCATTAATTGCAATGTTTTAAAGGGGTATCTAATCAATTTCTGCTCATTTAACATCATTCAAATTTGAGAGAGAGCAAGAAGAGCTAGAGAAGATCAAAAAATTTCATTTGAAGCATTTGTAGGAGATTTGAGTAGTTGTTCGACATCATTTCATTAGGATTCACAAGGTATTTATCGTGTGCCAAGCTACGTTGTTTCAAATTTCATAAACCCTAGATTTATGTAATGGCATCTAGTTCTTCAAAAGCAAAATGTGTAGATGGAAAAGAGGTTTTAAATGTTCAGTTGGTTAGCAATGAGATAAAACAACCTATTTTCAAGGCCATTCTAGACATAGATACAAACAAGATCCCTCTAGTGCATCATCTATGATACTGGACCATAAGTTTTAATGATTCAAGATGTTAAAAAGTGTTATAATTGTACAATTGGTAGTAGTGGTGAAATGGAAATCAGAGAAGCATATGGAAAACTATGTGAAAATGGTGTGTTGAGGGAAGAATTCAAGATTGTACAAAAGAAAGCGGTAACTCATGCCCTAGATTTTCCTAATGTTTTCAAAACTGAGTGGATCAAGATTTTTTTGAGTAGAACTCATGATATCTCAGTATGGTTAGATAATGGACCAATCAAAATTGCAAAGAGGATAATTCATAGGGTAATAGGGTATCCAACCCTAGATCAGCCAAAGAGTATGAGAAGTGAGTCCAAAGAAGTTATTGAAAAGAAAATGAGAGCTATGTGGAACAAGAGAAGAATGACCAGAGACACAATCACAGATCCTTTAATAGCTTTTGTTGTAAGGGTAACTATACATAAGTTTTATGAATCAAGTAGATTGAATAGTGTACCCTACATTGCAGTGGATATGGGCTACAAAATTGTAAAGAAGGATCATGCATATGATCTTACCAAGTTGCAGCTACAAAAATTAATTGAAAACCTAGGAGCAATAAGGAAAACAAAGAGTGATCAGTGTAAATTCGGATCTATTTTGGTATGTATCTTCTTTTATGTATAGAACACATTTCCTACATTTTGTACTATTGCATGGAAGACAAATAGGTCTATTATAGTTCAAATAGGTAAGTTCATTGAATAGTTAGGTGAAAATTTTGAGTCACTAATGACTAGTTATTTTGAGGATTTCAAACAATGCATAAAGAAGCGATTAAGGATTCTAGTGTCATTAGTGGAAAAACATTATGATGATGTTTGTTTCCTAGTTGATGTTGATCACACATTTGTTCAAGCAGCAATTCCTAGAGTGAGATGGCTAAGGCCATTAGGTTATGAGATTAATGTTGATTAGGACTCTGTAGCAATCACAAAATTACTTTCAAAAGAAGTGGACAAAAATTCCAAAGCTTTTGGTAACTATGAGGTTGCCAAATCAAAGATTACTATGGATTTGAAGACTACCTCTATCATTAGAAAGAAGGATAAACTAGTAAAGAAATGAAAAGAAAATTTGGTGAAGATGTCGAGGAGGAAGAAGAAGAGGAAGAGGATGAAGAGGAAGAAGACACTCAGATTCAAGCACCACTTGCATTGACACAAGGACAGGGTGAGGATCAACAAGACGAAGAGACAAAGATTGCAAAAGGTGCCAAGGAAGAAGAAGTTGAGGAATTACCTATTTGGCCTACTGATCAGAAGAAGATAAAGGCCAAGGAACAAGTAGAGACAAGACCTAAAAAGGTTTCTAAACCAAGCCAACCCAAACCTACAACACCTACCACAAGGTCCAGTACACGTGTCATTGCACAAAAGGCTAAAGAGAAAGCCAAGCCTACAGAGCAGGAAGGTGGAGCACAGAAAAGACCCGAAAGAAAATATGTTTCTCAATTTGAATCTAATATCATCAACCAATTCCAAATGGTGAGTCATAATCCATCTTTAGATTTGGATAACTTGTGTGAGAATGTTAGAAATAATGTTGATTTATCAGGGTTCTCTCATGTTGATTTTGAAAATCTTGGAAAAGTTGAGAAGAATCAAGTGGAGGATGCAATGTATGCCATGATGGCTAATTTTAAGAAGGCTCCTCTAGAAAATTCCAACTCCATACCTAAAAGATTATATGAAAGAGTTGAGCAAAAATAGCATGAACTTGGAAAGGCAAATTAGGGAGACATCCCTCGAACAAGTTATGTCAGAACTTAGGAAGGCACAAATATCCAAAGCCATAAATAAATATGATGTTAGATTTGTTCCTAAATATAGGGCATTTTGCATACTACAGAACAACATTAAGGATGTTGTTCACAAGTCCAAACAAATGTGGAAGATCACATATTGACTAGCCACAATGAAAGAAGGTGAACAAGAACCTATTGAGGTCAAAGATGATGAAGATGATGAAAATAAAGAAGGCATAGTTGAGGGAGGCACTGATATGAACATAGATGATCAGGAAATAGCTAAGGAAGAGAAGCAGCAAGAACAGAGTGTACAAGACACAAAAATTTCAAGTGTCAACCCTCCATAGGTAATAAGTGTAAATATTGAAACTATTAGAGTAAAGGATGTTTCTGATTCTACTGCTCAGAACATCAATCCCCTAATAAAGGAAGACTTGAAAAAGACACTTGACCAATCTACACTACGGGCCAAATTATGTGATAACCCTGTATTGGTGAGTGTAGATGAAATTCAGAAATCAATAACTATAACTACAAGGGAGGAGATGAAAACACAAGAACTACCTACAATCACTCCTCAAGTCACTAGTGTACAACCTTCACAATCCTTGGTTGAATATCAAAGGAAGGAGATAGAAAAATGTACTATTAGTACACACATAATTGGCACTCCAATCTCAAAAAATGTGCCAAAAGTTGCAACAAAAAATGTTGAGACAATTGGAGAGGATAAAGTAGGAACTCAAGTCACTAATGAGACACTGAGTCAAAAAGGTTAGGTAGATTCACCTACACCTCTAGTACAACAACAAGATGAAATTCAAATAAATAAGGTAGAAAAGGACAAGCCTGAAGAGACTGATTTGAAACCCAAGCCAAAGAAGCTAGCAGTAATTCAAGCACTGGTAACTTTACCAAAATCAGGCACTCCTTCTAGTCAAACTCTTCAGAGGCTGAGCATAGATGCAACACCTTTGCAATTCTCAGTGTTGATTTTCAGTTCATCCAAGGCATAAAAGGTAATAACCTATGGATATGTTAGCCTAGATGAAGAAATTATATTGCCCAAGTTTGATCTCATAGCAATGAAAATTGAGTAGATGGGTATACTTCAAGAATCCCTAGCAAGAAAGAAACATCAAGAACTACTTAGAAGGGAGCATAGGTAGAAGCAAGCTTTTCTTGATATCAAAGACATCTTCTTGGATGCATTTAGTCTACGTACTCCAAATGAAACAAAGCCACTTATTGAATAATTGACTAACATAGTGGAAAAAGTAAGTGATACAAACCTTGATACTAATGCAAAATTATTATAATGTTCTGAGAAGAAGTTTCAAAGTGAATGAGAAGATATCCAATGATATATAACTTACACAAGTTGCATTGGCAACTAAGATAGATAGTGTAAAGAAGGCACTAGAGTACATTTTCTCTCTATACACCAAATTGTCTAATCCTACACTCTTCGCACAAGAAATAAGGAATCTCATCCTGAGCTTGGAAAGTCAAATGCAGTTATCTGGAGCTATACTTCCCATGACTCTAGCTCAAAGTGAGAAACACTTCAAGACACTATTACAAACCCAGAGTCAGTTAGCAGCACTATTTGCAAATGAAGCCGCTAAATTGATAAGCATCCAGACTACTTTGACTCCTCACATGGAGATTCTATACAAGGATTTAGGCTACATAGAAACTCTTATGAAGAAACACCCCAATCTTTCTAGATTAGATGGCTTAGTACACCTTGCTACCGAGTTGGTCATCCAAATCAAGTTTTTGGAGATAGCTTGTGACAATTGGGATACCACTCTTAAGATTATTCTTGAGGTCCATAAATATTTTTTGGATAAACACACTATCAGTGTATAACCCATTGACATCAATGTCAAAAAGGGGGAGTAAGAGAAATGGGGGAGCAAGTGTGCAAGTATGGGGGAGTAAGAAGGAGAGAAAGAGTATCAAAATTTGAGGTAAATCTACTCAACAAGAGAGATTTTTTTAAAGAACATAATAGATCAAGCAACTCAGAGGGAGTTATAAGATTTTTGAGGTATTAGTTGTTGCAAATTTTTGATATTTTGAAATTTTGTATAGAAGTTAACTAGTAATGTTATGTTATCCTCATAAGAATAAAAGTATTAAAACATGACCAAATTTTTTTGACACTCATGTCAAAGGGGGAGATTGTTGATCTCAAATTGGTTTTCACAAGTGAGTGTATATACACTTAAGTTATTTACTTAGTTCATGCTGAATAAGTAACATATGTCAAACACAACGTGTATAAGTTAAAGCATGTCGAGTTAATAGTGAGTGCTAAGTCACTCATGTGCTGAGTCACTCAAGTACGGAGTAGATAGTATATGCTGAGTCATTTAGAGGCTGAGTGAAAATATTGAAATTAGTATGTGTCAAGCATTAGGGACTTCAGATGCCAAGTAACACAATTTTGTCATAGTTGTTTGTATTGGCACAAACTACTATGTAAACTATTTTTGAGCCAACTTATAGATTGAATTACAATATTTTGATGATAAGGATGAATCGTAAGGTGGAATCCCTATGCATTACATGCACCCAATTAGGTAAAAGGAAGGTTTAAGTAGCAATATGGATGAATCATAGTCATTGATTCATACCTAAGCCTAAGTCACCTAGGCCTTCTTAAGGAAGACAAACCCTAAATTTTAGAGAGTATGAAAAGGGAATGAATGAATGATCAAGGAGATTTTTGCATGTGCAAAATAGGAAATTCATCATGACCAAGGTATTATGATTAGAATTACATTGCAGAATCAGTTAAAAGAGAACAGAAGTAGAGAGACATCTGATCAAGAAGGATCAAGTACATAGTAGGATAGAGGTGATCTATCATCAAACATAAGAGTGCTAATCATAGGATCAATGTTGAGCATTCTAATAGGTGAATCAGTTAAATCTCTTAATAGAGTAGTCCTAATAGGTTGTATTGAAACCCTCTAACAAGGTGCTTACTTAATTGTGAGTTGAAGTCCTTTAACAAGGCACACTTTTAATAGGGTGTTGAAATCCTTTAATAGGGTAAGACCTAATAGTCTTTGTAAGCCTTTAATAGGGAAGACCTTTCACAAGGTAGATCATGGTTCATGATCAAACATTGTAACCTTCATTCGATACACTTTATTACTGCAATAGTGAATATTTGTGGGTGTCATCCCCACCCTAGTTTTACCTTCTCATTGGAGGGTTTCTGGGTAATCATATCTTGTGTCATATGTGTGAATGCTTACTTATTTACATGTTGTAGATGTACATGCTTTACATGGTATTTCATTTTACTTATTGAATATGTGAGATAGATGTGTGGTGAATATTTTATGGGTCAAATTTTGAAGCATTGATTCAACCGCACCCCCTACCCCCAGAATTTTACCTTTCCTATCATAATTCCAACAGTGTCTTTCCAATATCTTTCAAGTGATGCTAGTTATTTTTCTTGATTCTTCTCAAGGTACATTCTATTCATTTTTTACATTTTTTTATTATGATGAATATCTTGGTTATTTTATGTTTAGGGATTGATTACATTGTTCCATATAATTCATCATGGGTTATATTATCTATTGTATCAACCTTATGTCTCTCCTAGTCTTTATAGACATCATTTGTATTCATTCTTACAAACACACTAAGATAAAGTGTCATTTCCATGTATATTTTCATTTTAGTTATTTTTCCTTTATTTTCCTTTTGATTTGAGCAGTGTTACCTGAGGACACTTATACAAATTATTATGTCCTTGGGATTCATTATATCTTATGCCTTATTGTACATGCACTACTCTGATTAAAGTTCCATGGAGGGTTGATGTTTTTCATTTGTTTATCATATGCCTTTGTCCAATAAGTGTCCCTTTCATGATATTAGCCTCATGACATGTTTGAGATTGATCACCTTAATACACACATATGTATTATATTGTGCATCTTGATTATGGTTCATTGGCATGCAGCTCCATTGGCCCACTTTTCCAATTTCATGTCACCTCACCCTTGTCTAAATTAGGGGGGATTATTCTATTATTTCTTATGCTTCCTTGCTTTGATGGAGTATTTGTTCCTATGTACTAGACAAATGCAGTGGTTGGGTACCTATTCATTTTAGTTAGATGCATCATTTACCATATAAAAACTTTTATTTT
Source organism: Cupressus sempervirens (assembly GCA_028749045.1). NCBI lineage: Eukaryota > Viridiplantae > Streptophyta > Pinopsida > Cupressales > Cupressaceae > Cupressus > Cupressus sempervirens. Next base: position 544,652,255 of record CM053790.1, on the reverse strand, counting down.
CATTCCTACTTTGGTTGTAGCCTTCCATGTTCAATTGATCAACTCTTCACACTTTGGTGTTTCATGCCATCTATGTCTTCAAGTTTAGTTGTTTTCCTTTGTGTGTCACCTAGTTCGAGTAGTGTCTTCTGAGAGAACTCATGCAGGTTATAGTCTTCTCTACCTAGGTAGGCTCTATTTCAGTGGAGTTTCTTTAGATCAACAGTTACTTTTCATAGAGCTTTATATCTTCTACATGCTCAAGTGATGTTCTACATTATCCTCTTTTATTCCTATCTTCTAAGACATTCCCTAGTTTGGAGACTTTTTCAATCCTTCACTAGTTATTTTAGAATTTTTTCCATCTCTTTTTGGAGTAGGATTTTTCCCATATGGTTTTCTCTATTTCTCCTCTTTATAGAGATTTGGTTACACTTGGGTACCTCATTAGGATTTGTTGTTGGGACCCAAATCTACTTTCGTTAGTAGTTTCCAGGTTTTTAGCTACACCCTACTTGCTTATCTTAAGGGGGTATTAGAGTTATTAGATATTTTCTAGTTAACTATATTTTACTTAAGCTAAACTTTAGGTATCTAATAATTAATTCCTTTATTAATTATTATAATGTAACTCAGATAGATTCTTGTTAGTGTTTTGATCTCCTTTTATAAGGATTGATCCCTCGTTGTAATTTACTAATCCATTCACTTTTGATACTCAAAATTTCTCTTTTACTCATCAAGAATGTCTACTCCTTGGATCTATGAATTCCAACCTCCATAGCTTTTGCTTTTTTCTTTTTGTGATAGGTGTTTGCATGCAAGTGATTCTTGGGAGTTGTGGGGTTGATCTTTCATCAGCTTCAACAGTCCATTTTTTGGGGGTTGGAGGGCATTTATATTTTCACACACATGTAGAGGAAAGAGAGGATTTTTTATTTTATCCAACAATTATTGATGCATTTTGAGGTCTTTTTATGCATTTTAGTTCTTTTCTAGTTGTAGTACAATTGGGAAGGTTTTTTCAGTAGTTAGACTTTGAAGTTACTCACAATTGAGCTCGTATTTTCTAGGAATTTGTTCTTGCATCCAAGTTCATGAGATTATATGATTTTGAGGGTGTTTTGATGTAATTAGAGACAATTATGATTTGTTCTACATCAATTTTGAGGGTTACACACATGTAGTTTTAGTTCATAGGAGTTTTTGGGTGGTCAATTGCATGTTTCTCACAATTTGAATTTTCTTTCTTCAAACAATAGGAACACCAATAAGGCATGTATTAAACACAAAGTAAATACTAAGGAACACAAAATTAGTAATAGAATATTATAGGTATCTCAAAAGTCATATTGAATTTCATGTATTGGTTACTACTAATAATATCGAGGGTCAAAAATGTCAAGTATTAATCTTTCATATTATTTGAAGATGTATAATATAGTGTAAAGTATGTTTTTGCAAAATACGACACAAAACTTGATTTCGAAGAATGGAGGCACTTTTGCACCAATTTTTTACCTAACATGCTAGTGTTATTTTAGTTACAAAATACACTAAAAATTGGTTCAATTTTAGGCACTAATTGGGTGCTAATTTAGGCACAATATCAAAATACTCATATAGTGCTAAAGTAGATGCTAGTTCAGAGCTAAAGTAGGTTCTAATTTTGATGCTACTAAAATAAGCACAAATTTAGGAACTAAGTTAAATGCTAAATTGGACATTGATTTAGGAACTAAACTAGACACTACTAATCTAGGGGCTATATCAAGCACTAATTCATGCACTAAATCCCATGCTAAATTAGGCACTAAATTAGATGTTCATTTAGGTACTAGTAAAATAGGTGTTAATTTAGGTGCTAATTAAATTGGGCCCTAATTTAGGCACTAAATTAGGAGCTAAATTAGGTGCTACTTCAACCACTAAACTAAACATTAATTTAGGTATTGATTTAGACACCAAATAGTGCATGATTTAGCACCTACATATTTTATCTAGCACAAGTTGTGCCAAAACGGTGACATCCCAAAAAATAATACCATCTTTTTAGAAAATTGGAAAAAAAAAATACATTGAAAGGTAGGTGAAAGTAAAAATGGAGTTAATTTCTTATTTTGTTGTAGTGTTCACATCAATTATTTATTTTTTCAACAAATGAAAAACCCATTAATTATCCTATAATTTGATGTAAAACACCATTAGTAAAAAAATAAACAACAACATCATTTAATATTTTTTTTATTGGTAATATTGAAATATGTTCTATTAGTATAGTAATAGTAACTTACATTGAGTGTATAACATCATCCTTCAATCCTACTCATCTACCCAACTACTATCAACATCAACATTTTATAGAAGTTAACATCAAAATTTCCTCGTAGCCTCTTTATAATTTTGCCTTCTTGGCTTACGTCTGATTACAATGATAAAGGAAAGATTCATCTAAATCAAAGTTAGATTTTACTACTAAAGAATAATTTTCCTTGCCATCCAAGCTTTCTCCTACACCTCACGACTTGCACCATGACCTTCCTTTGCAACAACACACCAAAACCTAAATCCTCATGTCTTTTTTCCATTATTATCTAAACAAAAATCCCCTTACTTTTAGAAAGACCAAAATTTGACCATTCATCACTCAATCCACTTTACACAAATGCTCTTTGATGCCTTCCAAAGTTGGTTTACATATATCTCGTCACAAGAAAAGAAAAAATCCTTCTTTCTATCAATGTCCTTTTCTAATGTCTATAAATTTCTTTTTTTACCCCCACCTAGTATTCTACCCTCCTATATCCAATTTTATCAACTCTACCCCACTATCTCAAAAAGGGAATTGAGTCATGGATCTTAGCATCCTCCTCATCTTCAAAGTAATTAGTAATGTCCAACCCTACACTAGACACCACACATTCTAGACTGGATGCAAAACTAAGGAGAAAATATTTATTAAATAAAGCAAAAATCACCTACTTTACCTCAACTATACACTTGTCAATATCCAAGACCCATGCAATTATTATTAAAATCAATTTATTTTGACTCGCCATTTATGTTTTCTCTCATAAAACTAAGCCCAATAAATCTGATCCCAACATTGATCATCACATCTCTTTATTTTCAACAACCCATGCAAATATTATTTCTTCATCGGTTATTTCTTATTATTAATCAAGGAAGTAGTTTCCATCTCTTTAGACTCAAGTACCATGCACCATAAAAGATATTCAATTCACTCCACAATTCTCACCCTAGTGATCAACTTTAAAACGTGAAGGCACTTGTATCAATTTCTTGGTTAAATACCCTCACATCACTAACACATTTCAACTATCATATCAAAACTAACAAACATTTATCCAGACATCTAGCATACAACTAAGCTTGGCACTTAATGAAATCATGTTACTTTTTGCAATCATCTCATGTGATAATTAAAATTCTTACATCGCCCCTTTTACCTTGTTCACTTACACTTACCTTATAATTTAATGATAGCCCCTCTACTACACCAACCAAATAATCATTAACAACTTTTATATTTAAATAGAAACTACTCTTAGGTCTTCAAACTTTAACTCATCTAAACTATTAAATGCAATTGCCCATCTACATAAAACATACACTTCTTTATTTTCTTCTCTCCTTAGGTGGCTAATTTTAAATTCTAAAAATTGGCCCAACTCCTCCTAACCTACACTAATAAATCCTTTCAATTTCCAAGCACAATTTCTCCCAATTCGAATGGCTTCCACAATAATATTTTAATCCCTCTATAAGTGAGTATTATCTATATTCATATATCTCCCTAACTTCATATAAAGTAGAGAAGCTTGCACCTAATATATCCAAATTATTAGTTCCATCCTTGACCATTTTTATAGCAAAGACAATTAGATTGCCCTTTCAATCTCTTACAATCACATAGCCCCCTACTATACCTAGGTTACTCATTTTAATACTATCAATTTTACTTTACTTCACCTCATCTTTGGGAAACTCCACCTAACTTCTTTCAAATTTTCACCTTCCTATTATCTATATCTTATCCTTATTCTAGGACATTCAAAATGAACATTCTTGTCCAAATGATTAAAGGAAGTTTAGGGTCTTAATTGAGGTATAGAAGAATTCATTACCTCTTCAATAGAGTAATTAATCCTTCTATAGATCTTCTCTATAGAGTCTCCTGATCTTGAAAAATCCTCCTACTTCATTATTTCCATAATTCCCATACAAAAATGGAAGGGCTAACTACCCAAATTTTAGGTAGTATTAATTTCTTATGAATAATAGAACAACTTTAAACATCTTCAATACTAAAGATTGAATAGACCCACCCATCCAAGCTTTTCCCTAATAATCTCCCAATATTCTTGTACAAATTTGCACTCCACTAAAAAATGACCAATATTTCTATAGCTTCCTCACAAAGTACACACCTATTTGGACCCAAAAAACCATACTTATTTCTTCTCTCCTTTGTTAAGATACTCCCATGAGTTGCTAACCATGTAGATGAGTCTGCCATAGGAAAACAATGTATGTCCTAGCATCATTTAATAGGTCAGGCCTTTAAGTCAATCTCATTGGTCAGCAAATGATAACCCAACTTTATTGTTCATACTATCAACTTTTTCCCACATACCAAATGTGTTTATCTTTCTTCCTAAATATCTACAATTCCCTATTAATGAAAAATATAATGTCTAATGTCTAATTATTGTTATGTTAACCCAATATTCTCCATACACTTTTGTCCTTACTATCTTCCTAATATTGCCTCCTTTATCTCCAAATAATCATGAAATTCATCATCCACCTATCAAAAATGATATCAAAACATGAAGTTCACATTATCCTTAGTGCAAGTGCACCTTTCCATGATTCACCTGTAAAGAATATAGACCTTTCATAGCCAACTTGCCACAAAGGGTGATTATAAATTGTTTCACTACATTCAAGGATGGAGTTCCATATTGCATAACTTTTAGGAGGATTTTGAACTTCAAGGATTATATTACTATAAATCGAGTTGTTAACATACTTTTCCTTTAAAGTTCAGACCCAGAGCATATGAGGATTAGCATAAATACTTCACACCAATTCAACACCTAGAGCTTTATTCATAACTTTTAGTCCCTTAAGAGAACACCCCTATTCATTTTTTGTTTTAAATTTTTATTCCAAACAATCAGTGTATTTTTATTCTCCTTTTGAACCACATTCCCAAAAAAATATTCATCCTCTACCCTATAAATCTTAAAGCCTTGGTTGGAATTTTTGAGATATCTCATCAAGAAGTTAGGGATTAGTGACATAATAGAATGTATGATTAAAATCCTACTTGCACATGTTAGACACTTACTCTTTCAACCTTCCATACTTCTAACACAAATATCTACCAAGTCTTTCCATAAATTTTTCCTACAATATCCTTCACATAAAGGTATCCATAAATTTTTCCCAAACAATTTTCCCAATTTCAAATCTAGGACTCTACAAATTTGTCTTTGGATATTCAAAATTGTATTAAAAACTAAAACTTTATACTTAATTTAATTAATATGCTTCCTTGAAACTACATTGTATCTATCAAGTGTACATTTAATAAACTTGGCTTTCCTAATAGTCATGGATTAACCCATCACATAGGCGTCATCTACAAATTTTAAATGAGATAAAGGGATTATTCCCTTAGAAATCTTAACACCTTTCCAATTCCCACTATTCCAACTAATAAAAACCAATCTAACTCTTTAGCCATATTGAGAAAAATATTCATATGGTTTGTCCAAGTGAATTTTCCAATTTTGTAGCTCTATATCCAACCACCCATTGGAGTTGACAAAATTTGTGAATTATCTCGGACTCTGACCATCCCATTTATGCTCACCTTTCTTTTCTATTGCATTTATATTAGCATTGAACTCTCCTCATAGAAGAATTGAATAACCCAATTATAAAAAGAAAAGGGCTTAGGAGAAATTCACAACCATTCTAGATGGCTATTTCTTCATATGATAATTGTTAAAGACAACATTTTTACCATAAGTTATTTTGAACAAACCTTTGCAAATTACGAATAACAATCTTAGTTTACCAAAAACACCTCAATTTTAGCCTCATTCCAAAGGACACCAAGGAACCCTAAAGCACCTTCTATACCAAAAAAATTTGCATCCTATTTTACAAAACTTCTCCCAAATTGGTCTACAACCTCATCCTTGATTTTTTTTTCTTACCTAATGAAAGAACCTTTTTACCATGAAAATATTGTCAAGGGAATCAAATCCCCTAAAATTCCATGAAATGACCCTTATTGTAGTCAAGAAATGGCATATCCTTTTCTCATTCTCAATAAGTTAGTTTGGTCAACAACACTCCTAGTTATTTAAAACTTCATTCTTCTAGTCTTTTTCCCATGCCTCCTCTTTTCTCCAATATTATGTTTGGATATTAGATAAGAATAATGTTCAATCTCTTTATTCTCCATAATATTTTATGAATCATAAAAACCTAAGTTATCATTCTCTCTATCCTCATCTTGTGATTCAAATTCAAACTTTGTTTTGACTACATTACTCTCATTATCTCTAACAAAATCAAAGGGATTATATAGATTAATAATGGGGGATATTTTGATATCCTTGAAGATTATATGTCCTTCCTTATCAAGGGAATCCATAAATGTAGAAATAAATCCCAAAAGATTATTTGTAGCATCGTCAAAATCATTAACAAGTTTGACCCCTATATAACCCCCACCATGAGATCATTCATCATCAACCTTGTCATTTTCCTTATGGAATTTATTCAAAACCACCATCTCATATTTAAAATCCTAATGTAGTAGAATCCTAGGCTATTTGGTAATACTATATGTTCAATTGGTTTTGACCTTGGAGTTGGTCAACTTAGTTGAAAGGAGATGATGCTCGGTCACTACCAAGGTAGTTCTCAATTTTAGTTTTACCCAAGGAACTCAATGATTGAAGGAACTTGATTGTGCTTATGGTGATTTATTGATAATAATCTCAATGAAATTGGTGCTTGCTGAATAGGGATCTTGGTGGAAATGCTTTCTAGGTATGTTCAACATATACTTGGTGTGCTCAGTGCTTGTGACTATTGCTCAGTAGTTTGGTTCACCAACTGGGTATTCTTGGGAGATTTGATCCATTTCTAGTACATTTAATTTGTGTTGCATGTGATCATGATGTAGATTAGTCATGGGATGTGTATGGACCTATTTTGGTTCTTGGTTCTTTCCCTTATTCAATTATTTCTAGAAGCTAACTAAGGCATATTGTGTTTATTTGAGTTCTAGATGATTCTAATTGTAACAAGTAAACTTGTGGTCATGAAAGTATAACAAGAGAGGTTTGGGTAGTGATTAGGCAATGAAAAAGGGAGAATTAGTTGGAAGTCAACTAGAGAGGTGTAGCTAAGAGGGGTGAGTTTAGCAAAGATAGTAGTTGAGTGTGGGCTTCGGAAATAAGAAGGTTTCTTAGTGGCCTAAGAGAAAAGTTTAGATCTTTGCTTGGAGTTTCTACTATTTTTTTGTCTTATTATAGATTTAGGCTAGCTAGGAGTTATGTAGATATTCTAAGATATTATAGAACTATTACTATAATTGATTTTGTATTTGGCCATAACCGGGAAGACCTTATGACCAGACATATTAATGTAATCAATTATTTGATAATAATAAAAAGTTGGATTTTCTATCAGCTATTGTGTGGTTATTTGTTGGTGGCATAGTAACCTCTACTGGGGGTTCACTCATACTTGTACTACATCAGGTGGTATTAGAGTGAAGATTTGATATGATTGGTGATTGTTTGAACATGGTTAAAGAGATTATGTGTGATTCTTATTGTGAATCCATATTCCTCGACTTGTGAGAACTTTCTTATTATTTGTACAAGGTAAAAGATTGTGATTAGACTTGCAAAAAACTTGGGTTTGTTACAAGGTGCTTGAATAGAATTTGTTGCAATGGTTTTTTGAAGATCTTGGAAGATGCCTCATAGAAGATTAGAGCCTAGGGAAATTTTAGATCTTTGTGATGCGATGGAGATTAAGATTTCAGATAAAGTTAGATCTGATTTTAGATCTAAGATGAAGTTGATGAATAACGATATGGTTTCTAAGATGATGAGATCTCTAGATGGTGTACTGAGGAATGTGGGTACAGAAGATGGCTATGAAGAAGTTGATGAAGAATGGTATGGTTACTAAGATCATGTGATTTATAGATGGTGTATTGAGGAATTTGGGTATAAAAGATGGCTATGAGGAAGCTAATGAATACTTTGAGCCTAATGGATCTAGTGGTGAAGATAGAGTTGACTAGATGGAGAGATCTTTAGAAGACATAACTAGTTGCTTGGATAGATCTGGATATTGCTTGAAACTAAAGCATAATATAGACAATTCTACTTTTTCAAGTACTTTGAATTGAGAGGACTTGATAAATTGGATTGGTGAGTTAGAAGACTACCTTGAGTTGGAGGATATTGGCAATCCACTCAAAGTGAGGTTGGCACAGACTATATTGAAATGAAATGCTACTTCATGGTGGAAAGAGTTGGAGTGAGATAAATATGGGGAAGATGAGATGAAAATCACTAGGTGAAGATTGTGGTGACAAAATTAAAGGCTAAGTTCATTCTTTTTGATTATGAACTTGAGTTGTTTAAGAGGTTTCAAAGTCTGAACTAGAAGGATATGTCTGTGAAGGACAAGTTTCACAAGTTAACTATTCAGTTTGGGAATAGAGAACTTTCTAAGGAAAGGGTGGCTAGGTACATTGATGGTTTGAGGTTCAATATGTAGGATGAGATTGGCATCTTGAAGATTGATTCGGTTGATGATGCTTATCAGAATGCTCTAAAGGCATAAAATAAGTTAAAAAGAAGGTATCAATGTAATTCCTGAGGGAAGGAGAAGAAATCTTGAACACTCGATGAAAGATAAACCAATTACGGTTTGAGGTTCAATATGTAGGATGAGATGGGTATCTTGAAGATTGATTTGGTTGATGATGCTTATCAGAATGCTCTAAAGGCATAAAATAAGTTAAAAAGAAGGTATCAACATAATTCTTGAGGGAAGGAGAAGAAATCTTGAACACTCGGTGAAAGATAAACCAATTGTTAAAGATGAATCAAAACTTGTTGAACCAAGGAAAAGGAAAAGTAGAGGTGGATTGCATAGTACTTGTTATAAATGTGATGAAGGACATAGATCTTTTGAATATCTCAATATTGATAGGAAGGTTGGTGATAAAAGAGTTGTTGTGGTGAATGAGAATGAGAACTCACTAAATGAGCTGAAGGTGGAAGATAATTTGTTTATTCAGTGAGTATTTTTGGTTAAGAAGGCACTGGAACCTCATTAGAGGAGGAATCTATTTAGGACTCGATGCAAGTTTAGAGTTAAATGTTGAAACGTAATTATGGATAGTGGTAGTATTAATAAGCTAGTTGTTGAAGAGATCATTTAAAAACTTGGTTTGAAGAAAGTGAAACATTCTCATCCTTATAGGACCAGTTGGTTACAAAATAAACATGATTTGGAAGTGAGGGAGCAGTGTCTTGTTAATTTTTCAAATTGGGCAGTATATGGATCAGGTGTTGTGTAATATTATGGACATGAGTAATTACCACATATTATTTGATAGAGCTTGGCAATATGATTACAAGGAAGTCTATGATTTTGTCAAGAATGTGTTTAATATTGAGAAGGGTGGGAGGAAGTTTTCCCTAATTCCTTCGAAGAATGCAAAAGTTCATAGGAGGAACCCAAGTTTTGATAGGTGAGTTAAGTATAAGGATTCTCAAAGAGCTAGAGATCAACATTGAAAATAGACCTATAGCACATCAAAGATGAACATGACATTTTTTGTTGTGGGAAAGGATTTAGAGAAGTAAAAAAAAAGGAAACTGTACAAGTTTAAGACTTAGAGGACATGTACGGTAAGATCTAGTTTGGGGTTTAAAGGTTGAACTTGAGAAGATGTTCTTCTAGATGATAAGAACATATTTTCATGCCTAGGGTTTTTTTTGTAGGAGCATCCTAGGGTAGTTGGTAACCATGTATGTTGAAGTGGTTTTGACCTTTGAGTTGGTGAACTTTTGAAAGGAGGTAGTTCTCAGTCACTACTGGGGTAGTTCTCAATTGTAGTTTCACTTGATAAATTTTGTGATTGAAGGAACTTGGTTGTGCTTATGGTGTTGAGTTTATAATCTTCCAAATTATTTCTAGTTTTTCTTGTGGTATACTTGGCATGTTCGGTGCTTGTTTCCGTTGCTCAATGGTTTGGTTCACAAAACTGGGTGTTCTTAGGAAATTTGATCTCGATTGGTGTATTTAATTTATGTTGGGTGTGATCATGGTGTTGATCAATCATGGGATGTATGTGGACATATTTAGGGTATTTTTTCTTTCTCTTGGTTGAATTTAATGAGTATTGTAAGATAACTAAGGTATATTGTGTTTATTTGGTTCTAGATTATTCTAATTATAACAGGCCAACTTGTGGTTGTGCAAGTATAAAAGGAGGGGTTTGAGTAGTGTTTAGGTAGTGAAAATGCAAGAATGAGCCAAAAGTCAGCTAGAGAGGTATAGATGAGAGGAAAACTTTTATTATAGATAGTAGTTGAATGTGGGATTAGGAAACAAGAAGATTTCTAGGTGGGTTGCGAACACAAGTTTAGATTTTCTTTGGTTTTTCTACCAGATTGTTGTGTTGTTACAGATCTACGTTAGCTAGGAGTTATGCGGATCTTGTGAGATATTTTAGAACTACTACTCTAATTTATTTTGTAATTGGTTGTAACTGTGAAGGTCTTACAACCTAGCACATTGAATGTAATCAATTATTTGATGGATAAATAGTTTGTGGCTTTTCTATCAGATCTTGAGTTGTGTGTTGTGTTTCTGTTGTATGGTTATTTGCTAGGGGATTGGTAACCTCCATTGGGGGTTCAATCATCCTTACACTACATCAAATCCTCATCCATATCACCAATATATGACTAAAGAGCATCATCTAAATCATTTGCCCCTAACAATTCCTTTGACCCCCTGTATCTTGCATTAGCAACATGACCTTGTTCATGTAATATGTCATTATTATGATGCAAATAAAAAGAAGAGAGATATTCCATCGATACTTTAAGTGACACATATTTTTAGTCACTTAAGGTTCCACTTACTCCTTCCTAAGGAAAGGAAGGATCCATCATACCATCCTCATGTTAACCCAATGCAAAACCCCATTCTTACTGTCCGTATGAATCTTCTGCATCATCACTTCCTTAGATCAAAGAAAATATTTTTTAAAAAAATCCTTTGAAAATTATTGTGTTCTAAATAATCATATCTAATAACTACCTATGTCATTCTCAAGATTATTATTCAAATGGGGGTCACAAATCTCATCCTTCTCCAATATCAATAGTTGTTTTCACTCCCCTTTCTCTAATCCAGAAATAATGTAATTAGGAAGATAAAAACATTCTTACATCTTGACCAAGATCCATGGGTTGATTGAGAATTACTTTGAGCCTACATACTCCTCCATTGAAATAAAGATCCCAAGCTATTTTCAATCTACTTTAAGGTTTCCCCGTTCATCTATTCAAAGGGCACACGTTGAATTCAAACCTATAATAGTAACTCCTCCACCTTCTCTTTGAGAGGATTAAAAATTAGCATCTGATCCCTGACATAGATCTCTTTTCCATTAATCAAATAGGGCCTCCAGTAAGAATCTAGTGTTTGTCCTATTTAGAGGTACATGTAACAAGAAGAAGACCATTTTCCATCATTTTGAAATCACAATCATTACCTAATGCTTCATACACCAACTTTTCACTAGGCTTATGGATGGCCAAGGGACCATCCATTTCATTATAAAATATTTATCCTCTCAAAAGGAAATAGAGTCCATCCATTTCTTATTGTTAATCAAAAGATATGAATCCCTAAAATTTATTATATTATTGCTCACTGGTTGAGAACATTTCACACCTTTTGATTAAGTTTTGGGCTACAAAAGCTTGTGTTTTATCTCATTAAAGCTAAAATTATTCCTAATAGGGAATAAATTCCCTTGGGTAGTATAACTTGTTTTTGTTTGTTCCAATCCCTTCCATCCCTAATCACATCATCCAAATTAATAATTGATTAATTAAGCATTCAATATTATTTTTGTAGAGGGTTTATCTAAAAACTTGGTTGATTTATCTTCTTAAAAGGCCATCTCTTCAAGTGTTATTCATTGCAAGAAAAGACCCATAGTTGTCTTGCACCATATATGTACCATATTTGAAGATCAATATTATTACATCAAATACTCCTAGTCACATACATATGATTAGGCCAAGCAATAAATAATCATTGAGGATCCAATTTGTATATGTTTTCTTAACTTTAATAAAGATTTATTCAATTACATAATTTTCCTTTGATTTATAATAACTTTTTTGTCTTTTATTTGTTAAACTATCATCATGAGTTTAGCAGTCACTACTTTTGGTGTTTCTAAATTTAAGATTTGTATAATTAAAGTAGATTATTGAATCAAATAGCATCTTCTTAATTAATATTATACTTCAAATTCAATTATCAGCTCTACATACAAAATTAAAATCATGTCAATTCTAAAATTTGATATGAAACTTTGAAAAGCATCTCAAATTTATTATAACCAAATCAAACTAACCAATGCAATAATATTCTCTTATATATATTTTTTAGTTTACTTCTTTAAATATGTAAATCTTTATCTCTAGTCTACTTAATCTCTAGAATGTCATTATAAATCCTTCATTCATTCACATTGAATCCAATATTCTTTTAAAGTTCATACTCCAAAAAAATTGTATTTTATTTAAAAACTCCCCTGCATTGTTCAATTAATGTTTTCATTGTATCCCTACTCAATTTTTCATTAATCGCAAACTTTGTAGCCGTTGCTAATAATCTCAATCACTTTTTCTCTCTAGGACACACATAAGAAGTAGCGTTCTCTAAGTTATCTCCTAAAACATTTTCCCCTTCTCTATTTCATTTCATCTTGAACTCATATCTCAAGCTCAAAAAAAATCTCTCCAATATTACATTTACATTTAATTATTTAGAGAAGTACTTAGGGAGAGGCTAAGAGATCATTGTGGAGTCTTACAAGACATTGGAAACATCTTTATTGTCTTGCCAAAATGCTATATCTATAGAAGTTGTCAATCCAATTTCATGAAGTCAAGATCACCAATATGCAAAGATATGGTGTTACTGGAAAGAAATGAATAACAAAGAAAGGGTCTGTGCTCAAAAAATATGAAAGATTATATTATCAAATGAATTGAACTAAATAAACAATACAATGATCAATCCTTTATAAAGGAGATCATGAGTCTGCAATAAGAAGCTATAAAAAAAGATGTTTAATAATTAATATAATTATTACATGTTACTAATGCATAAAGTGGTATCTTAAGAAAGAAGTACGGTAACTTAATGATCAATTTAAGATGAGTTAATAATTAATTTTTTACTTTATTGTAACAATATCATTAAGGGAAGAGTAACACCAACAGAGCATGGTTGTGCATATCTTATCTAATAATTAATTACCACTATTTTCTTTTTGAGAAGACAAGTAAGGGAAGGGACATAATCCATTACGAAAAACAAGATTCCATAGAGGAAACAATAACCAAACAATAGAAGAAACATAGTAAAACCCACCTAACACTAAGACTAATCCACCAAAAAAGGATTACAAGTTCATAATAGTTAGCCAACTAGAGCAACAACATTAAGTGTCCATAGTGATAACATCTACAAGAACTAACTAACTAACATATCATTAAAATAATTTAAAATATTAATATCTAGAGATATATTGTGATTCATATAAAAGCCTTATAATAGTTAAAAACATCCCTCGACAATAAAATAACTAAACCAATCCAAAGATAAACAAATATCATTATCTAGAGTTATAAAGATCCTCAATTTGGGCTCCAATATTTTTCTAGCTCGTAAAGCGCAACCATCCAATGTTCACTTACTTTATAGAGTTGATCATCTATCACTCCAATGTTTCTACCTACCTTTTTTTAGCCCCTCCTTAATCTTAGATTTTCTATTACGCATTCCCATCACTACCATGTTTATGATGTTTAGTGGTAAAATGGAAAAACTTTAAATAGAGTTGTAGGCCTCCATTTTATGAGGTCACTAAGCCATTCAAATATGTGTGAGGGAAAGAGGGGAATTTTTTAGTATGATTATACTTATGATCCAAATTAGATTAGTTAGGACCCAAATGAAGAAGGGAGATAATACCAAATCTAAGTTATAATAAGGAATACAATACAAGGAAATTTACTCTCTTTAGCCCTTGATAGGATAATATGAATGAAAAATTAAACTAATTGATTAAGTAAAGTAAATCTAAATTCTATGTAATTATAATTAGCACAATTAAGATGTAAATCTAGGGTAAAGATATGAAAGGAAATAAAATATAAATGAATCACCTTGAAATGCATAGAAGAAGATGTATTTTCACTCTAAAACTCATAGACCTTAATTGTATTTGATTATCTGTACACAGATCTCCAAATGAAATGACAAACGAAAAAAACCAAGAAATCTTCCCAAAATTTAAGACTGAAGGAATAGGTCGACTTGGGAAGATTTCTTACAACTAGGTTGACATAGTCCAGTGATCTACAACTAACAACTCCAAAAACTTGTAAATAATAGGTTCCATATATGTAATCTTTTTCGCTCCCAACTTGCAAATTAGAAAATAAAAGAAAGGTTTAAAGTTTGATGAGGGATTTCCTTAGTCAAGCCCTAGGTTAAGGAATTAACTGTAGTTGACAAATGAAAATCTAAATGGTTGAAAGATAAGATAAATTTTGGGGTTTACCGTGTTTGTATGTATGTAAATGTAATATAGATCTTGAATTAGGAATGTAGGGTATCTCCACTCTTTGCAATGGATCTACCATAATTCCATCATAGTTCCATGAATTTAAAAGTTTATCAATGAAGAATATGATGAATTCTTCAATCAATATATCCTCCCTTAATGGCCAACAATAAGTTATATCTTGGAGAGGAAATGCTCACAAAGGATCCTTTAATACTAGATAGAAATATCCTTGCTTAAATGCTTGAAAGTCTTGAATACTTGAACTCCTTGAATGCAAAAGGTAGAAATCATCACTTGAGAGAAAGAGCCTGAGTGTATGAGATGCTTGAGAATGGATGATATCAGATGAGATATGAAAATGAAGCCTCCAAGTCTCCTTATATATGAGTTTTTGAATGAGAAAATAATATAAGCTGATTGGATAATGGTCACAAACTAATTAAACTCTCGAGGCCTTTCAGACCCTGAGCTCCAAAATTATTAGGGACTAGGTTGACCTAGATCAACCTAGTCCAAGACTATGTCAACTTGGGAGGACTAGGTTGACCTAAGTTGACCTCATCTTGGAGGTTCAGTCTCAGGTGCCATAGAAAGCAAAGGTAGATGCTAGAAAGATAAGGGTGGAAAGAGAAAGAAGATAGAAGAAATGAAGATCAAGAACAAGCATATCCATGGTCCATAGAGGGAATTATAAAAAAGGGTGCTAGAAGTTCTTAAAATGAAAGTGCATCCATTTTTAAATGGTACATTTAGCCCCCACTTTAGCAAGAGTATGAGTTGCCTCAAGCTCATGGTAAAATAGATAAAAAACAAAAGAAGATCTTATCACAACTTAGGAGATAAGGAAATCATTAAGATAGGAACAATGCATGGATTTGAAGATAACTTAGAAATCATACCAAGCCAGAAAGATTAAAACACTCTAAGCCATGCTCAAACTCTATATCTGCCGTAAGAAACTTGAGTCTTCATCATATCTCAAAATCATAATAAAAGATATTTCTGAAAAGAAAGAAAGAGAGAGAAGGGGGTGTGATCAACTTTCCCAATAAGGTTTGTGTTCCTTATTGTGAATCACACAAAAAGGAGATAGGTTTGAATGGTCTAACAAGTGTTCCCAATAGTCAATCCCACAAAGAAAAGAAAATGAGAGGATTGAATGGTCTAGTGGGTTTGTGTTCCTAATAGTCAATCCTACAAATTTTCTTTACACTCTCATGATATAGTACTCAAATATTATGAGAATTTTTTGTGTGTGCTTGGATAGGTCAAATGTTCTAACAAGTGTGTGTGACATGCTTTTCAACCAATCAAAGACATGTATAAAAAGAGAGTAGCTAGCCCTAGCAAGTTCTGGCATACTAGTGTACTCTATATGGTGTACTTGAAAAATAAAAACATATGAAAAATATAAGGGGACCATGTATGCCCCCCCCCCCCAACCTTAAGATGGAAAAATAATTTCTTTCTTTGGCATCTTAAGGAAGTGATGAAAAAGGATAAAGAAATTTCAGCATCAAGAGAGTATCCAAAAGCAACACCCAGTCCAAACCAAAGAGGTCACAAATCCAATGAGGTCATGGAAGGATAGAATTTAGAGACAACATGCAAGAAGTAGAAAATGAAATCCTTAAAAAATGGGATACACTATCCAAGCTGGTAAGTGATCTATCTACCATGTAAACCCACTTACTAATAATATAAGATTGGATGTAACATCATAAACAAATAACACTCAATTGAAGGAAATAGTGGATCCATGAGAAAGTGAAAAATAAAGAAATGATTCTCTTGCCCCCCAAGTATATGAATAAGAGAAGACAAAAAAACCTTATTATTTTACTCACAAAGAGAACCATGTATGAAAATGAGCCTCGGAGAGAAGGCTAATAATGTTACATGGCGTGGAGAAACATAATAAGGACTTAAATGATATTTAAAGAAATCAGAAGAAAAAGAGAGCTCATTAAAAGGAGATATGTGAATAGCCCCATTACTAATGAGTTGTTGGATCTTATAATGTAAAGCATGATAATTATTAATAGAGTAATCATGATAAAGGTGATACATGCAAAATAGAAGTTTCATAAGTTTTTGACTATGTTTCTTTCTATGTTTAGGCCTATTAATCACCTTAGCACAAAGAAGTTTAGGTAATATGAGCTCTTGATTAGTAGGAAAACATATGTGACAAGACATGGACAAAGAATGAGATTCAATAATTTGTTACGCACATCCTAAACTATGATAAAAAATGGTATTAAAAGAGTTCTTATGCCCCCCATTTCCTAAGGGCATTGGAATTTTATCATTAGATTTAACAGATTCATCATGAGTGGAAGTAGAAACAAAATTGATGAAGAAAGGAGTTGTGTGATCTCTCATGAATGGAAATTCATTAACTTTATATTCTCCAATAAAGGTTGGTGTGAAATCTAAGGATCCCAAACCATCACCTAGATGGGTATTTGTAGAAGGGGTATTATCATTAGATTCTTGATTTTTTTGTTCCTCGACATTTAGACAACTATTTGGCTTAGTGTATGCATGAAGAGTGTACATTACATTATTATTGAGAAACTTGACTATTTGATGATGAGTTGAAAGAAAAACATGCATAGCATGTAACCAAGGTCTACCCAAAAGTATATTGTAATTGAGAGGTCCAGGAATAACATGAATATGAGTATTTAGAACAACCAGACCTACTTTGATAGGTAAAGTGATGGTGTCTAAATATTTCTTATAAATGCTATCGAACAAACAAATAATGGTACTATCAGGTTGATATTTCAAAGATTGTTGTTAATTGATTTGGGCATATCCATGCTACAAATATTAAGCCCGTATCCATTATCAATTAGAATTCAACGAATAAGATTACCATTAACTAGGACACCTAGCATAAGAGCATCATAATTATCTTGAATCTAGTTAGGAGGTAAGTCATCATGAGAAAAGATAATTTGAGGTGAGATGGTGGTAGTACTCAGGCATTTTTAAAATGCATTGATGTTATCTTGATTAGGAGATGGAGTTGGAAGGGTGGATAAAGCTTGTTTCAAGGCTTCATGATATGTAGGAGATTTTTGAAGAAGTTCCCAAAAAGAAATCTTGGTGGGGGTACTACATAACTTTGATACAAAATCATAGTCCAATCTAAGATTTTGAGAAAGGTGAGGTGGAGGGGGAAGAATGGGTTGAGAAGGTGGAAGAGCTGTAGTAAGTTGATTATTTCTTGTACAATAGGAATGATACACTATATGATGATCATTAGAATCACTATTTTCCCCTTTAAGAGTTATGGCAGGACAACCCTTAAAGGTAATAATAGGATTATTGGATGAAGGGTACCCCTTGAGAGTGAGAATAGGTTGATCAACATTAACTTAATTAAGAGCTTGTTTCTTCATAGATGCATCACTAGAAGAAAGAATGTTAAGAAGATTGTTAGTATCACCTCTTCCTAAAGAATATTTAGAATAGGGATTTTAGATATCTGTCAATGATTCATCTCTAGTAATATCATCAAATGAAGGCAAGGTCACATTGATGAAAGTATTTATAATGTCCTCCTCTTGTGCTACAACATCCCTAACTTCTAAGAGAAAGGTATTTTTTTTTAGAAGGAGAAATATCAATTATGTCATGTCAAAATGTGATAGAATAGGTGTCATCCATGATATCATTGTTTTTAAGTAAGTTTGTTTCATGAGGAAAAGAGTAGTCCATGTCATCATCCAATGGTTCATCCTAAATAGAAGAATCATCATGGGGAAGGATATTTCTATCAAGAAAGTATACCATAGAAGAAAAATGAGAGGAATTGAAAGAAGGTAGAAATTCATCCCTACCTAAAGTGTCCTTATAGATAAGGTCTATATTAGGAGAAATGTTAACATCAATCTCTAACTTTCCTTCACAAAGAAAAAGATTGTTATGAGAGAGGTTAAAATCATATTATTTCTCTAATGGTTCCTTATAAGATGACATAAGAGGGGAAAAGGAAACATCACATTCCCTAGATTGATCCCTTTTAGGAGAAGCATATCTTAAAGGAGGTTGTTTTTTTATGGAA
The DNA here is from genome assembly GCA_028749045.1 of Cupressus sempervirens. Taxonomy (NCBI): domain Eukaryota; kingdom Viridiplantae; phylum Streptophyta; class Pinopsida; order Cupressales; family Cupressaceae; genus Cupressus; species Cupressus sempervirens. The sequence goes on along the minus strand of CM053790.1, from coordinate 544,633,227 downwards.
AATGGGTTAGAAAAATGGTTGAAAAATACTCTAAATAGCTTTTAAAACATCAATGAAATGTATGCAATCTAGATCTAAACATGCAATGCAAAAGAAGATTTTAAAAAATAGATAAATAAATCTAACTTAATAATATAGCCAAATCTAACTCCAAAAATGTAATGGGATAGGAAAATTTATCGTGTTCACCTAAAAGAAGGTAAACACCCAAAAAAAGAAATTTAATTCCAAAGAGAAAGGGGCACAAGTTGGATTTACCAAAAGAAGGTGAAGTAGAGACAAAAGAAGAGAGATAAAGGGATATAATTCCAAAATAAAAATGAGGGGACTCATCACGTTCACCAAAAGAAGGTAAACACCTCAAAATAAATGATCTAACTCCAAAAAGAAAGGGGCATAAGTTAGGCTCACCAAAAAAAATTAGTGGTAAAATAAAAGCACCTTAAATAGGGTTGTAGACCTCCATTGTATGGGGTCACTAAGCCATTCAATGTGTGAGGGAAAGAGGGGAATTTCCAAGTATGATTCCACTTATGATCCAAATTATAGAGCTAGGACCCAAAGGAAGAAGGGAGCTAATACTAAATCCAAATTACAAGGAGGAATACAATATAAGGAAATGTAATCTCTTTGGCCCTTGATAGGATAATGTGAATGTGAAAAACTGAAGTAATTGTTCAAATAAAGAAAATCCGGATGCTATGTAATCACAATTAGCCCAATTAAGATGTAAATCTAGGGTAAAGATAAGAAAGGAAATAAAATAGAAATGGCTCACCTTGAAATGCATAAAGGAAGATGTATTTTTGCTCCAAAACTCATAGATCTAAACTATATTTGAATATCCATTTGCGAATCTCACATTGAAATGATGAAACGAACACAACCCAAAAATCTCCTTAGAATCCAAGACTAAAGGACTGGGTTGGCCTAGGAAGATGTTTTATGATCAAGTTGATGTATTCTGGCGATCTACAATCGATGACCCCAAAAACATTGCGAATAGTAGGTTCCACATTTGTAATCATTTTCGCTCCCAACCTAAAAATCAACACATAAAATAAAGGTTTGGGGGTTGGGGTTGGATGAGGGCTTTCCTTGATCAAGCCTTAGGTTAAGGAATTAACCGTAATTGAGAAATGTAAATGTAAATGACTGAAAGACAAGATAAATGTTAGGATTTACCTTTTTTATATGTATTTAAATGTAATGTAGATCTTGAATTAGGAATGTAGGGTATCTCCACTCTTTTTAATAGATCTACCATAATTCTATCATGGTGTCATGGATATAAAAGTGGATCAATGAAGAAGATAGTGAATGCTCAATGTAGATATCCTCCCTTGATGGCCAATAATAATCTAGATCTTGAAGAGGAAATGCTCACCAAGGATCCTTCAACACTAGATAGAAATCTCCTTTCTTAAATGCTTGAAAGTCTTGAATACTTGAACTCCTTGAATGTAAAAGCTAGAAATCTTCACTTCAGAGTAAGAGATTGAGTGCATGATATGCTTGAGAATGTATGATATGATATGAGATATGAAAATTAAGCCTCCAAGTCTCCTTATATATGAGTTTCTAGATGGGAAAATAATACAAGCCGACTAGATAATGATCACAAACTAATTAAACCCTTGAAGCCTTTTGAGCTCCTAGATCTAAAATTATCGGGGCTTGGTTGACCCAGGTCAACCTAGTCCCAGACTATGTCAACATAGGAGGACTAGGTCTACCTAGGTACCTAGTTGAAACTAGGTTGAGCTGAGTTGGCCTAGTCCTGGAGGTCCAATCTTGAGTGTCACAGAAAGAAGAGTTAGATGCCAAAAAGATAAGGGTGGAAAGAGGAAGAATATAGAAGAAAAGGAGATCGACCATAATCATATCCATGGTCCATAGAGGGAATAATGGAAAAGGGTACTAAAATGTCTTTAAATGCAAGTGTATCCATTTTAAGATGGTACATGTGTTATAATGAATAATTTGGATGAGAGAAGATAGTTTTTTATCAATAGAAAATATTTATCATGCATCCTTTGTTCTAGTTGATTAAGCCTCCTAATGATTCCCACTAAGGGGCACTCTTGAGCATTATCTTCTTTCTATAAGTCTTAAATATCTTCATTCCATCTTTAGCATCAAGGGAAGCCTCAATATCACCATTGGCAAGCCCCAATCTCGTGAATTTTCATTGACTCGTCCTAATCTTTTGATATTTTTAAAGAGTTTGTGTCCTACTCTCCCTGGTCTTCTTCCCTATCATATAAACTATTCCTACTATAATATTCTTCTTCATAATTATCTTTAGATGAGATTTTCTCCTCCTCCATAGTAATCTTCTTCCTTAGAGTGACGATCAACCATATTTTTAACCAGCTTAGCTAACTACATACTTCTTGATCTAAAGATAACTTTTCCTTATATGTTAGTCATGTGGACTGGTAATAAAGGTAAAGCTACAAGAGTTTATTGGTAGTGAATATCCAATGCATCAATAATATTGTTTAAAACAAAATGACTAGTTGACATCATAAAGTCAAATCACCTTGATAATTACCAATGATTAGTTTCAAGATGAATAATATTTGAATAACAAGTAGTTGTATGAGAAAATTGATTAAGAAGGAACATAAATGATTGGGGTTTTGAGGTATATCAGTGAATACCTTCTCACTCAACAAAGTCATCAAATACTCTCTCATTCTATTTTAACTTTAAAGTTATGCCATCATACTAAATCAGTATAATCAATAAGCAATTATATAATCTCGCAAGACCACCAAAAATACAAGTGATCTAGTTTGATAAAGTACTTCGACTTTCATATACAATCCTTGTATAAAGTACTTTCTAACCATGGATTTTGTCATTAAATCATTGATATTGAAAGCATTTTTAGTTACCCACCTAATTGCATAAATCTATAAATATATTTTTATTGATAGTCATTTATGTAGAATCAAGGAAAGCTCACCTCACATTGATAGATCATGCATTAAATAATGTTGTTGATTTACATTTTTGGTCAACTAAAGAATTGAGTGTAAGACATATAAAAATACATCTTTGCAACTGAATAAAAAAAATTAATCCCAAAACCTAGAGGATTAGACAAGGGACATTACAAACTATCCCTAATTTTACCTTTCAATTTCTTGTAATCTCTTTTTTTTTATAACACTTCTATAATTTCTTCTTGAAAATCCATCCTAAAATATCCACTACATTATTTTTAGCTTTTAGAATTAATTTCCATAAAATATTAGCTACAATAATCTAGCCTTTTACATTTCAATGTAGTCCTAGTCTTCTCAAATAAGGCCAAATTCCTTTTAAATTGTCAGACTCTTCCTTTTGATTTCAAATTATCCTTTTGAATGATGCTTTTTTTCTTCTTTATGGCTTAGGAAACCTTCTCTTTATGATCTATTAGAGAACACAATTGGTTCTAGAACTATTGAACATGCCTAAAATACTCTATAAGAAGATCAAAAGTTTTAGTTGGTTTCTACAAGTATTTTATAAAATCAACCCTATTTTGTCTAGGCCTACACTTTTCAATTTTACCTTTGTTCCATTTCAAGTGTAAGGTTTTCACAAAGGTTCTAGTGGAACCTTCAAATTTTTTATGGATTTTATCATCAAAAGCTCACTAAGAGATTTTATTTCCCAATTTCAAGGAAAGAAAATCAAAAAGCCAATGAAGTTGTGAAATTTTGTTGTTTTAGAAGGAACAAGGATTAGAGATTTCAAAGTGGTGATTCTTCACTGAATTATGTATATGGGTGTTGAGTCACTCCAAATTTGTGATTCTTGGGACTTTTTAGGGAATGTTCATAGAGGCTTCTAAGGTTGTAAAGTTTCATATAATCATGGTAGCTAATAGATTAAGCTCCAAAGTGGAAAAAACCATGGACATCAAAAGGTCTTTATCATGATTTTGGAACCTTTGGATTGAATGGCATGTGAAATGATGAAATAATGTCTTATCTTGGAAAGTACAAATATGAATTTAATGACTAATTAGATGTGTTCATTTTTAAAGGAGTAAATGAATATGAATCTGGATGAATTTTTTTGAAATGACATTAAAAGTGGGAAATTGTTAAATTTGTTCACTATATTATGAGAGTTGGCCAGTTTAGTATCACTATGAATATTTTGAGGCAGAGGTTGAACATTTTCCAGTTGTGTTTGTAGGTGTTCAATTTGCAATGATAGAACTACCAATCCAAGAGAATCTAGTGAATGAGCATCCAAAACTAGTTATGTAACCATATTTAACTCCAAATCAAGAAGAACAATTGGATAATATTCATAGTATGTATGTTGCTTCTTGGGAACTAATTTATGCAAGCTACATCAATGACTTCCATGAATTGGAGCTTGAAGAAGATTAGGCCGAAGTATAGCATATTTTTTGTTGGAGTTGTAGGACCTACACAGAAACAACCAACATATTGATGAGATCTTTGAAATGTTTAGAGGAATTTAACCTCTCTGATCGTGATGACCATTTTGTTTTTGATTTAGTCTTATATTGTACAAATTAGTGACTAGTTTCAGTTATTTTTAGATTAGTTACATTTATTAAGAGGTCTGAAATTATGTGAATGCCTTCATTTTCTATAAGAAGGGGTGCCAAGGAATTAGATAGATATAGATAGATTTAAACATACAAACATATATACAAAGATTTTTAAAAATCTGTGAAGGCTAAAAGATTTTTGCAGTTTCGAATAGCTATTACAATGAGACAATGCTCAATTGTACTCACCTCTTTGAAATGAAATAAAGGCTTTTTTTTGTTCCAAATAAGGGAAATTCATTTTCATAACTTGCATTCAATGAATTGTACTCTTGGATTCACATTATTATTAATAGATTGAGATTGATATAAACCCTTGATTACTAAAGTTCATATACCAACATGTCCTTTATTTAATTGGTCTTCTTATGTTAAAGCTAAAAGAAATTAAATCATGGTTACGTATTGTCAAGCTCTCTGTCTAGTAATTGATGGTAGCACATATTATCTCCAAGCACTTTTATATTTTCAACTTGTTAAGAGTTGGACTCTATTTCCAATCGGATGAGGAGCTAGTCTTATTAAATCATTACGATCATTAATATTTTGTGGTTGGTGATATTCACTACTATATCCATATGCATCCTTTAGACATATCCTAAAAAATTTCAACACTTAAAAATATTCCAAAGGCATTCATGTTCATAGTTTTGATTTTTCCTTAAGAGACTACTTTCCATTTCAAAAGTATAACCTAAGAAGCCTGCAATAAGAAGCATTAAACTAGTTTGAAAGGTCATAGTGAAGGTGAACTAGCCTAGGTTTTGTAAGGCCTAAAGAGTAGGGGTATTTGATTCTTGAAGGTTCAAGCCCATTGGTTTTCCAAATTGTGTTGAAGATCCCAGCATTGAGTGGAAAGATCATAGGATTTCAAACAACAATTTAAGTAACCAATAGATTGGCAACTTTTCTAGGGAGAGTTGCTCACAGTTGATATTGTGACATTACCTAGAACTTTTAGTTCCATAGACCATAAGAAGAGAATATTTTGTTCAAAGTGTACTCTACTAGAGGGAGAGCCCAAAAGACCCACCAAAATAATATTTTCCTCAAATACATGTGTTGATGCTATTTGAAATTCCCTTCTTACGAATGATTAAACTCTTCATATTGAAATAAAAAAGAATTTTATGAAGTGTATGTAGGGAAGAAGATTTGTCCACATAGTTGATGAGTATTTAGAGTAGAGTCCCTTGAAGATAAATAGAAGCAAGAAGAACTAGTCCTTAGATATGTATTCAAAGAACATAGAAATTTTGTTGATTGAGAGAAAGGACCCTACATTAAGGATGGTGAGCAAATAGGTGACAAAACTCTAGAAAGAGAAAGGAACTTGCTCTTTAATATGAGAATACTTAATGATGAAAAACAACTAGAAATTTATCAAGTTGAAGATGAAGTGAGAGAAGAAAAGAATGAGGAGAATGAATAAGAAGCTCATTAACTAGATGTATCTTTTCATATATTATGTATCATCTCACCCACAAAGGTAGCCATGGCCTTAAGATGAGTTCCTAGTGAAATGTTGGAGAGGATTGGCATCAGAAGGGATGAGATCATTAGTATAAAAAAGGATAATGATAATAAGAACCAAGAAGTCAGTAATTCATCAAAATATAAATCTCCTTATAAAAATAAAGAGTTCATTTTCAATAATTCACATAACAATCCTGTGTATGAAAGAAATAAAAGGGAAGAAACAATTGGTCATTGGAGACATGATCAAAATAAAGGGAATGAACATCATAAGGATAGGAATCATGATGTATTGAATAGAAATCAAAAAAATTCAAGAAATATTTCTCAAAATAACTAGAAAAACATAGAAAATGGTCAAAGAGGGTAGAATTTACATCAATTAAACATAGGCCAAGGAGTAAGAGCCCCAATGATAATTGAGAGATATAGGCAACTTGACTTCACAAGGATTGAAGGATACCTTGATCCTATAATAAATGAATTAAGAGATCCCATCCCTAAATTCTTTGGAGAAGAAACTCAATCAATAGAAGAACGTGTGATTAATTTGAAGAATACAATTGAAGATTTGGAGATTTATTCATGAAATTGTTTGTGCAGTCCATGACTGGCAATGTTGTTGAATTGTATAGAGGATTCCTTGATGGATCTATTTCTAGTTTGCATGAATTTATAGATTTATTCATTGAGTGATTTTAAGACCATAGTGTACACATCTTTTTACTCACACAAATTAACCAATGTTAGCAAGAACTCAAATGAGTTTATAGCTAAGTTTAATAAGACATTCAATAAAAAAAATTTACCAGGATACTAAGAGATATTCAACCAGTGGATTATTTCCTAATAAAATTATATTTGAGTGCTTTTGATATTAAAATCCATTATAAGATAAGATCTTATAATCCAAATACATAGGAGGCTTTCAAAGCAACAACAGCTATTGAGAACGAGACGAAGGTTAGTGGTAAGATTGGGAAGAGAGAGGATCCTAGATTGTTTAATCCTAAAGCACCAAACTAGAATAAAGATGAAGACACAATCGATGAGTTTTCAAAAATGATTAAGGATTCGCATGCTAAAAAAAATTAGATTGAAGGTTTAAGTCAAATAGAGAGTTCAAGTTATGTGACATGCCATATAACACTTCTTGGAAATATGGAAAATTGATAAGAAATAATGAAACCTCTAAAAAGAAGTAATAATTATGTTTAAGGTGGTCCATGATGTGAGATTTTAAAACTACCACATGCTCTTGATCAATGTTTGATTGTACATAGCATGTTGGAAGAGGAAAGCCAACAAGATGAATAGCCTACTGTGAACACATTATCATCAAAAACACTTTGGGGAAATAACAACGCCTTAGATGATGAGCATTTTCCTAATGTTCATATAATGAGAATGAGAGGAAAATGCCCATAATAATTTTATTTTGTTGAAGAGGATAACCTAAGGGTAAGAAAAACAACCGATGAAGAGAGGAGGGCTTATAAAATTTCAACTATAGAGAAAGATAGGAAAAACCATAGACTAACATTGCAACTATAAATCCTAATATTGGTAAATCCTTAGGAGTTTTTATTTAGAGAGCACAACCCAATTTATACAAAAAGGACAAGGATAAGGTAATGCCAAATGATCAACAACAAGTGAAGGTAAAAATTTCTTCTGACAAGAAACCAATGGGTAAGATGTTAGAATGAGTAATTTCCCTCTCAAATGAATTGTAAAAGCATAATGGAGAGGATTCTAGAAATTCTTGGATGGAAAAAATGTAATTGATATAGACAAAATGGTTATTGAAATATATTACTACCATAGTAGATTGAATATTTTTTAGTTTTAATTTATTTTGTCCATCCACCTTTCACAAGGTGTATCAGAGTTGTCCTGGGTTTCTACAATTGGTATCAGAGCAGATTTAAGATCTTGGTCCACCTCCTACAAGTGGTATTAGAGCCAGTGTAAGAAAATCTTGTCACTATCTGTGATAGATGAATTAGAGCCAATGTAAGAAAATCTTTTCACCATTTGTGACAAACGAATGAGATCGTTGAAGAAGGAAGGAATTTGTTTGTCACCATTTGTGACAGCAAAGAGAATTTTTTTTTTACAAAGCAAGGTTATTTGGAGAACCCTATCACCATTTGTGATAGATGAAGCTATCAAGGGGTAGCTGAAAGAAGACATGATTTTGATCAAGGTTATTAGTGAATCCTGTCATCACATTTATGATAGATGAGGCAAGATATTTTTGGAAATTAAAGGTCGCAGCCTTGGAAGACACTATTCATCAAGAAATTAATGGATATGAGGCATTTTAGCATCAAGCAAAAGAAAGGATTTGAATTCATATGCAACAACATTGAGGTTTAAATTAGGGGGGAGTGTTGGAATGAGTAATTTCCCCCTCAAATTTATTGTAAAAGCATAATAGAGAGGATTCTAGAAATTCCTGGTTGGACAAAATGTAATTGATATAGACAAAATGGTTATTGAAATATGTTACTGCCACAACAGATTGAGTATTTTTTAGTTTTAGTTTATTTTGTCCATCCACCTTTAACAAGGTGTATTAGAGTTGTCCTAGGTTTCTACATATGAAGGTGGTAAGATTGGCTTGTTAATTTCTAATACTTTGTCTCAAGTAAAGATTCCAATTTCTTTCTTTGAATTTTCAAAATTCCTAAATATGGGAAAGAAGTCCTAAATAACTCATCAAAAGCAAACAAAGAAGACAATTCAAAAGAGAAAATTAAAAAATGAAACACTAGTTATATATCTTGGAACCAATATTAATGAGATCTCTCCACAAGTTTATCCTTTCTATTTAACTTTGTTAATTAACAATAGACCAGTGAGAAATAGTATGATAGATTCAGGTACTATAGTAAATATCATGCCTAAAAATATTATGAAAGAGTTAGGATTGATAGTAGATACACCTTATGGAAGGTTCTATTCAATGTGTAACAACTTAGTGCTTGTGGTAGGGATGACAAGGGGTGTTGAATTCAAATTTTCCACATTTCTAGATGTGTCATACAAGATGGATGTTACAATGATAAATATACCGACCTATTATGGTATGATTCTTTCTAGGAAATGGTTTAATTTGGTTAGAAGACATATTTAGATATATTTTTCTTATGTAACCATCCCTATAAATACAAGATATATCAAAATTGATAGAAAACCAAGATTTAAATATTTGGTGGAAATTTTTAATCATGACTATGGAGTAACTTTTTGTCAAATGGACATAAAAAAATTTCATGTAAGTTTAAAAAAACCAATTCATAATATTAATAAATCTAATAAAGTGTACCTATGATCTTGTGGCAAGGAAGGTAATGGGACAAGAGTTTTTCTTATATCTCTCTGGTAAGAGATTCAAATATTATTTTTTGTTAAACTTTGAATGCACTAAGAATATCTCTGAACGTGAAGAATTAATAATAGGACTAAGTATTGCCAAAATGCATAAGATCAAAATTCTTTCAATATTTGGTGATTCAGAGTTAGTTATGTCTCAGATTAGGAATAAGTTTACTACCAAAAACTCAAGACTAAAATAGCATAGGAATTATGTCTGGGATTTGATTGAATTTATTGGCACATTTATTAATAAGTTGGATTGATAGAAGTGACAATTTTCTATTTGACATGATGGATAATATGAATATCAAGAAGTTTGACATCCTATTGTAAGAAATCATGTGGGCTAAGATGAAAAACAAACTGTTTGTACTAGATAATGTGCATAATTGGAAAGTTTTTATGATGACAGGGATTTGCTTTATTTTTTAACATGTGAAGGGCAATATGAGGATCAAGGAATTGATTAGAATGGGGCTTTAGAGAATCATGATGGTAAGGAAACTTTATTTGGGGAGGAAGTTGTGCAACTCAAAACTAATTAGATACCAAAGGGATTGGTGGCATTAGAGAGAACCTTTCATGAGCTTGAAAATCCCAAAAATTATAAACCTTTTACCATACAGGAAGAGAGTGAAAAGGTTAATCTTGGGAATGAGCATTATCCAAAGGCAATTTTCATTAGAAAGAGACTAACCCCAAAAATAATATCATGCCTCCTTTCTCTATTGAGAAAGTTTAGACATGTATTTGCATGTTCCTATGATGTATTAAAAGCTTACAAAGATGACTTGTTTCAACATGAAATACCTTTGAATATTAATGATAAACCCTTCAAAAAAAAGAAGAGACCTACTATCCTAATATATACAGACCCCTAAAATGAAGGAGGAGCTAATAAAAATAAGATATGTTAGGATCATCAAGCCTATCAAGCATTCTACTTGCATTTGAAACCTTATCCCTACTAGAAAAAAGAATGGGGGTATAAAGTTATGTGTTTAATTCATAAATCAAAATATATCATCATTGAAGGATAATTATGTTTTTCCTAACATGGAGGCATTGTTACAAAACACTAGAAATGAATTTCTCTCGATGAGGGCCAATTTCTCTACATATAATTAGGTAAAAGTTAGAGAGTCGAAACAACACAAAAGAGCATTTACCACTCCATGGGGTTGTTAATCTTAGATTGGTTTTGAAAATTGAGTGTCTATACACTTTAGTAATTTATAAGTTATGTACTTAGTTCATGTTGAACAAGTAATGCATGTCGAGCATAACATGTCAGATAGTGCATGCCAAGTCACTCAAGTGTCGAGCAACAGTATATGTTGAGTGAGTCAAGTGTCAAGTAACTAGTAAGAGTTGAGTCACTCAAGTGTCGAGCAGATAGTATGTGCTGAATTATTCAAATGCCGAGTCATTCAAAGGCCAAGTTATAGCATTGAAGTTTTACTTAATTTCGAGCATCAGGGACTTTAGATGCCGAGTTATATAATTTTGACATAGTTGTTTGTAATGGCACAAACTTCTATGCAAACTATTTTGGAGTTGACTTAAGGATTGTTGCACAATCTTAGACGATAAGAATGAATCTTTATTGTGAATCTCAATGCAATACATGCATCCAATCAAAAAAAAGGGAAGAGTTAAGTGGCTAGATGGATGAATCAAAATCATCGATTCATACCTAACCCTAAGTCACCTAGGTCTTCTTAAGGAGGACAAAACCCTAAACTTTGAATGTGTGTGTGTGGAAGGATAAAATAGAGAAGGTGTGCATGTGCAAACTGGGCTTCCATGGTGACTAAGGAGTTATGAGTTGAGATACATAGAAAAATTAGTTAGAGAAGAATAGAGGAAAGGAATTAGAAGACAACAGAGATACATCTAATCAGAAAGGATCAAGTATACATCAGGAAAGAGGTGATCTATCATCAAGCAACACAATCCTAACCAAAGGATCATTGTTGCGATATTCTAACAAGTGAAACAATTAAATCTCTTAACAAAGTAGTTTTAATAGGTTATTGTAAATCCTTTAACAGGGTGTTTACTTCATTATAAGTTAAAGTCCTTTAATCAAGCACACTTCTAACAGGGTGTAGAAATCCCTTAACAGGGTAAGACCTAACAGTCTTTGTAAGCCTTTAACAGGGCAGACCTTTCATAGGGTAGATCATGTCTCATGATCAAAACATTGTAACCTTCATTAGATACACTTTAGTACTACAGTAGTGAAGATTTGTATGTGTCATCCCCACCCCAATTGTACCTTCTCCTTGGAGGGTTTCTGGGTAACCAAATATCTTGTGTCATATGTGTTATTGAATATTTTTATTTTCATGCTATGGATGCATATGCTTAATTTTGTATTTTAGTTTACATGCATAAATTGTAAGATGGATGTGTGGTGAATATTTTTGTGGTTGAAAGTTTTAAGAGTTGATTCACCACCCCCCTCCCAAGAGTTTACTTTCCTATTGTATTTCCAACAATTGGTATCATAGCTTAGTTCCTTGGAAAGAAAAGTTTTGAAACTTAGAGGAAAGATCTTGGAGATGGAAGTCTACAAGTTGGGAAAGACTATTGAGAACTAGAAGATTGAAATACAACTTGCCCTACATCAGCTGAATGAAGCAAGAGATGAGTTAAAGCGATCATTGAAAAGAAGGAAGGAAATAGCTATTGAAGAGAATGACACACATTATCAAGAGATTGACACTACTAAATTGTTTGCAAATAGAAACACAAGTGAATTTGATGCAATAGTTGTAGATCTGATGGAAAAGAATAGAACCCTAACTGAAGAGCTCATAAATCTTAAAATAGAATAAGAAGTTCAATCAGTGTTGCTATGTGAAGTCACTGAATAGAAAAAGAAAATCATAGAAGACAAAGTCATGATCAAAAATGACAAAATGATTTTGACCAATACATTGGAAGAGAAAACATTAGAGGTAAATAGGATTACTAACATGAAATTGGAAACTTTGAGTCAAATGATGATTGCCAGTCATGAACTGAATGCAAAGGATATTGAGATCACAATAATCAAGTTGCAGAATGAACAACTAAGAAATGATTTGAAAAGAGAAAAAGAGTTTGCTAAAAGTTTCAACAAATCTAGTGAAGTTATCAAGCACTTTGAGCAATTAATGAGATCCCCTAGGTCCAACAGTGAGACTTCTGGATTGGGTTACACTAGTCTTGAAGAAGGAGAATCATCCAAAAGTGGTGAAGAAAGAAGTAACAAAGGTAAGAACTCCAAACCTACTTGTCATAATTGTGGTAAGATAGGTCAAACTAAAAATATTTGTAAGAGAAAGACTGCAGATCAGAATCCTAAGAAAAAGTTCATGGATCACTGCCACAAATGCAACAAACAAGGACATCAAGCATGTGAATGTAGAACCAAGACCATAAGCACACAAAGATTTTAAGGATACTGCTATAACTATTAGAAGTATGGGCATAGAGCATATGAGTGTAAATGGTCATCAAACATGTAGATAAAGGTAAAGCACAATGACAACTCTTATAATTGGGATTATAATACTAGGTATAGTTGTCACTATTGTCAAGAGTATGGACATGTTGCTGAAAATTGCATAAGAATGCATTTCAGAAGTGACTACAAAAGATGGTTGAGTCAAACTACATGTTTTAGTTGTTTGAACACTGGTCACATAAGCAGGTATTGTCCAACAAGGTCAAAGGCACCTAGCAGTGAGTTCAATAAAGGTAAAGGAAAGGTAGATGTTGAGAATGTCAAAGATGAGATGAACAAGACATGGAAGAGAAAGGAAGATTGTAGCACATCAAGCTTAGATGAGGTCACTTCACCCAATGGGTTAGGTGATCACACCACTTTTGGTTAAGCAATCAAGAGGTATGTTGGGATTGATATTTAAAAGGCATACTTTACATTAATTCCTAGGATTTAGTTCTAAAAAGATTATATATGCATGAAGAAAAATGCAAGGTGTTGATTATAACTTGGAAGAAAACTTTAAGTTGTTATCATTTTCATTTTACTGACGAGCATGAAGTGTTTCACTTTAGCTGTCGAGTGAAATGTTAGTTGATGTCGAGCTATCATTAGTGATAGTGTTGATCGAGCTCATAGTAGTTGTCGAACATAAAGAGAACTCCATGGAAGCCGAGTGAGTTGAAATTATTGAAGTCGAGCTTATAGATCTATAAGCATTAAGCATTAAATGTGAGGTTTTAAGGTCTATATGATCGATTTCTACTCATTTGACATCATTTGAATTTGAAGGAGAGCTCAAAGAACTAAAAGTGATTTGAAGAGATCATTCCAAGCATTTGCAAATAGGATTCAATAATTGCTCAACATCATCTTAGGGAAAACTGTGGGAAATTATGTGAAAATAGAGTGTTGAGAGTTGAATTCAAAATTGTAGAATCAAAAGGGTTAGCCTATGCCCTAGATTTCCCCAATGTCTTCAAAATTGAATGGATAAAGATAGTTCTAAGAATAATTCATGATAATTATATATGGTTGGATAATAGACTAGTGAAAATCACTAAGAATATTGTACATTGAGTGACAGGGTATCCAACCTTAGACCAACCTAAAACTATGAGGAGTGAAGCTAAGGAAGATATTGAGAAGAATATAGGGGTTGTGTGGAACAAATGAGGTATGATAATTGACACTATCTCAAATCCCCTAATTGCTTTTGCAATGAGGATCATAGCACATAAATTTAATCAATCTAGCAGTCTCAACAATGTACCATGTATTTTTGTTGACATGGGCTACAAAATAGTTAAGAAGGATCATACCTATGACCTTGTCGAGTTGCAGTTGCAATAATTGACAGAAAATTTGGGAGCAATACGGAAGACCAAGAGTGAAAAATGTAAATTTGGTTCAATTCTTGTATGTGTGCTCTTTTATGTATAGAATACATTCCCTACTTTTGGTAAAGTTGCATGGAAAACAAATAGATCTATTGTAGTGCAAATAGGTGAATTTATTGAGCAACTTGGAGACAATTTTGATTCGGTAATGACTAGCTACTTTGAAGATTTCAGCAGTTAATGAAGAAAAGACTGAGGATACCAGTTTCACTAGTTGAGAAACATTTCAATGATGTTTTATTTATAGTTGACACTAATTTTACATATGTTCAAGCTAAATTTCCAAGGATAAGGTGGCTAAGGCCACTAGGCTATGAGATCAATGTGGATGAGGCCTCTGCAGCAATCACAACATTACTTGTAGTAGATGTAGATTCTAAGGCTACTACCTTTGGGAATTATTATGTGCCAAAATCTAAGATCACAATGGACTTAAAGAGTGCCTCAGTCATGAGAAAGGAGAATAAGATTGTGAAGAAGCTTAAGGAGAAATTTGGTGAAGGAGCAGATGATGATGAAGAAGATGATGGTGAATAAGAAGAAGAAGATATTCATGTTCATGCACCACTGGCCATAACTCAAGGTCAAGGCAAAGACCAAGTAGAAGAGGTGGAAATTGGAGAAGGTGTTAAGGGAAAAGAAGCCAGCGAAGCACCTGAGACAAAGAAGATGAAAGCAAAAACCCCAACAATTAGAAAACCAAGAAAGGTTGTAAAACCTATGCATGCAATTCAAGCTACTCGAACCAGCAAAAGAGCTACTACCAAGAAGGCTCAAGAAGAAGATAAGCCAAAATAAAAGAGGGCCTGATCATCTACCAAAGAAGAAGAGTTAGAGAAGAGATCAAGCAGAAAGTATATAGCTCCAATTGAATCTGATGACAACAGCCAATTCAAAGTGGTAAGTCATAGTTCCTCCTTAGACCTAGACAATATATATGAGAACATAAGGAATAATGTTGATTTATTTGGTCTCACACATATTGAGTTTGGTAAACTTGGAAAAGTTGAGATGAACCAAGTAGAGGAGTCGATATATGTCATGATGGAAACATTCAAGTAGACTCCAATTGAGATTGCCAACTCATTACCAAAAGATCTATATGACAGAGTTGAGAAAAAATGGCAGTATAGTCTCACTACAGAATGACAAATCAGAGAGACTATACTTGCACAAGTGATGCTAGAATTGGATAGGGTAACAATGACAAAGGCAATGAAGAAGCATGCAGAGAAATTTGCACCAAAATATAGAGAATTTAGCATACTGCAAAATGATATTAAGGATGTTGTTCAAAAGACCACTCAAATTTGGAAATCATTAAATGGTTTGACAATGCCCAAGGCAATAGAGAAGACACCTATTGAGGTAGGTGACGAAAAAGATGAAAAACAACAAGTAACTAAGGTTACTACTATTGATATTGAGATAGTTACACATGAGGAAGGCACTAAGACACATGAAGATACACATGCTACAACTAAGGATGAGTAGTAGATAGAATAGAGTGTACATGATACACTAATGTCCCATGTTAGTCCTCAACATGAGTTGAATATAGATACTAATACTGTAAAGATTAAGGATACTTCTAATACTATCACTTAGAACATCAACCCCCTTACAGAGGAAGACTTGAAGAAAATACTAATAGAATCCACTACCCAGGCAAAAAATTGTGAAAATCCTATATTGGTGAGTGTTGATGAGATTGAGAAGGAAGACAAAGCATATTTAGGGGAAGAAGTTCAAACATATGAAACATCGACAACCCCTCCTCAATTCACCTTGATACAACCTACATTACCCCTTGTAGTGTATCAAAAGAAAGAGTCATCCACGATCCATATCAGCAAATTGGTACACACTATGCCAATGCTAGAAGTTGCTACAAAAGCACAAGATACAACACAAGTTCCAATGGGTCAGGTAGATACTCCTAAACCTAAATCACAAGCACAAGGTGCAACTGAGCAAGTAGAGCCAGCCAAGGAGAGGACTGAAGAGTCAGATTTGACTACAAAGCCTGAGGAGAAACTAGCAATACAAACATCAGTGACTTTATTAGGAACGCCTGCTCCTCCTAATCAAGCTCTTCATAGGATGAGTATAGAAGCTATACCCCTAAAATCATCAAGGCCAAATCCAAGCACATCCAAGGTAGAGGAAGTTGCATCATTTGTTGATGTGAACTTGGATGAAGTGATTGAGTTGCCCAAGTTTGATTTTTCAACCATCACTATTGAACAGATGAGCATACTTCAAGATGCTCTTGCAAAGAAGAAAAACCAAGAACTACTCAGATAGGAGCATAGGTAGAAGCAAGCCTTGTTAGATATCAAGAAAAATTTTCTTGATGCATTTAGCCTACCAACACCAGAAGAAAACAAGTTGATCATAGAGCAGTTAACTAGCCTAGTTGAGAAGGTAAATGATGTGGACTTGGATTCAAATGTAAAGTTACTTGAATGGTCTAAAAGGAAGTTTTAGAAGAAGGTCAATGAAAAGATATCAAGTGCTATTGCACTATCACAAGTTGAGTTAGCAACCAAAATTGACCATGTAAAGAAGGCACTAGAGAACATTTTCTCTTTGTACACCAAATTGTGCAATACCACACTCTTCACATAGGAAATTAGGAGCCACATACTGAGTTTGGAGAGTCATATGTAGTCATCTGGCATAACTATGCCAAGTCTCTAGCCCAAAGTGAGAAACATTCTAGGAATCTCCTAAACTCCCAGAGTCAATTAGCAGTGCTACATATAGATGAGGCAAACATAAAGGCTAAATGAATTAGCATCCAATCTATCATGACTCCACATATGGATATATTACACAAGGAACTAGCCTTTTTTGAAACACTCATGAAGGCTTAGTACGCCTTGCTACTGAGCTGGCCATCCAAATCAAATCATTGGAGGTAGTTGTTAGGTAAAACTGTGTTTCAAATGAACTTAAGATTTTGTCTTGTTTTGGATGTTCAATTTACTCCTATTGAATTTCAATCCAGGATCATAGACTATTGAAAGATATTGGGGAAATTTACCAAAGGGATGAAGATAAAGAGTTAAGTGGGGATGAGATGCAAATCAAAGAAAATATCTAAATTGGAACTACACAAACCAAATATGTATAAATGAATATTATAAGTGAAATGACACATCACATGAAAGCATAATCTATATGCAATGAATATTTTATTCTAAGCAAACATTATCAATCTTATTCATGATTAAATCATTAATAAAGCAATCACACATCTATCTATACTTGCTTTATCAATCACCACACTTAAATTCCTCAAGAGATATACTAACATAGGAATTAAGACTTCAGTAATATAGTTTGAAGAATGAAAAGTGATAGGAAATGATTTCTGGTAGGAACTCTATAAAATAGAGTGATTTGCGATAGGAGGTGAGAAGTATTGCGGTAGGAGCTTGGCAGTTATGTGAGATAGAGCGAAAATTTGTGATAGGAAGTTATTTGGTTTGTAACATGGGTAATGGATTTATGACAAATTATGGGATTATGGCAATCAAAAATGGTGTAATAATGAATGAATGACTATAGTACATTTGGAGCATAGCAAGGAAAGGATAAACAATGAAGTCCCATGTTTTAATCTTAATGACAAAGTAATAATTCAATTTATTGCACACAACAATATTCACACCAATTAATAATCACACATTCATAATTCAATGAAAGAGATTGTATAGAAAATATAAAACAAACATCTATAACTAAAATGATCTCACCAAGTTTCCCAAGAGGGGGCCCTTCCTCTAGTTCACGTAGCAAGAACTAAATCAACACACGCTGCTATAGAAATTCCACTTCACTATTAGGATGAACTTAGAAGAAGAATTTTTAACAGAGCTTTTCATATATCATAATCCTATTGTCTTTGTGATTTTAACACTTGCTTATATAGGTTCCAAATATCTAACTAACTAATAACTAAGCTATAATGGCCGATGGCCTTCATCCTAAACATAGATGAATCTAGATTATAATTTTGGTCCTTGGCCACAAATATTTGATTACAAAACAAACTTGGCCAAAATAACATAAGGCCTTAAATCGATCTATTCAAACATTGTCAAAACTAATTGCCCAAAATAACATAGCAAAACTACAGCCTCCAAACTACTTCTCCAACTAGGTAGTTGGCTTTGTATCCATTCATGCATCCTTAGTTCCTATAGCAACATCAATCAAAATATATCAATTTCATATAATTGACAGCTTTTAGGAATTATTCTTCCATCTTTACAGAGGTACCAAATATTCTACTTTCCTATCAATAATTTGGCAAAAAGGAAGTTTCATGACAAAGAAGTGAGAGATGTAAGTGGTAAAAGGCTAATGAAAACAAAGCACTATTAGTACTCATTATTCCCCCCCAACTGAGGGATTTGCATGCCCTCATGCAAACAATGTATACAAACTAGGTGGACTATTATTATCTATCTGCTCCCTAGAATCTCTTAAGACAATAGCTACACTGAGTGAACTTTTAATGTTGTCCTGTAGTATTACCCTAGCCCTGAGTTGTTGAAGTTCTTGTTGAAGTTGAATAAAAGTGTGGAGGACTTCATTGACAGTAACCATAGGAGTGTCTGTGTTTCCATTATCAATGGAATAAGATTAAGAAGAGTACTAGAAGTTCCTAAAAGGTCCTTTGGAGGTATTTCAAAAATGACCAGACTGTAATGACATGGCCTCATCAGGCTTGGGGCGAGTGGGACTTTCCTTATTATCTGTAGCTTTTCCTAGAAGGTCTTCCTTCTGAGGTATTTCAAAAATTTCCTCCACATATTTTTCCAAATGGTGTTCACCTTGTTCATAGGCCTTCTAGATATTACTTTGTATTATATCATCTTTCCAGACAACACCAAGGTCAAGTTCATCCCTTACATTAGATGTTTGTTCACAATGTTCCATGCTTCCCTATCAAAGTTGTCCTCTAGAAATTTGGCACCTTTATTAGGACTTAATTGTTATACAAGTTGGAAATCAGGTTCCTTACTGGAATTTAGAGTTGTATTTGCAAGGATTTTATTTCCTCACTTGCTTCTGGATTTTCCATTTCATCAAGAGGGTTGCTTTGTTCAATAGTATTATCTTCTTCAAGATTGTCCATTCATTAGTAGGGCTTGATAAACCTTCTAGGAATGGTGCATTCCTTTGTTTCTATATGTTTCTAGTTTGACATCGGTGTTCTCTACCTACTTTTTTTTTATGTTTCTTATTGGAACTACTAGCTAGGATTTCAAATTTAGTGGTTGTGGCGGCTTGGGCAGCATTGGCTAATTTTTCTAAGCAACTAGTAAATCATGGAGGGTTTTGGCGTACTAGAGATGAGCTAGGTGTTTTTGTGCTAGAGGGAGTAATTAGACATTTTTTTGGTGTTTGAAAGGATTTATTAGCAAGGCTTTTCTTCATATTTATTTTTATAGAGGGTTTTTCCTCATCCATAGTTTCAACCTCCTTTCATTGGGGCTATGCAGTATTAAAAGCAGGTTGAACAAATGCATCCCATGAAATGGGGGATTCTTGAAGTTGAAGACCATGTATAACTAGTTATTTGATCAAACCATGATGTGCCAAAGAATTCTCATGGCCTTCCCTAAATTTATTACATGCTCATTTCAAGGAATGATATAGGTAATAAGGGAGATTAATCAGATGTCCTAACCTCAAGTGAAGCATGAGCTACAAATGCTATGCATGGATGAAATTAAAATGACCTTTGCAGGTAATATACTAACCTATGAACTGGGCTATTGCATCCCACGATGAAGGAAGAGTCTTGTGTCGAGCACCTTTTTCTTTAATGATTTCATAGACTTGTTGCATTGCAAGAAGTTGGTTCTGCCATTTTTCAATTCTGTAACCTTAGTGTTGGCGGTAGGAAAATACAATTCTCCAATTTGGGGAAAATCAGTTACTGCGGCCACTGTCTGCACCATTACTAAAAATGTAATGCCCCTTATTGTCACATTGTCCTAGACAAATGCCTAAGCAAACTCTTCGATGATGGTGAGGTCGTAACCCTGCAATCTTCAAATGTAATGATGTCATTCTGCATGGCAAAATTTTTTATAGTCCTCGTTGCTTGTGAATAGCTTTTCCATGGAGTCAGATTCAAACCACTTATGTTTTCTACCCATGGTAACCAGAGATAGAGGATTAATAGAACACCGCATTTGAACTAGACTAGAAAGGTTATGTGAACAGACGAGGAATGGAATGTGTTTTTAAAACTATCATCAATGGCAAAGGCAAGGATAATAATGATGAATAGAGGCAGGACTTCAAGTTAGCTAAAGGATAATAAATAATAAGTGGTCAAGATAGGAATAATTAAATGGAAAGGAAACTTAAAGGAGTAAGACAAAGGTACAACAACCCCCAACTTTAGCATGAAAATGTCCTGATTTTGCCAAAACTAGAGATAAAGAAAAATAGAAATAGAAAGTATGACTAAAAAGAAGGTAAGAAAAATCCTTGAAAAGCAGAAGGGTGATCATCCAATGATGTCAGTTGTTGATGTTGCGCAGTTCGAAAGAGCACCCACAAATGATGATGTGCAAAACAAAGTACACTAAGGAGGCAAACATGGCGAAAAAGCAAGGAGCGCTAGCAGAAAGAAAGGCAACAAGCAGCACATGCTCGTACAAACAAGGAAGAGCAATGCCAAGAGCCACTGTTGAAAAGTAGGTAGCAGGAGTGGAAAGAAGTAAGTAGCAGAGGAGAGAGAAGTGATGGGAAGATAAAGAAGCTCCTGTTGCATGAAGGAAAAGGAGTTGCAAATGGATGTTGTTTGTTTTGTTTGTTTGTTTGTTTGTTTGTTTGTTTGTTTTGTTTTTTTGTTTGTTTTTTGTTTGTCTTTTTCTTTTTCTTTTTCTTTTTGTTTTTTTTTTGTTTTTATTTTTTTGTTTGTTTGTTTTTTGTGTATTGAGCATTAGGGGCAAACAGGGCCAAAAGGAATCACTATTAATTTTGAGGCCACACTAAGAAGGAAGGCATCCTTTGTCAAAGGCTTCTGATACAATTTGAGGTGATGGTCATTGACAAGTAGCTTACGACATTCAAAGTCCACAGTACAGAGGTAAACAACACCATTATCAAATACATGAGCAATTTCGTAGGGGCCTAGCCAATGTGTATGAACTTTATCTTTGAAATCCTAAAATTGGGAATCATCTAAAATTGCCCAATCCCCAAGTTGGAAAGAACATTAATGAATGTGTTTGTCATGACATAGTGCTCGTTGATTCTAAACAAGTTCAGTGTGAAGAAGTACTTCTTGACGTAGCTCATCAAGGGAGTGGAGTTGCATTATGCATTCCTTTTGAGCATCATATCATATTATTGTTGCATTCATGCTAGAAAAGAATAAAGCAAACCATGAACAACCCATTGCATTCTTTAGCACGAGTTTGCAAAGTGTTGAGCTCAATTATGATATAAGATTGTGTATTGGTAAAAGCGGTGAAATCATTTAGACCTTAATTGGTTGGTGGATAAATAGTAGCATATGTACCAAATGTTATTGTTAAAGATATCTTTAGACAAATAGAAACTACTAGGAGAATATGTAGATGTTTAAATCAGATCCAAGAGTTTAATATTAACATCTAAATAATGAAGTTGGTAAGAGGTCAAGGGTTGTCCAAGCTCATGGCTAATGCAAACCTAGAAGTAGTTTAGGTGAATCAAACAAATATTAAAACACATGTAAGTAAGTATTGAAAGATGCTCATGGTATAGTCAAATAGTATATTACTTAATAAATATGAGATTGAAATATCTAGGGTCCTCTCTCTTCCCAATCTTACTAAAAACCCTCCTATCATTATCAATAGTAGTTTCTACTTTGAAAACCTCCTACAATGTACTAGGCCTTAGATATATTATCTCATAATGAATTTTACTATCAAAAGCACTCAAATAGAATTTTATTAGTAAAGAATCTAGTGATCAAATATCTCTCAACATCTTGTTCAAAAATTTATTGAATCTCTTATTAAACTTAGCAATTAACTCATTTGAGCTTTTCCTAGCACTGATTAAATTGTGTGAAGAAAAAGATGCATCACTATGGTCTCTGAATTTCTCAATGAATAAATCTACAAATTCATGCCAACTGGAAATAGATCCAGTAGGGAGTCCTCTATATCACTTAGCAACATCATCATATATCTTTATAACTTTCATCCAACTCTTCAATTGTATTCTTAAAATTAATCACATGTGCTTCTGCAGATTGAGTTTCTTCTCTAGAATTTAGGGATGAAAGTTCTTATTTTATTTGTTATAGGATTAGTGTATCCTACAATACCTGTGAAATCAAGTTTCCTATATCTCTCAATTACCATCAAGGATCTTACTCCTTGGCATATGTTTAACTAATGTAAATTCTTCCCTCTCTCACTGTTTCCTATTTTTTTTGGTTATTCTGAGAAATATTTCTTAAATGATTTTCATTTCTGTTTATTCCATTATGATTCCTATTGTGACATTTCTATCAAGATTCAACTTTTTATTTTTTGATTCAAACTCATTGACTCATGTTTCATGATTAGTGATTCACACAAATCCATCTCTCATGACAATAAATGGAACACTTAATACTCATTGAATCTAGGTGATGCTTATAGAAGTGAAGCACCAAGACTTATAGTGAGGTCAACCATCCCAATACTACTCCAACTCGAGCGTGCTTAACTACAAAGTTCACTCCATGGTCAAATCCACTCTTCTTACAACCCCATTTGCAAAACCTTCACCAAGTGTTGTGCCTTATGAACCATTCATTAGAAATCCCCTTAAGTTGATCAATTGATAAGTAGAAAATAATTTTCCATTAAAAGTCAAATTGTGATATTTCTATTAGGATTTAACTGTGCAATTTTTGAGTCAAAATCATTGACTCATATTTCATGAGTAGTGATTCACACAAATCCATCTCTCATGATAATTTGTAAAACCTTCACCAAGTGTTATGCCTTATGAGTCATACATTATAAATTCCCTTAATCTCATCAATTAATAAGTAGGAGAAATTTTCCATAGCAAATCAAATTATAATATTGCACTTAAGTTGGCATTATTTACACTCAAGTTCAACTAGTACTAGGACGGGTGACCTCCCATGAAGTGCCAATGCTTCAACTCTATAAGAATCACTTTGATATAATGCATGTTAATTGTTCCATTAATATTTATAAGAGATGATTTCATGTAAACCACTACTCATGAAACATGAGTCGATGAGTTTGACTCAAAAACTACACAGTTAAATCCTGATAATCACTTGTGGAAAAATATCTCCTACTTATCAATTGATGATATTCATGGGCTTTCTAATGAATTCTTCATAAGACACAACACTTGGTGAAGGTTTTGCATGTGGTTTTTCAAGCAGAGTGGGTTTAACCATGGAGAAAATTTCATCGTTAAGAATACTTAAGCTAGAGTAATGCTAAAATAGGTGACCTCTTCTAAAGTCTCGTTGCTTCACCTCTGTAAGCATCACCTAGATCTAATGAGTGATAAGTGTTCCATTTATTTTCATGACAGATAGATTCATGTGAATCAATACTCATGAAATATGAGTCAATGACTTTAACACAAGAACTACACAATTGAATCCTAATAGCAATATCAAAATTTAACTTCTTGTTAAAAATATCTCCTACTTATATATTGATAAGGTTAAGGGAATTTCTAATGAATGGTTCATAAGGAACAATAATTGGTGAATATTTTGCAAATGGATTTCAAGGAGAATTAGTTTATCTCTGGAGGAAACTTCATATTCAAGCACGCTTGAGCTGGAGTAGTACTAGGATGGGTGACCTCCCGGTAAGTCTCAGTGCTTCACCTCTTTAAGAATCACCTAGATCCAATGAGTTATAGGTATTCCATTTATTTTCATGAGATATGGATTCATGTGAATCACTACTCATTAAAGATGAGTCAATGAGTTTGACTCAAGAACTACACAGTTTAATCCTAATAGCAATATCAAAATTGGACTTGTTGTGGAAAATATCTCCTACTTATTATTTTATGACCTTAAGGGGCTATATAATGAATTTTTCATAAGGAAAAACACTTGTTGAATTTTTCAAATGAGGTTTCAATCATAGTTCATTTAGCCATGGAGGAAACTTTGTAGTTAAATGTGCTCAAGCTGGAGTAGTACTAGGATGAGTGACCTCTTGGGAAGTCCATGTACTTCACCTTTGTGAGAGTCACCTAGATCTAATGAGTGCTAAGAGTTCCATTTATTTTCATGAGATATTGATTAGTGTGAATCAACTCATGAAACATGAGTCGATGAGTTTGGCTCAAAAACTACACACTTAAATCCTAATAGAAATATATCAATTGGACTTTCTCTGAAAAAAATATCCTAGTTATCAATTGATGAAATTAAGGGGCTTTCTAATGAATAGTTCATAAGGCACAACACTTGGTGAAGGTTTTGAATACGCGGTTGCAAGAAGAGTGGGTTTAACCATGGAGGAAACTCCATAGTTAAGGGTGCTTGAGTTGGAATAGTACTAGAATGAATGGCCTTGCGAGAGGTCACAATGCTCCACCTCTATGAGCATCACCTAGATCTAATGAGTGATAAGTGTTCCATTCATTTTCATGAGATACATATTCATGTGAATCACTACTCATGAAACATAATTTTGACTCCAAAACTACATAATTAAATCTTGATAGAAATATCACAATTTGACTTAGTGTGGACAACTATCTCCTACTTATCAAATGATTCCTATTGATATCATGATGTGCATTCTCTTTATTCTAATCATGGCTCGAATGACTATTTATTTTTTCCCTTTTATTTCTTTCATACAAAGGATTCTTATGTGAATTATTGAAAATCAATTCTTTATTTTTATGAGGAGGGTTATATTTTGATGACTTGTCAACTTCTTGGTTCTTGTTATCATCAACCTTTTTTGGAGTAATAATTTCATCCCTTCTGATGCAAATCCTCTCCAACATTTCCCTAGGAACTCATCTTAAGGCCTTGGCTTCCTTTATGGGTCTTCCTTTATGGGTCAGATGCTACATAATATCTAAAAAGATGCATCTAGTTTATGAGCTTCTTCTTCATTTGCCTCATCCTCTTCTTATCTCACTTCATCTTTATCTTGATAAGTTTTTGGTTGGTTTTCATCATAAGTTTTCTTGTGATAAAGAATGGATTCCTTTCTCTTTCTAGAGTTTTGTCACCTTCTTTCTCACCATCCTCAATGTAGGGCCCTTTCTCTCAATCAACAAATCTTCAATATCCTACGAATGACATATTTGAGTACTAGTTCTTCTTGCTTCTATTTCTCTTCTTGGGAATCCACTCTAAATACTTATCCCCTATGTGGATAGATCTTCTTCCACACTTATACTTCAAAGTTAAATGCATGATACTATTCTTTCTTTCAATATGAAGAGTTTTATTATTCATAAGACAAAAATTTCACACAGAGTTTTCACCTCTATCTAAGAAAACCATTTTTTTTTCTTATGTTCTCCCTCCAATAAAGTACACTTTAAATAAAAACTTCTCTTATTTTGGTCTATGGAACTAAAATTTTTGGGTAACTTTATAATATCAATTGTGGAAAACTCTCCCCAATAGAGTTGCAAATCTATTGATTACTCAAAGTGTTGGTTGAAACCATATGATTGCCACTCAATATTTGAATCTTCAACATAGTTTTTCCAACAAATGGGATTGATCCTTAAAGAATCAAATACCCCTACTCTATAGGCCCTGCAAACCCTAGGTGGGTTAACCTTCACTATAACCTTTCAAATTGGTTTAATGCTTCCTATTGAGGGATTTTTAGGTGATACTCTTGAAATGAAAAGTAATCTTTCAAGGAGAAATCAAAATTATGAAAATGAATACCTTTGCGACATTTTCAAGTGTTGAAATTTTATAAGATATGTGAAAAGTATGCAAATGGATATAGTAGTGAATATTGCCAACTATAAACCATTACTAATATTAATGAATCAATAAGACTAGTTCCTCATCCAATTGGGAAATAAAGTCCAACTCAAAACAAGTTGTAAATATTAAACTACTTGGAGACAATGTGCGCTACCATCAATTACTTGACAAAGGACTTGAAAATACAAACCTTTAGTTTATTTTGTTTTAACTTCAACTTAGGAGGACCAATTAAAAAAAGGACATACTAATGTATGAACTTTGGTAATCATGGGTTTTTTTAATCAATTTCAATATATCAACAATAATGTGAATCCAAGAGGACAATTCACTTAATGAAAGTTATGAGAATTAACTTTCCTTCTTTGGAACATAAACAAATCCTTTATATTAATTTGAAAAGGTAAGTAAAATTGAGCGGAGACTGGTTGCAATACCTATTTGAAAATTTGCAAAAATATGTTATCCTTTACAACTATTTGTATCTTTGTATATATGTCAACATGTAAAAATCTATCTATATCTATCTAAGGTTTGGGTACCCTATCTGATAGAAAATAAAGGGGTGCACATATCTTTAGACATCTTCAAAAATGTAACTAAGCTAAAACTAATTGCAACCGATCACTAATTTGTACAATATAAAACTAAAATAAGAAACCTAATGATCTTCAAAATCAAAGAGGTTAAATTCCTTAGAACATTTCAAGGATCTCATCAATATGTTGGTTGCTTCCCTGTAGGTCATGGAACTCTACCAAAATTTGTTTCACTTCAACCTTATCTTCTTTGAGCTCTAATTCATGGCACTTGTTGGTGTATCCCATGTAACTAGTCCTTACTTCCCAAGAAGAAGCATACATACTGAATTGGCATGCTCTCATAATATAACAGACAAATTTAATGATTTCCCACTTTGAATGTCATTTCAAAACATTCTACACTAATTCACATTCATTTATGCATTTAAAATCTGTCACATTTGATTAGTCATCAAATTTGGATTTGTACTTTCCAAGATGAGGCATTATTTTTTCATTTTGCATGCCATTCAACCCAAAGGTTCCAAATGATCAAAACCCTTTGTTAGCCATGATTTTGCCACTTTAGATCTTGATCCATCAGCTAGCCATGATTCTATGAAACTTTACAACCTTGAAAGTGTTTATGAACATGCCCTACAAAGTTTTGAGAATTACAACTTCAAAGTCACTGAACACCCATGTCTATAATTCAATGAAGAATCATTGCTTTGTAGGATCTAATCACTGTTCCTTCCAGAAAAAGTAAAATTCCACAACTTCATTGGCTCATTGATTTCCTTTCCCTAAAACAACAAAAAAAAGTCTCTAGCTGAGATTTTGATGATAAAACCATGAAAATTTTGAAGGTTTGACAATAAAATTTGTCAAAACCTTATACTAGAAATGGAACAAAGGTAAAAGTGAAAAGTGAAGGCCTAGACAAAATAAAGATTGACTTCAAAAGGTGCTAGTCAAAACCAATTAAAACTTTTAAACTTCCTATAGAGTATTTTAGGTATGTTCAACATTTCCAAAACCAAATGTGTTCTTAGATAGGTCATAAAGAGAAGGTTTCCTAAGCCATAAAGAAGAATAAAAGCATGATTCAATATGATAGTTTGAAATCAAAAGGAAGAGTTTGATAATTTAAAAGGAAGTTGGCCTCATTTGAGAAGACCAGCATAAGTGCAATCTCATCAAGCATTGCCATGCAAAAAATTTCTCCTTGTTTAGCTTGGGTATCTCTCTCTTGTAAATCTTGATCTTTGACTTGATTTCCTTCAAACTTTCCCTACAAACACATACACTGCAATACCACTGTTTACAAGCTAGGGTTGTTATTATACCAAAAGATTGACCTACCAATGCTTGATACAACCACTACACTTATAGAAAATGGGAGGTGGTTAATCCATGTCATGAATCTTGAAGGGGAACATTGGAAATTAGTCCAATAATGCCCCCTTAGCATTACCCGAGGAGATTTGAAATTGTGACCAAGCTTTCTCAAGTAATGATATTTAATCTCAATATGTTTAGTCTTTGTGTGCATCATAGGGTTATTTGATATGTTTATAGAACTTGTGTTTGTTAGAAATATAAGAGGAGTAACTAAGAGGGGAGGGGTGAATTAGTTACCACTAAAACAATTCCAAATCCCTTAGATGTCAATACAAACTCAAATCCTTGCACAACTCAATTAGAATTAGATATTCACTGTAACTTGGTTAACAAAAAAATCTTGAGATATTAATGTGTATTAACCTTTAGTAACTTAGTTGTAGAAAGATAAATAAATAAGAAAATAACATGAACAAATGAGACACCAAGATTTAACATGGAAACCCAATTTGGGAATCAATAGCATTATCATAGGAAAATAACAACAGGTTCAATAGTTTCTTCCTTCATACCTTTCAACAATTGCTTGAGCCACACAATATTAGGACAATTTACTACTACATTAACATACTCAAACTCTATTATAGATTGAGAAATTCAATTTTGTTTCTTACTAGTCCATAAAATCAATCTCTTTCCTAAAAAGAAAGTGCCTCCACTTGTACTCTTTCTATCATCAATGTTGTCATCCTAGTTCACATCTGTATAAAACTTGAACTCAAACTTATCATTCTTCTTGTACCATAATCCATAGTCCTCTATTCCTTTCAAATATCTCAGTATCCTTTTTACTGGCATCATGTAACTTTCTCTAGGACTAGTAGAAAATATAGCAACAATGCCAATTGTTGATGCAATATCAGGTTTGTTATGTACAACATATTGCATTTTTCCAATCATTGACATTTATAGTGTTTGATTCACCTTAGCTGAATCATCATTCTTTGAAAGTTTATGACAAGTAACCATAGGTGTTCCAACTGGTCTTGAGTCTTCCATTCCAAAGGTCTTCAATATCTCCTTGAGATACTTGGATCGTGCAATGTAAATACCTTTATTCATCTAATAATTTTTTAAACCAAAAAAGAATTTATCTCTCCAAACATTGACATCTCAAATTCCTTATTTATTTAATTATAAAATGACTTACACATTGAATCTTTTCCTCCAAATATGATATCATCAACAAAAATTTCAGCTAGTGATATCTTAATTTTAGGTTCACTTTTCGGATACAAATTGCTATTGTTATTAGTTCTTGCAAAACCAATTTTCAACAAACAATTGTGTAACCTTTCATACCATGCTCTAGGGGCTTGATTCAAACCATATAAAGCTTTGTGTAACTTACATACCATATTCTTCTTGTTTGGATCAACAAATACTTCAGGTTGTTCAATGTAGACTTCTTCCTCTAAGATTCCATTCAAAAATGAAAATTTGACATCCATTTGGCATACTTTGAATCCTTTGTAAGAAGCATATGCAAGAAAAGTTCTTAATCCTTTCAGCTTTGCAATTATGGCAAAAATCTCACCATAGTCAACTCCTTCTTATGCATATCCCTCACAAACTAGATTGCCTTATTCCTTGTGACTTCACCTTACTCATTTAGCTTGTTTTTGAAAACCCACTTAGTTTCAATCATATTCTTTTCCTTTAGTCTTGGTACTAATTTCATGTCTTTTTTTAATCTATTTTCTCAATCTCTTCATTTATTTCCATGATCCAATCTTTATCCTCCAAAGAATCTTTGACAATTTTGGGCTCAAATTCACATAATAAGCATGTATCATTGGTTAGTCTTCTTCTTTTCATGACTCATGAATATGTTTCTCCAATGATTTGATTTGGTACATGATATCTTCTCACATATTTTTCCAATACATGTTCAAATCTTCTCTCTTCTTGTTGTCATTCCCATGATACTGCTTGTTCTACTTCTTCGAGTATTTTTGGCTATAACTCGACTTTCTCTATCTGATGGTTAGTAGTATTTGTTTGTGATTTGGCTCCTATAGCCTGATGCTCGATAGTCTACTAATGCTCGACATAACTTTTCTACTAAACCTTGGTAGTTCCTAACTATTGATGCTAGGAAGCCACTATCTGTATTTCAGGTAAGGTGCTAGGTTCAACTTCATAAACATAGACAAAATTATTGTAATCTTCAGGTTCTTTCTTAAATTCTTCTTCATTCTTTTTTACAAATTGATCAATTCTAACATTTGCACTTTCTACAATTCTCTTAGTGTTAGAATTCAAATACTTATAAGCCTTGCTTTTAATGGAATATCTTATATGCCTTCATCCTTCTTTGCATCAAGTTTTCCTTTTTTTGTATCTTTCAATATGTAACACTTGCTTCCAAAAACTTTGAAATAAGTTGCATTAGGTGCATATCCATGCCAAAGTTCAAAAAGTGTTTTTTTTTTACCTTTCTTGACTTGTACTTGGTTCAATGAGTATATTGCATTACTTACAAGTTCTCTCCACTACTTCTATGAAACATTTTTCTCCATCATCAGTGTTCTTGCATAGTTCATGATTGATCTATTCCTTGTCTCATCTACACCATTATTTGGTGGAGTCCTAGGTGCACTCATCTATTTCTTGATTCCTTTGTCATTGTAGAATATGTTGAACTCATCTGATATGAATTCAACTCCTCTATCTAATCTCAAGCACTTCAAACTCTTTCTTGTTTCCTTTTCAACTCTAGCTGAATACCACTTAAACAATTAAAATGCATTAGATTTTTCTTTAAGAAACATCACAATCATCATTCTAGAAAAGTCATCAACAAATAGAATGAAATATTTGTCAGCATAATAACTTTTCCTCCAATAGGACCACATAAATTAGTATGAACCAACTCAAAAATATCATCAGAAGAACAATTCTTGCTCTTGAAACTAGACTTTGTCATTTTACCCATTTGACATTGTTTGCACATCACCTTATTAGGTTTTCTTAATCTTGGCAATCTCTAACTCTTTTCATCTTACTAATGCTTACCAAATTATCACATGACATAGCCTCTTATGCCATAACCAAATATCTTCAAATTGTACAAATAGAAGAGTATCATTAGATAGGTCTAGATAGAACAAGTTACCTCTTGTTTGCTCTCCACTTCCAATTAGTTCAACAGTTGCATCATAAATCTTTGCCTTCTTATTTTGAAATTCTACTCGATAGTCTAAACTGATCAATTGTGCCACACTCAAAAAGTTATATTTCAAACCATCAACCCAATATGCATTATCACATCTGATCTTATTATTCAATATAATTGATCCTTTACCTTTCACATAACATGGTGCATCATTTCCAAACTTAACACTACTTCCATTATAATGTTGTAGATTCTCAAACTTACTTGTATCACCAGTCATATGATTTGAGCAACCACTATCAATTATCCATCTATCATTCTTACTTACATGTGAAATCAATGAAATTTTCTCATCTTCATCAAAATTTTCTTTCATTGCAACATATACAACTTCTTCATCATGATCGTCATCATTACTATCAGAACCATCTTCTTCAGCAATGTAGCAAGATTTCTTACCTTTATTTTTATAGTCTTTGTTACCTTAGTTGTCTCTATTGTATCTCCTTCCTCGATACCTGAAGTCTTTCCTTTCTTCCTTGTCATCTCTATCATGACACCTTGCAACAATATGACAAACTTTGTTACATGTAAAACAAATAATAGGAAGTTTACCTTTGTATTTGTCTTTTCCTCTTAGTAGCCTTCTCAATAATAGTGCTTCAAGTTTATAAGTATCATCATTAGATTCACTATCACTTTCTACAAGTCTACTCTTCTTCTTTCTCTTGGATCCATTGAGGGTTAGTTGAGCTTTAAATGTAGATTCAACACTAGCAAAGGAATAATTATCAAAATTTGACAACTCAAATGTTGTGAGCCTACCAATTATACTAAGGTTAGATCATTATCAAGTGAACATATCATCTCTTGAATTGCATATACTCTAATTGCATAGATAGGAATTAAAGTCCTCAATACCTTACATATCATAGTCTCATCAGATATGTCTCCTTCAACTCCTCTATTATGATTTACAACCTCCTTGGTTCAGCCACAATATTGTGCAATAATTTCACTTGCTTTCATCCTCATGTCATTAAATTTTCCTCTCAATTTTTCCACCTTTCCTCTCAATACATTTTTGTCTCCACCATGGATTTTTTCCTACTTGTCCTACATTTTCTTTATAGTAGTGCATTCCTTCACATCATACTATCTAGGCAATAAATACATTGAGGTGCCTAGACCTATGACAGTTGAGCAAATGAAAGAGAATCATGGGCACAACTAAATGATGATTGAACTGGCAACCACTCTAAGCTATGTTGAATACCAATTGTTAGAATGAAGTGGAATCTCCAATACTAGATAAGTGCAATCTCATCAAGTGTTACCATGTAGGGAAGTTCTCCTTATTTAGCTTGGGCATCTCTCTCTTGTACATATTGATCTTTGACTTGAGTTCCTTCAAACTTTCCTTACAAGAACCTACGCTCTAATACCACTTGTTACAAGTTAGGGTTGTCGTTGCACCAAAAGATCAACCTATCAATGTTTGATACAACCGCTAGACTTATAGGACATAGGAGATGATTAAACCATGTCACAAATCCCAAAGGGGAACGCTGGCGATTAGTCTAATATCTAATATCTTGTAAGGATCTACAATGATTTCCTAGACTATCCCTAAGTATTTCTCTTAGTAATTAAATGTAAAAGTAATTTGGAAGAGCTTTGTTTTGCACTTGAGATATAAGTTCAAGATAAAATGAAATAGAGAAGAGGGAAATGTTTTAGGAGATAAAGAAAATCCTACTTCTTATGTGTGCCCCAGAGAGAAAAGGTAATTGAGATTATTTGCAATGACTATAAAGTTTGTGATTAATGGTAAAATTGAGTAGGGCTACAATACAAACATTAATTGAACAATGCAGAGGAATGTTTTATAAGACAATATGAATTTGGAGTACAATTTTTTTAATTATATTGGATTCAATGTGAATGAAAGAAGGATTTATAATGAAATTCTAGAGATTAAGTAGACTAAGGATCAAGATTTACATCCTTAAAGAAGTAAATTAAAATTTAATATTATAATAGAATGATATTTCATTAGTTAATTTGATTTGGTTATAATAACTCTGAGATGGTTTTCAAAGTTTTGTATCAAATTATAGAGTTGATATAGCTTTAATTTGATATTTTTTTCATGTTCTTGATTAGAATAGTTGAATGACATTATATAGGATGATTTTTGAATAAAGAGAAGAAAAGTTTAAAAGAAGTCGGTTTTTTTAATGATGTTCTTGATTGGAATAGAATGTCATCAAGTTTTTTTTTTGAATAATTGGATTCAAATTATTTTGGTTTAAAACCTACATTTTAAATTCTCATTTTGTAGAATGATCCAAAAGGCTCTTTTTGTTATTTTTTCCAAGACATTAAATGTTAGATGAAGTTCTTAAGAAGGAATTTCAGAATGTGGGGAATAGTAGCTCCAAGGCCATTTTTTGGTCCCCAAGTGCAAATGTTGAAGAAATTATGAAACTTTTATGCTCTAGATGAGTGCTAGTTAAAAATACACCCTCATACTTGTGGAAACTAATTCTAAAAATTCTAGAGTCTCTAGGGAATACTCTAAGGACTAAGGAGACTTCATTTGTGTTGAAACATCTAGATGTTAGGCTCATATTATCCATTAACTTAGGCATGGAATTACTAAACTATCTAATTAAATATGGACCATGAATCTATTTCTCTCCTAATGGGATTTCTTTGGGTCATTAATGTATATTTTTTGTGTAGGAAAGGTCATCTAAGGAGGGCATTCCCCTTTCTTGAAACAAAAAAAAAGGTTATGATACATAGCTCTAATCTTGATAAGAAGCTAGATTCTATTTGTAGATATCAACCTTGTAGTGATAAGGTTTTAAACAAGAGAGACTTTATTTACCCTCCTTTTACAAAGGGTCCTGCTCAATCTTTAATGGGCATGGTTTGAAGGATCCAACTAAGGATTCCTATGCGATAAACCCTCGCTCCATGACTACTATAAAGATTGGTTATTTATTTTAAACAATTTTTATTTTTTTTGTGCTCAAGGACCTTTTTATTGATGTACAATTTGAATTAAAAATTTCCAAGGGTCTCGACTCTTTGAGAATACTCCTCCTCCCAAGCATAAGACCCACAATGTGGTCCAAAAGGGAAATGATATTTTAAAAAGGCTCTTTTCTTAGAATGTTGACCACCTCCAAAAACCTCCCTAGGAGGGATGCCATTAGTTCTATGGGTAAGGGTCAATTCCCCTAAAAAATCCTTCATGTAAAATACCTGAGTGTCATGAAATAGTTTATAACAAAAATGATGAAATATTTGTTGGTTCTCTAATTATAGCCTCATATTACCAAAAGATTAATTTAAATAAAGTAAATCATTCCTATCTACCCAATGTTTTTGAATGCTACAAGATAAATGAGGAAGGGGAGATCCTTGATGATTACAGTGGGTATTGCATCTCGCCTAATGAGAGTGGTGTAGGTTCTTGTCAAGCTAGAGGTGAGACCTCTAGTGGTGATGCAAAGGGAATGATGTTGTTTGGGCCATTATTCCATATCCCCTCTCCTCTTAGAAGATATGATAAAGGTTTTTCAATAAAAAAGTGGGGGTTGATGGTATCAACATGATAGCACCCTCAAAGAAAAAGTGAGGGATAAGAGATAATTCATATTCAATCAGAGTTGATCAGACCTTTATGTTCAATCCTAAAAGAGGGAGACCCAAAGGATCTTTCTGTAAAAATTCTATTCTCATGCTTTTCAGAAGTCAAATGCCTAATTTATTTAAAGAATATAGGGATCTAATGGACACTAACCCCTAATTCATCATTGATGTGCAATCCATATCATGGAACTACAGGGGGTTAGTAACACCAAATAGAAAATATGTCATATGAAAATTCCTTAAAAAAATTCCCAAGATAGATTTTTTGGTGCATTAGAAGCTAAAAGTTGTTGGCTACACCTTGGACATGTCTCTAATGTGCATTTAGAAGTATGCCACTCCCTTTATCGCAAACCATTCA
This sequence comes from Cupressus sempervirens, assembly GCA_028749045.1. Lineage (NCBI taxonomy): Eukaryota > Viridiplantae > Streptophyta > Pinopsida > Cupressales > Cupressaceae > Cupressus > Cupressus sempervirens. The sequence goes on along the minus strand of CM053790.1, from coordinate 544,597,815 downwards.
AAGAGAAATGGTCAATCGACTTTCCTTATTAGCCCCAAATGATAGAAAAAAATTAAAAGATGGGGATGTTCCCCATATAACAGAGTTAGATGATTAGTTTTATCCTACGATGATAAGGACATTGGTTTGTGCTTTATATATGTAGTCAATGATTATAAAGATATAATTTTTCTATGGAAGTGGGTTTCCCAACTTGAAGTGATTTCTTTTGGACTTTTTGGAAAGGGAAATGAGAGTAAGTTAATTTAGTTTACATGGTGCAATAATTAGCACGGATAGAAAACAATATGCAACAAAATGGACTAGTTCCAAGTTAATAAAGACCTTGTTCAATGTGAAATGAGTGAGAATGGAACTCCATTTAGATTAATCCCTTTCACTCTTTTAGACCATCACCCAATAAAGACAATTTTCTATGACTCCTTTCCAAGATAGACCTAGAGCTCTAAAATATTTTGCTCTCAATGTTAGTCTTATGCAAAGTAAGGATGTTTTGCACATAATGAATGCAATTAGATTATTCAATAAAAGGTTATCGACAACCAACTAAACCCTTAGTGAGATGGTACCAAAATGTACAAAGTTGGAGATAACTATTCCAAATGATTGGACAAAAAAGCCAAGGTTTCATAAAAAGAGGAAACTATGTTGCATGAAAGGTTAAAGGAAACACATAGTAGCTTGAAATTGAACCCTTTGGACGATAAGTGAATGTAAATCATGCAACATGATAAGAAGGATTTGAGAAAAGTCCAAAACACCAAGATCAAAGGACTTAAAACTGGATCTAGATTGAATTGGCTAGATTATGTGGATAAAGAATCAAATATTATTTTTTCCAATTTCTAAAACAAAATTAGGCTAAGTAAGAGATTAAGTACCTTTGGGAAGTAAATTTGACCATTATTGATCAAGATGGAAGTCTAACTCTCAAAATGTTCAATTAGAACCCATTTTCTTCTAAAGATCACCCAAACTCACAAGACAAGCAAAGTGCCAGAGATGGGATCCTAACTATTATGCCCAACAAGGTGGACACAAAATACGTTAATAATATTGAGAAAGAGATAATAGTAGACAAGATTAATAGATCCATTCAAGCCCTAGTCAATGATAAAGCATAGGGGTGGGATGACCTTCCTACAAAATTCTATATAAAGAACTCTTAGTAGATTGGGTGAGTTGCTAGAAGTTTACAAACAATACTTATCTAAAGGGTCTTTAAGAGAAGATATAAGAAATGGTCTTATCAAACTCACTCCTAAAGATGGTGATATAGGACTCTATTAAAGAAATTGAGACCGATCAACTTGTTCAATCCTATGAGCTTGCCACTCAATGTTGGGATCCTCAACATAATTTGGCCAATGGGTTCTTGAACTACTTATCAAACCTTAAATGTCTAAATAGAAGGTTCATAATTTCTCATGTTCGATTCCAAAAATGCACTTTAAACTTATCTCCCCCTTACTTGGCTTTACCTCCTTTCAAATTAATGTTCCTTTCTTTTTTTATTAGTAATAGGCAATTACCCATATTGTATTAAATTATTAAAATCTTTATATAATTAAGTTTTATCCTCATTCAAAGTGCATGGTCTAGTGAAAAGAGAATAGGGAAGAAAACCCCTAAATTAGTGTTCCCTTTTTGATGTTGGATTCCATCACCAATTGTTGAACTAATGTCAGAAATTGAAGTATAATTTTGAACTCAGAGTTAGATGCTTAAGGACTTAGATATAGGTGGAAAGGATTCTAGAAAAAAACTCTTAGGAAAGACACAACTAACTTGGTACCAAAAAGGGCATCAAATTTTGATAGAGGAAATAAAACAAGGACAAGAGTTAGAATTATAAAAAATGGATAGGAAGGATGTCTTGAGCTTATCTTGAAAGAGCTATAAATTTTGAAATGACTTCAACAACATAATATAAATCCAGACAAATTAAAAAGAGAGTTAATTTTATTGGAATAAAACCTAATATTTAAAATTTGAATAAGGAATCTAAAACTCAAGCAACACTACCCTTTTTGAATTTTTTTGTGGAAATTGTGATATTGCTATCTAGATTTAATTGTATAATTTTTTGAGTCAAACTTACTGACCCATGTTTCATGAGTAGTGCTTTACACAAATCCATCTCTCATGAGAATAAATGGAACACTTGGCACTCATTGGATCTAGGTGATGCCCATAGAGGTGAAGCACCGAGACTTCCTAGGAGGTCACCTACCCCAATACTACTCCAAATTGAGCACACTTAACTATGAAGTTTCTTCCATGGTTAAACTCACTTTGCTTACAACCCCATTTTCAAAACCTTCACCAAGTGTTGTTCCTTATGAACCATTCATTAGAAATCCCCTTAAGCTCATCAATTGATAAGTAGGAGATATTTTCTACAACAAGTCAAATTGTGATATTGCTATAAGGATTTAACTGTGTAGTTTTTGAGTCAAACTCATTGACCTATGTTTCATGAGTAGTGATTCAAATGATTCCATCTCTCATGATAATAAATGGAACACTAGGCACTTATTGGATCTAGGTGATGCTTACAAAGGTGAAGCACCAAGATTTCCCAAGAAGTCACCCATCCTAGTACTACTCTAGCTTGAGCACACTTAACTAAAAAGTTTCTTCCATTGTTAAACCCACTCTGCTTACAACCCCATTTGCAAAAACTTCACCAAGTGTTGTGCCTTATGAATCATTCATAGAAATCCTGTTAAGCTCATCAATTGATAAGTAGGAGATGTTTTCCACATCAAGTCAAATTTTGATATTCCTATTAGGATTTGACTATGTAGTTTTTGAGTCAAAATCATTGATCCATGTTTCATGAGTAGTGATTCACACAATTCCAACTCTCATGAGAATAAATGGAACACTTGACACTCATTAGATCTAGGTAATGCTTAGAGAGGGGAAGCACTGGAACTTCTCAAGAGGTCATGCATCCCAATACTATCCAACTTGAGTGTGCTTAACAATAGAATTTTTGTTAGCATGAACGTTGATGATACTATATTGGGGGAGTATCCTAAGCATTGGATAGTATTGATATGTTGCATTCATGACGTGTTTGTCATTGATGTCAATATAGCATGGTTTCTGTAAAGATTGACATAGTAACAGACAAAGATCTTGATGGTATGAACAATATTTTTATTTTCTGGTCATGCACACTTATGGACATGTACAACACAATGTCTTGATGATGTGGTTAAATGCGCAAAGCTTGAGTTGAAGATGTACATAAGTTGTACCTGATTTACAGAGAGTAGTTTAGAGATAGAGTATTGGGAAAGTCGTTCCTGATGGTTGTTGGCTATCTTACATCTGACATGTAATGAAGAGATGTGCAATCAAGCGGTGACAAAGGATAGTTAGCTAATGATGTCGGAGAGTGTGCAAGCCTTAGTATCGTATGTGTGAAGTTTTGTATAGATTGTGAGCTAACAGTGCTATTATAATTGTAATTAATTAATTAATTATCTTATTTTAATAAATTGGGAAAGCCTCAAGGCTGACTCAAGGAATTATTATGAAGATATGGTATAAAGGAAAGATGTATTCCTTGATTGAAAAGTGTGTTCAAGTATTGTCATTTTTGTAAGAAGTGAGAAGTGTGAAAATGAGTAGAGTGCTTACTGAATGCATGTAAGGGATCCAAGGGATTATTGGATGTGCAGTTCGTGATCTGGTTACAAGGTTTGAAGAAGTAGAAGTCTGGTTGACATGACAAAGATAGAGGAAGGAAGTACATTTCAATTCTATTATTTTGCAAGGAATAATACAGAGTTCATTTGGATAGTGGGTTCATTGATCCTACCCTCAAAGTTGTTTGGGTAGTGGGTCCAGTTGTCTTCCACAACTCCTAATACGGTTGGAATCTTCTAACAAGGATTCAAAGTCTCCTAATAGGGACTCAATGTAATCCTCACCAAGGTTTTCCCTTTGATCAAGGGTTTCCCTAGTTAACATATCCCTTGTTATTATGTATGCGTATCTTGTTGTGGTTTCAGTTTACTTTACTCATATGGTTAATATTGTTTATTAGTGATATTAGTTGGATAATTGATTCACTCCCCCCCCCCCTTCTCAGTTATATCAGTGGACTATATATTCTAACAATTGGTATCAGAGCATTAGGTGCTTGAAGGGTAAGCTTAACAACTTTGGGAGATCAATGGTGAATCTTTTCAGAAAGGATAGTCCTAGATTTGATGGGGCCAACTATGACAGTTGGAAGGAGAAGATGAAGAATCACCTATTGTACATGAGTCTAGGATATTCAATCTTGACAAAAAGTTAGAAGATAATCGTTAAAGAAGAAGACCTTGAAGGTTACAGTGAAGAAGAGAGAGATCTATTCATGTGTAACATGAGAGCAAGAGAAGCCCTATTGACAACTCTTCCAGAGAATGAATACAATTAGGTAAAGTTATTTACAACATCTCATGAAATTTGGAAAGCATTAGAATCTAATTTTTAAGGTGATGATCATGCAAAGAGAATGAGATTACAGAATTGGATATGTGCATTTCAAGATACTAGAATGATGGAAGATGAATATGTAAGAAGTTATATTGATAGAATATCAAAAAAGGTTGCAAGAATTTGATCTCATGGTGGAGCCAAAGAAGATGATAAAGTTGTATGGAAGATCTTGAAAAGTTTGACACCACCATTCAAGCCTATAGCTCAGATGATTCAGCTAGTGATGCCTTGCACTAAAGATTTCACTAAGGAAACATTGCTTGGAAGATTAGAATTAGTAGCAGTAGATCTAAGACAGTCTTAAGAACTTGCAAGATTCAAAACAACTTTTAGTGCCTTGAAAATTCGACCTAATTTGACAAGAAGTGTAAGCATCTGTGGAGATTTTGATGGCAACAATAGAGCCGATGAAGACAAGAAGATTGAGGAAGAAATAACCCTTCCATTGAGAAGAGAAAAAGATGGTAAGAAAATCTTTAAATGTTGGACTTGTGATGAATTTGGTCATTATGCATCTAAATGTCCTAAAAGAGAAAATAAGTATAAAGGGAAGTTTAATCCTAGAAGAGATAGAGATAGAAATTGTTTGTATGCAAATGAAGATGAAGATTCTGATGAGAAAGGTCAAAGTGAAAGTGATGATAAATTAGGATTTGTGGCTATCACAGAAGATGATCTTGATAGAGAAATTAGAGAAGAAAGAGCTCTAGTTACCCAAGTAGAAAAGAAATTTGATTGGCTAATTGACAACAGTTGTTCACATCACATGCCTAGTGATAGGAATAAGTTTGTTAAGTTCAAGAATCATGATGGAGGAATTGTTAGAGTTGCTAACAATGCAACCTGTCATATAACTGGAATTAGATCCATTACTATTGATGGTAAAACTAACATTGATGATGTCTATTTTGTTGATGGATTAAAGCATAACTTGTTGAGTGTTAAATAATTGGTGGACAAAGGTTATCAGTTACAATTTACTAAGAAGACCTCCACTATCAAAGACAAAGATGGTAAGATGATTGGAACTAGAACTAGATCAAAAGGTAATGTATTTCAGTTGAATCCTACTTAGAAGACATGCTTGGTAGCTAAAGTGGATAATAGTTGGTTGTGGCATAGAAGATTCTATCACATAAATTTTGATAATATTGTTAAGGTTTGTGGCACTTTTGTAGTTAGAGACTTGCCTAAGATTGTTAAGCCTACTAATGTTATGTGTAAGGAATGTATTTTGGCTAAGCAAAACAAAGTGTCATTCCCTAGCAAGAACTGCACTACCATAGAGAAGCTAGAGATCATTCACACAAATCTGAGTGGTCCTTCTAGAACAAGAGGATTCTGTGGTGAAAGGTATTTTATGATTTTTGTTGATGATTTTAGTAGAATGATGTGGGTAGTATTTCTTAAAGAGAAATTTGAAGCTTTTGAAAAGTTTAAGATATTTAAAAATAGAGTTGAGAATGAATCTGGTGTAAAGATTAAGTGCTTGAAATTTTATAGAGGAGGAGAATTGATCTCTAGAGAATTTAGCATATTTTGTGAAGAAAATGGAATCAAAAGACAACTATTTGCATTTAGAACACCTAAGCAAAATGGGATTGTTGAGAGAAGAAATAAATCTATAGAAATAAACCTGAGCAAACCAATAAGCAATGAAGGTATGTTTCTTGGCTATTCATTGAAAAGTAAGGCTTAATGATGTTTCAACTACAGAACTAAGACAATAGTTGAATGCACAAATGTAAGGATTAATGAGAAGTTTGGGACCAAAGAAAAGATGGTATATTACAATTTAGATGAAGAAGAGGATAACTTTGGAATCGTTAGACAAAATGCTGAAGTTTTGTTTAAGACTAACAATAATTTGTAGAATGATGTGCTAACTTTTAAGCAAAGAGGAGAACAAAGTTTTGAATCTAGAGAAGATATAAGAGTCAAGATGTCAACTCCTACCATGAATAGGAATTTGACAAGGAATCACCCTCCCAAGCAGATAATTGAGAGTAAAGATAAAGGCATAATGACAAGGAAAAGAGTAAATGAGGAGATATGCTTGATATCTCAAGTTGAACCCAAGTGTGTAGATGAAGCGGTCAAAGATAGTCATTGGATCCAAGCCATGAAGGAAGAATTGGATCAGATAATAAAGAATGATACATGGGAGTTGGTTCCTAGACCAAAAGACAAGAATGTGATAGGAACTAAATGGGTTCTTAGGAATAAGATGAATGAGCAAGGAGAAGTTGTGAGAAACAAGGTCAAACTTGTTTGTAAAGGTTATTCACAATAAGAAGGCATTGATTATGACGAAACATATGCCAGTAGCAAGAATGGAAGCGGTAAGGATGTTCCTGGCTTATGCAACGAACAAGAAATTTAACGTTTATCAGATGGATGTTGAATCAATCTTTCTAAATGGAGAATTAGAATAAGAGGTTTACATTGAGCAGCTTGACAGATTTCCTTTATCAGAAGATAAAGACATGGTATGCAAATTGAAGAAAGCTCTTTATGGTCTAAAGCAAGCACCAAGAACTTGGTATGCAAGGTTGGACAATTAGTTGGCAAAGCTTGGATTTGTTAAAGGTACAACAAATAGTAACTTGTATCTGAAAGAAACTGAAGATGGTTTATTGATCATTGTAATATTTTTTGATGACATCATTTTTGGAGGCAATGATGAAACTAGTGATAAATTTGCTGAAGAGATGATGAATGAATTTGAAATGAGCATGATAGGAGAAATGAAGTTTTTCCTAGGTCTGTAGATTGTGTAGAATAATGATGGTATATTCATTTCACAAGCTAAGTATCTAAAATATTTGTTGAAAATGTTTGGTTTGGAAAGTTGTAAACTTGTTAGCACACCTATGATAACTGGTCACAAGTTATCCAACAAAGATGAAACACCTGTAGTATAACATAAGAAGTATAGATCAATGATTGGAGGTTTGCAATATCTGACTCACACTAGACTAGATATAGCAAATGTACTTGGGATTGTAGCTAGATTTCAAGCTAATCCTAAGGAATATCATTTTGCAACAGTAAAAAGAATTTTCAGATATCTGAAAGGGACATCTAATTATGGAATTTGGTATAATAGATCAAGTGATTTCACTTTGTGCGCATATACTGATGTTGATTGGGCAAGTAGTATGGATGATAGAAAGAACACTAGCGGTGGAGCATTCTTTCTTAGAGGAAGATTCATTTCTTGGTTAAGCAAGAAGCAAGATTGCATTTCGTAGAGTACAGCTAAGACGGAGTATGTTGCAACAAAAAATAATTGTAATTAAGTTATGTGGATGAAGAAAATGCTGAAGGATACAAGAATTTAGATTGAAGAACTTGTTATCATTTACTGTGATATACAAGTATAGTGAGTATGTCTAAGAATCCTGCATTGCATTCTAAGACAAAACATATATCTATTAAGTATCATATGCTGAGAAAGAAAGCAACAAAAAAGGAGATCAAATTGGAGTATGCAAGTACTAAGGATCAGATTATAGATATCTTTACAAAGCCTTTGCCTAAAGATACTTTTGAGTACTTGAGAGGTATTCTTGGGGTTATGCCCCTGCCTACTTCTGACTAGATGATGCAAAATGTGCATCGGTCCAGTGGTACAAAGCACTATTATTTGACTTGATTGAATTATGATGCTTCTAGTATGGGGGAGTATCTGGTATGTACTGAGTCATTAAGGACTCTTAGTATTTTGTACTTGGTATTGAATAGTGTCTTTGAACACTTGAGCTAGTTGATGACTTGGAGCAGCTGATTAGTAATTGGTATGTAACAATTGGTATTGAGATTGACACCTTTGACATTGATGTCAATGGGGGAGAGATATCTATGTAAAACATCTCCAAAGGCACGGGGGAGAGTATGTACAGAAGAACTCCTAAGCAATGGGGAAGACATATTTCTTTAGAGAGATTTAGAAAGATTCAGGAAAGGAAGCAGGAAGATTTTAGACTTGATTGATGAAGAGGATTTGAGCTGATGCTAGTCAACAACAACAAAACATTGTTTGGTATTCTTGGAACTTAGATGCTTTTCATCTATGTTGCCATCAATGTCAAAGGGGGAGATTGTTAGCATGAATGCTGATAATACTACATTGGGGGAGTATCCTGAGCATTGGAGAGTATTGATATGTTGCATTCATGACTGTGTTTGTCATTGATGTCAATATAGCATGGTTTCTATAAAGACTGACATAGTAACAGACACAAATCTTAATGGTACAGACAATAGTTTAATTGTCTGGTCATACGTAGTTATGGACATGTACAACACAATGTCCTAATGATGTGGTTAAGTGCGTAGAGCCTGAGTCAAAGATGTACATAAGTTGTACCTAATTTATAGAGAGCAGTTTAGAGACAGAGTATTGGGAAAGCAATTCCTGATGGTTGTTGGCTATCTTACGTTTGAGATGTAATGAAGAGATGTGTAGTTAGACAGTGATAGAGGACAGTCTGCTGATGACGTCAGAGAGTGCACAAGCCTTAGTATCGTACATGTGAAGTTTTGTATGGACTGTGAGCCGACAGTGCTATTGTAATTGTAATTAATTAATTATCTTGTTTTAATTAATTGAGAAAGCCTGAAGGTCGACTCAAGGAATTATTATGAAGATATGGTATAAAGGAAAGATGTTTTCCTTGATTGAAAAGTGTGTTCAAGGATTGTGATTGTTGCAAGAAGTGCGAAGTGTGAAAAGGAGCAGAGTGCTTACTAAATGCGTGTAAGCAATCAAAGGGATTATTGGATGCACAGTTCATGATCTGGTTACAAGATCTGAAGAAGCAGAAGTCTGATTGACAGAACAAAGATAGAGGAAGGAAGTACATTTCATTTCTATTATTCTGTAGGGAATAATACAAAGATCATTTGGACAGTGGGTTCATTGGTCTTACCCTTGAAGCTATTTGGGCAATGGGTCTAGCTGTCTTCCACAACTCCTAATAGGGTTGGAATCTTCTAACAAGGATTCAAAGTCTCTTAATAGGGACTCACATGTACTGAATGTTGTAACAAACTCCTGACAAGGTCTATCCTCTAATAAGGAATATTTATATTAGTACATCATCTTGTGGGTATCATCCCCACCAGGGTTTTCCCTCTAATCAAGGTTTTCCCTAGTTAACATATATGGTGCTATTGTGTATGAGTATCTTGTTGTGGTTTCAATTTACTTGACTCATATGGTTAAAGATTGTTTAAAGTTGTTATTAGTGATATTAGTTGGATAATTGATTCACCCCTACCACCCCCTCTTAGTCATATCATTGAACTATATATTCTAATAGTTAAACCCACTTTGCTCACTCATGAAACATGGGTCAATGAGTTTGAATAAAAAACTACATAGTTAAATCCCGATGACAATATCACAATTTGATATACTGTGGAAAATATATCCTACTTATCAATTGATGAGCGTAAGGGGCTTTCTAATGAATGGTTCATAAGGCACAACACTAGGTGAAGGTTTCACAAATGGGATTGTAAGTAGAGTGTGTTTAACCATGGAGGAAACTTTGTAGTCAAGCACACTCAAGCTGGAGTAGTAGTGGGATAAGTGATCTCCTATGAAATCCCGTTGCTTCTCCTCATGAGCATCACCTAGATCCAATGAGTGCGAAGTGTTGAACCATTTATTCTCATGACAGATAGATTTGTGTGAATCACTATTCATGAAACATGGGTATGAATTTGACTCAAAAACAACACAGTTAAACCTTGATAACAATATCACCATTTAAACTATAAAAGTTATCAAATTTATTCAAAAATATTAAAAACTTAGAATCAAATTTATAAGAAAACTAAAAAAAACTTATATTTTAATTTAGTCCAAATAATAATTTTTTTGAATCACTATTTAAACCTAACGATTGAATAATATAATTGATCTCAATCTTGTGATTATTTCCGGAACTATTTAGCATACAGATGCATTTCGGACTGAAATCAAATCAGCGATTCATTGTTTCGAAGGCGGTAGAGACCTGAAAGTTTGATCGCAATCCGTAGATGATTGATTAGAGGTCGAAAGGAAGTGAATTCTCTATGGCAGGGAGACTTGCAACAGCGGTAGCAGCAAAATGGGCGAGAAGGTGCAGACATTACCCAGTTCTCACAAGGCGCTTGTATGGAAGTACCACCAGTAGCTCTGCCGACAATACCGTCTCTGACATGATTAATTATGCTCGTCAACATTCACGCTCTCAAAATGGTATGTTTCTTCTCTGACTGGATTTGCAACTTAAGGAAGCTACTTTTTTATTACGCATTTCTTTTGAAATCTTTTGTAGCTGTTGTGTGCATTTCTCTCGTTTGAAACCCAAGAAATTAATTCATTCTACGGTTCCTTTTTGGTAACTCTCGTTACAATTTGCGAAACTTGGTAAATTGTTTCACTGGAGTTTTTTTGTTTCACTACTGAATTTGGGGAAGAAATGCTAGTTTTATAGGTACATTGTTTTGTCCAGGATTGAACTATTTGTTGTCGGGTGATTTATTAATCAGGTAAAATAAATACTTAAATGTCATATTAGCTAATGTTCAGAAGCGTGTTATAGTGACACTAGAATAGAAGACTTTTAATGTTCATGACGCCAATTAAGTCAATGGGACAGTAGACCCTGCTACTTTGGCTTTGTAAGAGCTGATCTTTTGCAACTTAATTGAATGAAGAACTCTCCCATCCTCTCCATCCATTCAATGCTGATTTAATCTTTAAAAGAAGCTGCTGCTAAATAACTCATGTAGCTGTCTCTGATACCATTGTATGCTTTGCAATCTAAAATAAAGTGCTTTTCAGTTTCCACATCCCTGTTGTACATAAGATACAAGCCCTCTTTTCCCAAACTTCTTTTGGCCTTTTCCATCTGTTGGTTCCTCAAATTGTTGGTTGGAAAACCTATGAGCCTTGCTTGCTTAATGCGGGGTAATCCAACACAATTTGGCCAATGCTTAGGACTGATGCTCAATGATCAAATCCTCTTCACTTCAGGATCTGCTAAACTAGGTGGGTATACCTTATGAAAACTTCTTAATGTTAGTTGTGCAGATTTTATGAATTGATACTCTTGAGATAGCAAGTTATTCGAAGGAGAAATCAAACCTTATTGATTATTGAGAATGTTTTTTCAATGTTTTGAATGAGTGTAAATTTAGGAATCGCAGAGCACTTGAATATGACAAAGAACTCTACCAACTTTAATTGATAATAGGCTTTATTGAAATTAAATTAGACCAGTTCCTTATTCCAGTTGGGCAAAATAGAATTAACTTGATAAGAACTTCATGATCATCAAAACCCTTTAGAGACAACACATGCTTACCATCAATCACCAGACAGAGAACTTTAACACAAACCCTAGTTCAATTTTTTTAACATCAATCTTGGAAGACCAATTGAATAAAAAACACAATGCTTGTGAATTTTAATTATCAAAGGATTGTATTAGATTTCAATCTATCAGCGACGATGTAGATTCAAGAGGACAATCTATTAAATGTAAATAAGAGATAATTATGCACAGTTCTTGGAAAGAAACAAAGTATTTTATTTGTCTTTAAAAATAGTACAATAGAGTTGTGGCTGATTGCAGTATTTACTAAAAATTTGCACATATTATTCGATTTGTGTTATGCTTTGATTTCTATATTTACTATATTCTTCTATGAGTAAAATCGGATATTCTGATATATTTTTTAGGGTCCTAGTACCTCTTCTTATAGAAAGCAAAGAGGTGCGACTAATATGATCATGATCACCGAAAATTGACTGAATCATATTCTCTATTAGCTCCCTCTCTTTCAAGGTTGCCTCTAATGAAATGTCAGTCTCCCTTTGAATCTCAATCTCCCTCTTTTTCCTTTATTTTATATTCATTTCTTATTATCCACTCGATATGACACTTCAAAGTATATCCACCTTAAAATTATGTCCTCAATCTCATTAATATCTCCAATTGAGAGTATTTAACTAGTGCTTCACACTTTAGTCAATATTTTCTATTTGTTGTAATTATCTCAGCTGACATTACTAGATATATGCGATAGGAAAATAAAAGCTTCATTTGCTCTGCCAAGGGGGCAATAGTGGTATCTACATGGATTCCATTTCAATCATTTGGGCCACTACTTTAAGGCACCACATAATGTATTCTTACCTTTTGTAATATGTGTATGGCTTCTGTCTTGTTACTTCGGCTTTATAAGGTACCCCCTACCTTTGATTGCAAATACAATCATATACATATTATATCGATTAAAAGTTTCATGTCTTGATTCGCTACAGAACTACGAAATACTCATCTATTTTCTCTGCATTTCACTTCCTTTTGAAACCCATATATGTGGCTTTCCTTCTCAACAAGCGTAAGATTCTTGGACAATTTATCAGCAGACAAATCACTCATCTCATCAAACTAGAGCAGTTATTATTTATTTATTTATTATAGCACAGGGCATCCTTGCCGGTATTCATATTGTCCTCGAAAATCATTCAATTCGATAGCCCATCACTACCATCGCTCCCAAAGTCTATGCTGTCAATTTTCATCTTGCGTTTGTGTTTGGTTATAATATACGTGATCCTTAAGCCATGTCCAAATACAGTGTGAATAAAATATGTTCCTGATCCTACAAGGAATTTATCGAGTCTCTTGTTGAAGAGCAAATTCATCCCTTTTATTATCTTGACTGATCTTATTTTGAAGATAATCGAATGTATTGAAGGCCACCCCACATGGCCGCTCAATATCAATAGGGAGTTGATGTTGATCAACTTCAATGTAAGGATTTCTGACAATTGTCAAGTTGTTGCAGAGAATGAGTAGAATATTCACCATTCGTAAGGCAATTTGCTTGCAGGAAAAGCTCGGTGGCTTCGACACATAGATCTTAGATCTTCCATGTGGTATTCAAGGCTTTCACATCTCTCCGCAAATTCCTTTTCCATGCAATCCATGATATGTTTCTTCTTGCATTTGTATTTCTTTAGTTCACTTTCCTCCTACCAAATGCTTGCAAACTAATAATGCAAAGGATTTTTCAATTCGGTATGCAAATTTTATTTGTCAAATTTTTTTCTATTATTTGTGGAGCATCTCATTTGATTCGTCTCGCTAAAGATGCTTTCTCACTATTTGATACAAGTACAACATTTGTAGCTTGCACTGATACCATGTTATTTACTAGGATCACTGCAAATGTACTAAGCACTGCCATGTAATTGGTATGTGTTTTCCAATTGCAACCTCTCCTTATATTTATAAGAGAGTGGGAGAATAGACACGTCCCTTCATGGGACATGTCTATTCATTATCCTAATTAAACTCTTATAATTATATGTAATGTCTCCATATATATATATATATTCATATCTTGATGTGATTTATCTGAGTAAAGCTACAAAACATCAACACTTTTGAACTAACAAACCCATCTTCACACCTGTAATCTGAAACTTTGCAACCTTGAAGAACTTATCAGAGAATGCATGCCAAAACCTTGCTTGCAAAAGCAACTTGCAATGTGGTTAAAATAAAACAGTGGCGTTTAATGACCCATTAATTCGAAAATCCTGTTGATCACATTTCACAAATGTTTGGCTTGCGTATGTATAATATTTATGCCTTTTCTAATTAAAATTTGTAAAATTCGATTTTTACTTCTCAAGATATTCTGACAACAGTCATTTTGCCTTTTCACATGCTTATTTGTCTACCTCGTGCGAAACTGCGATGGTCATAAATGCAATGAAAAAACCCTTTTCGCCATTTCGAGGCACATTAAAAACATCTCTTGCAATTTGGCGAAAAATCGCTATTTCGCACTTAATCCTCTGCATGCTTCTCGAAACCTTGAAAATTGCTAATTCACAAGATCCTGTCAACACACCTTGCGAGGTTCCAAAAACTCACTATCTCACAAGTCATTGTTCTCCTTATCTATAATCATGACTTCGCATGGCCCATATGCAACTCATTTCGCAATAGTGACAATTCGCATTTTCGGACCATGTCAAGCTTGTTCCTTGCAATCTAGCAAAATTCTGCCATTTTGCACCACCTTTATATTATACTTGCGGATTTCCAATTTTGGCTGTTTCGCAAACCTCTCACACGTCCTTCTGAAATAGCGAAATTGAAGCTTTAATATCAATTTTCATCATAAAATTGAGGGTTCCACCAGTGGCTCTTCCTAGGGACGCACATTACTTTGGAATATGATAAGAGTCCAACTATCTCTGGTAAAAATACAAGCAAAAATTAAAAAAATGGTATCTAGTAATACAAAATGGAGGAGTTTATTTGAACCTAAGAGAAAAAAGGCTTAAGGAATTGTGCATGCATAAGGAAGTCCTGGATTCCTTTATTTGTTTCTTGTAAGAAATAAGAGTCTTCCCCCGCCATGTTAGAAATAACAAATGGTCCAAGCCATAAGGCATCAAATTTGCCATGTTTGCCTTTGTCTTGATTCTTGACATTCCACTTAAGTACCCAATCTCCACTTTTAAATGATCTCTCAATTGATCTTTTGTCATGAAGGAATTTGATCTGTTTTTGTTTTTCAATATTATGTTTTAATGCTGATCTTTTGATCTCATCCAACTCAACTAATGCATTAAACCTTTCCTCCATAAAGTCAATGTCTTCAAGCTGTTCTTCTACCATAAACCTGTATACTGGTAATAAATTATTCAAAGGGAGCTTGGCTTCCTTACCATAAACAAGATTGTAAGGTGAATAACTTGTGGACTTCTTTACTGTAACTCTATTAGCCCATACTACTAAATTCGACTTAGTATCCCAAGCCCTTTTGTTATTCTGAAGCATTCTCTTGATAATTTTCAGTAGGTTCTTATTACTTGATTCTTCCTGACCATTTCCTTGAAGATGATATGGAGAGGAATATGAGGTAGTTATACCATATTTATGGTAAAGTTTAGAGCATTCATCCAACTTAATATACATACCATTATCCATGATAAGCTTGTGAGGAACTCTAAACCTGATTATAACATTCTCCATAAAAAATTTGATCACAACTTTGCTAATTCACTGCTTTGTAGGTACAACTTCTACCCACTTGGTAAAATAATCAATAGCTATAAGGATCCAATTGTGTCCTCCACTTGACTTGTTAGAAATCTCCCCTATGAAGTCAATACCCCACATTTGAAATGGTTCTTGAGCTTGCAAGGTTCTCAAAGGGAGGGCCCCATTATACTTCAATTTTCTAGAGAACTTTTGACATGCTTAACATTTTCTAGCATAGGTATGACAATCCTTAGATATATATGGCCAGTAGTATCCTACACGCAATATCTTATGGGCAATAGTCTTAGCTGAAAAATGACCTCCACAAAGCCCTTCATGGAACTCCTTAAAGATAACTTCTGCCTTATATGTGTCTAGACAAGATAGTAGTATACCATCCTTATTTCTCCAATAAAGATCTCCTTGAATCAAGACACATTTTGATGCTTGCAATTTTATAGTCCTTTTTTGATTCTTGTCTAGATCATCATGACATTTCAATACTAACCACTGTGCTTAGTAGATCTACTTGATTCACTTGTACTGCCTCCAAATTAGCATCAGCCATAAGTTTTGCCAAGCCTTGACCTCTTACCAATTTTGTAATTTGGATATTGATGTTAATTTCTTGAATTTGATTGATCTATCTGCATCTTCTCCCATTAGTTTCTGTCTGTCTAAAGATATCCTTAACAACAACTTTTGATACATATGTAATAACTTCAGCACCAACTAGATGTTAAGCAACATGGATCGTGTCTACAAATGTAATTATATTGCCATTGTTATTGATATGTTCCAAATGCAGATTTGGATCTCACATAATTATGAGAGGAGAAGAGACATGTCTCCAAGGTTTAAACATCATTAGTTAGTATAAAATAATTTAACCAACCATATGTATAATACATACATACATACATACATACATACATACATACATATATATATAATATAATAAATATATGTTATATATATAAAGGAATATTTATATTATCATCAATAATGAAACTCATGATCATATCAATCTGATTGTAACTACAAACTTAACACTCCCTCTTAGTTAGGAAAGATTGATATAGAACATATTATGTTCTTGAGTATACGAAAAGATATCATCTCAGTATGATATTCCTAGAATGACATATTTAAGGATATCAACATAAGTCCATCAACACACATATATTATATATGGAATTTGCTACGATTCATAATGAGACTAAATTTCTCAACACCTTTTCTTTTAGCAAAGAGGGAAATTAAGCAATTACTGTTACTTTAATATAAGTTTAAATATCACCTTAAGTGTGGTCTATAATAGATTTAAGTTATGGTGTTTGGCAATATCCGGTTTGAAGAACTATAACAACTTTCATGGTGTCCGACAAAATCCGGCCCAAAGAACCAAGATAACACTTGCTTCAACATATTTTAAGTGTGGTCTATAATAAATTTAAGTTATGGTGTCTGGTAAGATCCGACACAAAGAACCATAACAACTTTCATGGTGTCCGGCAAAATCGGGCCTGAAGAACCATGATAAATTGGTTATCAAGGTGTTCGGTAAAATCTGGCCCGAAGAACCATGATAAGTTGGTTATCAAGGTGTCCAGCAAAATCTAGCCAGAAGAACCAAGATAACACTTTCTCCAACACATTTTGGTGTTAGGAGATAGGTCGACTATTGATAAGATCGTTGCCTTACAATAGTTACCTTCTGTTTGTTATCATAACTTCCGACACACCGGGACAACAACTTAATGTAGTCTGTTATGATAACTGGTCTAGTTATTGATAAGATTGTCACCTTTCAATAACTCCCCTCTAAATATATACATCAATGAAAGATTGTCATCTTTCATGACATAATTACAACAACATCATGTAGTAACTCACATGATATCCACCATGAACCAAGTCACTGGGTGAACCCACCATAGCTGCTACTAGTAGGTGGAACAAAGGGTTTTCACCTTATACTTCTCTCTTGTATAGAAGAACGCATTACAAAGAATTTCTCTTAGAACTTCTCCTTATAGAAAATATATCATCTACAAAGGATTTCATCTCAAAATTTCTCCCTCTGAATAATGATTTTGGGAAGTCAGGTCCTCTTGTTACTCCATTAGAAACTCTCTTCACCCAAGGATGCCTTTCGAACTCCCTCTAAATCTGATATTAATCTTTCGACTTTCTGGTGATAAGTCAATACTTTCTCATGATGCACTCAAGAGTAGGCCTATCAAAATCAGCAAGTCACACACGTATTTCTAGACTCCCTTTGAGTATTAATCTTCTAAGCTCCTGCGTTGCCTTTGAAGAAGTGTCATACTCCCTCTTAATGTAGAAGGATACTTATAATCTCAATCATCAAAGATATTTGCTTCAAGAGCCTCACTTTATCCAGCCTGATCATAACTTCTTTAAAGCTATTGTCATAAGCTGCCTAATATGCCATTCTTCTTTTCTTGTAAGATCAACTTTAGATACAAAGGAAAAGATGAAGGCAAATAACTCTTTTGTCGCATGTATAGAATTTCAAATAAGAGAGAAACTATAGGAAATAGATAATTTTGTAATACTCAAAGATAAGAACACTTATTTGCACAAGTTACTCAAATGAAGGCTCATATGCATCAAATAAAGGATGATTCAAATTCGGAACTCTAATGATGTCCCTTCCCTAAAATCTCGCCTCACAAGATGGTTCAAATGGGAATGGAACATTGGTTATTATTCCCTCCCGCAATGTAAAATTCCCACTCATTCCATTTTATAGAGTTTGCAGCTACTATCAAGTCCAATAAGAGACATCGTTGGGTGATAGTATCTATTTAGTGATACTTATTATCTCATGATTGAAACAGAATATATCTGAAGAGAAATTAGTATATTCTCTCCAAGAAAGAATTCATATGTGATATAAATTCACATAAATATTCTCTATCATACATGTGGTAGGTGATCTTCCAAGAAGATGTTCATATAAGAAAGATGTTTGATTATTTCATGACCTGCTTCCTTTATGTTACAACACTTTTTCTTTAATGTGTGTTGAGAGAAGAGACTAGACTACTTTCAATTTCCAAAGCTATTATGTTTGTCACTATCTAGAGTAAATTAATTGCTAAGTAGACCCCCCATTATATGATGTTACTGCGGGCCCCTAATAGGGTATGTTTCTTAGTGGTCAAGTAAGGATTTTAGTCTATATCTATATTTTGATTTACTAATGGTAGTGTGGGTTTTGAATACTGCAAATGGAAATCTATCATTGTGTTAAAACATCTTGGCAATTCCCATGACTAGTAACTTGTGATAGTATTCGTTGGCGTCTCAATATTGATCCTCTGCGATGAATATGTGTTTTGCGGCATGTTTTATCAGTGATTTTCTCCCAACCAGTATGTAATTCTCTTCCCTTTGGACGTTGTTGTGATATTATTATTCCAGTATGTAATTCTCTTCCCTTTGGACGTTGTTGTGATATTATTATTATATGATAAAATGTGTCCCTTCATAACTGATATTAGTCTTATAGTCAATTAATTCGTAATGACCTTGACTGGTGTTTAATTATTTTAATGTTTCTCATCGATATATTCCATACTTCAATCTTCATGACTGGTACATGTTATCGCCATTGGTTAGGAGGCTATATAGTGTTCTCTAAAAATGCTAGTGTCCAATTTGTAATCACCGTATTCCATTGGTCATTTGTATTTGATGTTAATGCCACTTCGATACTTGTTCGATGAAAATTCAGGAAGATAATGGTCTAGAGATTTTATGAAGAGGTCTAGAGTCTTCTTAGAAGCCGGTAGCATGCTTTTACTGAATTTGAACCTTCTCTGAATACATGCCAATGTGACTATTGCATCCTCCATGTTTGTAGAAACCATTGCATCATTGTTAGATATCTATAGATGTATATATTCCCTCTATTGCGGGTGATACAAATCTTCCAATGCCTTGAGTCTCCATGTTCCAATGTCTCTTAGAAATCACCATCCTATTATATCTGTTATTCTTACATACCTTTAGAGTCCATCGATGATGTCATTGTCTCAATGTTAACATATTATAGTAGCATATGGTGGTGTGTCATGGATTATAACTTGGTATGATAGTCACATGATTTCCATTCCATACAGGATTTTCCCTTGTCTCTTTGTCCAAATCATCCTCCTTGATTTGCTTGCTATTGATCGTTTTGATTATCTCTCGGTTAATGTTCAACTAATGCTTGTCCAACTCTGTCAAGATGCCTAGCATATCTTTCCTTATTCAATCTTCTTGTTATCATATTTGATCTTTATATCTTGATAAAGATGTCTCTTAGCCAATATCGAGAATATATTTGACTTCTATATATATATGTCTTTATTTCAAGTAAGCACTATGTCTCTTGGTACAACGAAATGTGTATAAAGTTCATACATCTTTATTAATAATCACAACTTTTCTTTCAATTGCATCAATTAGTTTGTAGGAGATAGCTTCTTTACTAATGTTATTAGTTTTATTTTCGGCTTTCTTGTATAATATGATTCCTTTAACGCATATTCCAAGGGCATCATCTCTACAGGTTTTATTTCTTTAGACTTTGAACGCATATACTCATGGTCACCATATGTAGGTTATCGCTGTCATATTCCTTCACCATCACTGCATAACACTCGACATTCTTCTTTCCTTCCGCGTATACACAAGTCTTGAATATTATGTAAATGTAGTAAAACTTTGTCCTTCGATCATATCATTGAATATTCTTCAGGTGTTGATTATCATCTTTAGACACAATGTTCAAATATTCTTTGATTGTCTCCTGTAATATATCATTCCACGATGGTGTTCATTTGCTTCATGCACTTGATAGCTTTTCTGTATTGAGCCTTTCTGTTTGTGTTTGTAACTGTCATTTGTATAATTTTCTGATTTGTATAATTTGTATAATATAGGTGGTATTCCTATAGTTCTAAACTTAGAACCAGCAAATAACGATCTTTATAATACTCAGAAGTGATTATTATAGTAGTCATGATTTGATATTATGTATAGAAGAACATATACTGTTTGAACAGTAGCACAGATAATTAGTGTAGGCTCGAAACCTTGTTATTACTAATGTTCTGCACTCGAAGAAATCCGACGATGGTTGAATATATGGATGCTTGTTTGTAGATGATGTGGAGTAGAAGTTGATTTAGATTCGCTGAAGTAATTGCATTGCCAATGTGAAAGTCAATACTGTTTGATTCTGCCCCGAGTAGTTGCCTGCAGCATAATGCATCACAGTCTTGTGATCTAGGTCTGCTGTCTTTGTATTATATCAGGGCCATCTTTTTGCCCCTTTTCTATTTGCGCAACACCTGTCAATGTTCCAGTATCAATTTTTGATATTATCACAGGAACCTGTAGTACTCTTTTGCCTTTAACCTTCTTCCATATTGATATATCTTGATTATTCTTTATCTCATGCACTTGTCCCCATGAAGGATATCACTATGTGATTTTGTCATTTTTATCTCCTTTTCTACATTTGCAGTTTGGGTCTGATACCATGTTAAGTAACATGGATCGTGTCTGCAAATGTAATTATATTGCCATTGTTATTGATATGTTCCAAATGCAGATTTGGATTTCACATAAGTATGAGAGGAGGAAACATGTCTCTTGAAAGAGACATGTCTCCAAGGTTTAAACATCATTAGTTAGTATAATATATATATATATATATATATAGTAAAGGAATATTTATATTATCATCAATAATGAAACTCATGATCATATCAATCTGACTGTAACTACAAACTTAACACTAGAGAGGGCCTAAAAGATTTCACAGCCTTTACTAATCCATAAGCTTGCTTTTTATTTATGTCATAATTTAATTCAGAGCTTTGCAAACTTTTACTAAAGATTGCAATAGGTTGCTCATATCCCTCCTCATTCTTTCACAACATGATAGCAACTATTGTATGATATGAGTTGAAGGAAAATATTTGAAAAGATTTTTAAAAATCAGGAGCCTTTAGTATTGGTGCCTCTTTAATTGGCCTTTTTATATCAGAGAAAGCTTGTAATGCTTCATCATTCCAGATTACCTTAGCTCCCTTCTTTAACATTTTGGAAATAGGTTTGGCTATCTTAGCAAAATTTGAAACAAATCTTCCGACAAAGTTAATTTGCCCAAAAAACGTTTGGATAGCTTTAACAGTTTTAGGGACCTTTATATTATCAATTGCTGCCACTCTTTCAAGATCTATTCTGACTCCCTCCTTGGATACAATATGCCCAAGGAGTTTTCCTTCTGTGACTCTAAATTGACACTTCTTTGGATTTAGAGCCATTCCATGCTCAAGGTCCCTTTTAATTTTTTTCTAAATGATTACAAGTATGATCCTCTGCTTTCATTGAGTAAGCAGTGAGATCATCCTGATATAGTACAAGAATGAGATCAATTAGACCTTCGAAAGCAACATCCATATCTCTTTGAAAGTTGGCCCCAGTATTGGTTAAACCAAAGCACATCCTTGCATATACATGTGTAATAACCCCTAGCTGGTTATAGTCCAACAATTTAATTTTAACGCATCAATTTTATCAACTAATGAGGAGTTTGACATTTGGTCAAACAGTTGGCAAGCAATTCAATTATCACAGTGCATATATACGTTTTAACTTTTATCACAGCACAAAGAAATGTACTGGACTACTCATAATTCACCGGATGGATCAAACTACCAGACTTTAGCATTGATAAATACTTATATAAACTACCAGAATTTGGTCTGCAATTTATTAACAGTAGAAGATAAGTGATGCCCAACAACAGAGATATGGACGTTCTAAAATTGCACTTACAGATTTGCAAGAAATCACCCAGTAATGGCATTCACCACGTACACTTATGAATTTTCCCCAGCGCCAAAGAGAATGGTATGTGTGCTTAAAATGCTGATAGGAAAACGTGGCAAAACGCTGGAGTTTAGGCGCCTCCTCAAAAAAATTGCAGCTCCCTAAAACCACGTCCAGACTTGCAGCCCTAGGTGTCCAAATTGCCACTATCCTATGATGAATTTGCAAATAAAAAAACCAGATCGAGCAGATCTAAAGAGCTCATCCAAAGCCCTGGCGAACAACGTCTGAGTAGAGAATTTGATGGTGTCTTGAAAGCCAAATCAATCAAAGTCCAGAATGCAGAAAAAACGATCACTGATTTACTTCAGAATAACCACGCCCATACAGAGGGTAATAATGGCATCCAATAGACATACAATACCAATTCTTCAGCCAATAATTGGCTTCCATGATACAGAGGAAAAACAGAAGGGAGGCTTGGTAATTCAACTAAAAACAATTCTTTTCTCAGCCAGAATAGATACAATAGATAAGTAATGACAATTTTGCTACACTTCAGCAGCAAACTTGCAAAGACACGGCTCAGAAATCAGACCCTTATACCTCATCAAAGGCATGAAAAATCAGACCTTTAGGTGTTAAGTTTTATGGATCTCTGATAGATAAAACTGTTACAATAATTATGGAAACAAAGTAACTCTTACTTGTATTACTGTAGAGCAGAGTTGCCCTCCAAATACTGATGATATCTGATTTTGTATGCAGAATCTACTCCTTCCAATATTGCTGATAATGTGAGATGTATGCTGTATGTAACAATTGACCCTGCAGATAAGATAATAAAGAAGTGTGCTGATGTTTATTTGAATGCAGATTGCTGAGTACAAGATGCCGTGTATTGATGTTGTACTACAGCGATCTGATTACTTGAACATATATGCAGCGAAGGGTCATGACCCCCGTAGAGTCATGGCTCTATGTGGCCTTTGGCCACGAAGAGTCATGCCTCTATGATGGCATGACCAATAACTGCCTTGTGAACTAATGTAATCTTAAACACAAAGCAGTCGACAACCACAAGTAATACTGCTGCTACTTGCAATGTTAATAATAACATAACCTCCACTGATATATAATGCAATCAGTTGATGTTCTCTCAGCCGATAATGTTTATTGGTTTAATCAAAACAATATACATATATATGTATATGTATATATGTATATATATGTATATGTATATATATAAGTAACTACAATGAACATTTATCTGAGAACATAAATACAAATTAATATATCAGTCAAGTATCATTTACTTCTACTGATGCTAAAACATTAACACTAGGAATGTTTCAAAGACAATAAGCAAATAAGATAATCAAATAATCCGATGCCTTTTTCCAATGAAATGAGCTTGTATTTATAATCCTTTATTGCCAAAAGTTTCCCAAAAGAACTCAACTCCAAAAACTGCGAAGTTCTCCAAAATAACTCAGCTCTTGAAACTTTCAAACACAACTCACTTTATAACATTTTATACTAGGCTTAGACATATAATTAATTAAATAAATGGCCCCTTCTAATGATGACTCAACCCTCAACTCAAGTGAAATTATAACTTTATAATAACCCATTTAATGATTTAATAATAATTTGGCCACTAAAATTATAGTAACTCCCAACATACTCATCATTTAAATATGCCGTCTAAAATAGGAGTCACACTTATTATTTCTCCAGGTGACCAAATGCACTTTCCAAAAATAGAAACGGTCCATCTCAGTTAACACCTGACTTACCACAAATAGTAGGTACACAAATCTAAGCCCAAATGAAGTCCAATATGAACCAAACGAAGACCAACCTATTGCTTATTGAATGTGGAGAGGACATGACCCTCCCAAGCCAAGTCACTGCTTCAGAAGACCCTCTATTCACAATAATTAGCCTATGAGGATCACAAAAATAGGCTAATCTCTCAAACTTAAATGCTAGCGAAAATGGGGACATTACAGTCCTCTCTCCCTGAGATTGCTTGAGGAACACAATGAACTCCAACCTCCACCTGGATCCTAAATGAAGAAGTGTGTGACACCCTTGTCAATATTGAACCATCTGCATACCACTAATATCATCAGGAGCAACAACATAACTTGCAGGATAGCACTCAGAACTTGTGCTGATGATGTAGGAGTTAGGATATCACCAAAAGACAACTCCACAAGAAATCTCAGCATACTCTTCTTCCTGGTCACCACCCACATAATATATATTGACTGGAATCCTGATCATCACCAACAATCCCTGAGAAAGACGTAGCTATAGGAGAACCATATGCACTCATGCCAACTGTATCAACAATAGGTGTAGTCACGTGAAAATATGTGGATGCAGGAACATCACCAATTGTCGCAACAAAGAATTGAACCGAATCTGCAGATGGTGAAAAATGAGTCCAACTCCACTTAGGTGAGTGATCAACATCAACCTCAAAAAGCGGATTGTCATAAGACAATTTTGCATCTATGTCGAACATAGGATTGTCCATGAAGTGAACCTCAACACTGTGTTGATTTATAACTATAATATGGCTCTACCTCAACATCACTCACCTCATCATCAATGACATGTGTGCTACCATAAGAACACACATCAACAACCGCATGCATATCACTAAACTCCTCAATAGATGGTTCAGCTAGCGCAGAAGCAGCTACCGATTTGACTATATCATCATATGCTCCTACCCCCACTATCTATCATTGTATCGCTATCAAATGCATGATCCTGGGAACTCATGCCAACAACTGCATCATCCGACTCAACCTGACATGAATTCTTATCACACTCCACATCTACTACATCTAACTCATGTGGTGTATCATAAGAAATGTCCCTCACATCTATAGGCAACACTGTATCATCACATTTCACTCTTCAAAAAAGTGATATCACGCTCTGCTCAAAACTTGGATTTGAAATTGGTTGGGTCACCCGTTTGTGATTTTGATACAACTCATTCACTAGCACATCTTGTTTCACAATATCCTATATCTCAGATTCTCCATCCCTAGGTGGAGAAGTATGCCCTTTGCGAGTATATTGTCTACCCGGGATGAATTTCGTGCAACCATTCATAACTATTGAATGCCAAACCAAACAAATGCTATCAACTCTAGAACAAATACTGAGCCCAATTCCTGTAGGTTGGCAGGAAACTGCTTTGATACCACTGTAATAACCCCTAGCTGGTTATAGTCCAACAATTTAGTTTTAACGCATCAATTTTATTAACTAATCAGGAGTTTGATATTTGGTCAAACGGTTGGCAAGCAATTCAATTTTCACCATGCATTTATACATTTTAACTTTTATCACAGCACAAAAAAATGTACTGGACTACTCATAATTCACTAGATGAATTAAACTACCAGACTTTAGCATCGATAAATACTTACATAAACCCTCCTTCACGTTTTTGCATACAAAATTCTGAATTGAAAATATTCTCAAGCAACCAATACTGAATCACAATAGAAATGAAATGGTCTTATTAGTTTTGCTAAAAGAACTTGCAGAATTTGGTCTGCAATTCAGTAACAGTAGAAGATAAGTGATGCCCAACAACAGATATATGGACATTCTAAAATTGCACTTACAGATTTGCAAGAAATCACCCAGTAATGGCATTCACCACGTACAGTTCTGAATTTTCCCCAGTGCCAAAGAGCATGGTAAACGTGGCCAAATGCTGGAGTTTAGGCGCCTCCTCAAACAAATTGCAGCTTCCTAAAATCACTTCCAGACTTGCAGTCCTAGGCGTCTAAATTGCTACTGTTCTATGATGAATTTGCAGATTAAAAAACCAGATCAAGCAGCTATAAAGAGCTCATCCAAAGCCTCAGCAAACAATGCCCAAACAGAGAATATGATGGCATCTTGAAAGCCAAATCAATTGACATCCAAAATGCAGAGAATAAGATCACTGATTTACTTCAGAACAGCCATGCCCATACAGAGGGTAATAATGGCGTCCAATAGACATACAATGCCAATTCTCCAGCCAATAATTTGCTTCCGAGATACAGAGGAAAAACAGTAGGGAAGCTTGGTAATTCAAATAAAAACAATTCTCTTCTCAGCCAGAGTAGATATAGTATAGAAGTAATGGCGATTTTGCTATCCTTCAACAGCAACCTTGCAAGGACACCACTCAGAAATCAGACCCTTATACGTCAACAAGGGCATGAAAAATCAGACCTTTAGGAATGTCACAAAGACAATAAGCAATTAAGATAATCAATTAATTGGATGCCATTTTCCAATGAAATGAACTCGTATTTATAATCCTTATTGCCAAAAGTTTCCCAAAAGAACTCAACTCTTGAAACTTTCCAACAGAACTCACTTTATAACATTTAATACTTGGCTTAGACATATAATTAATTAAATAAACACCCCTTCTAATGATGACTCAACCCTCAACTTAAGTGAAATTATAATGTTAAATTATAACTTTATAATAAGCCATTTAATGATTTAGTAATAATTTGACCACTAAAAATATAATAACTCCCAAAATACTCATCATTTAAATATGCCGTCTGAAAAAGGAGTCACCTATTATTTCTCCATGTGACCAAATGCACTTTCCACAAATAGAAAGGGTCCATCTCAATTAACACCCAACTTACCACAAATAGTAAGTATACAAATCTAAGCCCAAATGAAGTCCAATTTGAGTCAAATGAAGACCAACCTGTAGCTCACTGAATGTGGAGAAGACAAGACCCTCCTAAGCCAAGCCACTACCTCAGAAGACCCTCGATTCACAATAATTAGCCAATGACAATCACAAAAATAGGCTAATCTCTCAAACTCTGATGCTGGCAAAAATGAGGACATTACAATATGTTCCTCATGGAGTAGTGAAAGTAGTCTTATACAATTATGATTCCCTCACTTTGATTTGATTATATCTAAAGAAGCCGTCCATCATAGAAAGGAGGTCATTCCCTGTGACCTTCTGTAACAATGCCTCCATGTTGGGAAGAGCATAATAATCCTTCTGTGATGAAATGTTTAGATCTTTGAAGTCAATGCACAACCTGATATCTCCATTCTTTTTTCTTATAGGAGCAAGATTGGAAAACCATGTTGGGTGTTTAATAGGTTTAATGATCCCTTCATCTCTCATCTTGATCAGCTCTTCCTTCATTTTTGGGGCTAACATCAGATTTATAGGTCTTTGCTTTTGTCTGAAAGGCTTAGCATCTGGCTTCAAAGGTATTTTATGTTGGAATAAATCATCTCTATAAGCTTTTAGTTCATTATAAGACATGCAAATACATGCTTGTACTTTTTCAACAAAGAGATGAGGTTTGATCTGACTTTAGGAGTCAATTTTTTGCCAATGAAGATTTCCTTTGGGAAATTTTCATTCCCAAGGTTTACTTTCCCAATTTCCTCTGGTTTAGCTGTGGGTTTGTAAGTTTTAAGATTCTCATGTTCTTTAAAGATTCTTTCCAATGCTACGAATCCTTTGGGTATTTTATTAGATCTGAGTTGAACAATTTCCTCTACAAACAATGTCTCCCTATCGTCTTGATTCTCCACAAAGCCATTCCAATCAATACTTTGATGTTGGTAATGTCCTCCACATGTCAGGAAGTCAAGTAAATCCCTGTCATCATAGAACACTTGCCAATAATGTACATCGTTTGGTATAAATGGCCTATTTTTCATTTCAACTTACAGGATCTCTTGGAGTGGGATATCTATTTGTTCGATAGCTAGGTTGGCCGTCATACCAACTAGAAAGTTTTCTCTCTTATCAATCGATTTTATTGAAAATGCATCAAAGCTTTCAATTAAGTTCCACAAATAATTTTTGCATTGCTTCAATCTTGAATTTTTAGTGGTAATCTGACTTCTAATTTGAGATACTATGAGTTCCGAATCTCCCAAGATTGATAGAATTTTGATCTTGTGCACCTTAGCCATATTCAATCTCAATATTAATGCTTCATATTCAGCAATGTTATTGGTACATTCAAAATTCAGTAAAAAGGAATATTTGAAGTTTTTTTAGAAGTTGATATAATTATTACTCTTGCACCATTACCTTCCCTGCTACAAGCTACATCAAAACGCATCTACCATAGTCCACTGCTTTCTTTTTGTAAATAGTCTTCACTGGATTCATCAATATACTGAATTGGTTTACTCAAATTTACTTTGAAATTGTCTATATCAGTTTGACAGAAATTAATGCCATAATCAGGCCTGCAACTTTCCACCAGATATGGGAGTCTTTGTTCCCTTTCAATCTCTGACATATCTCCCATTAACAAGAATGGTTGCATAAGATAGGTCTAAATGGATGTGCCCTCCAACCAAATTAGACTATCGTCTTGAAAGTAACATAGCATTATAAGCTGGTATCTCCACCATAGTGACATCCATTTTGTATGATATATCAGGACAAGATGGAAATCTAAATTTAACGCCTTTCATGATTCCTACCACTAGTACTGACCAATTGTCCATTGCATAACACTTCCCACAAGGTGTGTTCACATTTAAACCCAATTCTTTCATGACACCAGTTATAATGTGATACCTTAGGCGAGCGAATAGATGCAGTGTTAATGCAGGACAAAACACCCTATAGCATTCAAGAGTCAGAAATTTAGGGGTCAGAGTGGAGTTACGACATATATGACCATGAGATGTTAGCCGTTATGCATGCATAGGGTAAACTGTCATGTCCCCCATATTTTATAAATTTTTATAATAAAATAAACTAACAATAGAATAAATTATAATCTAATTTATAATCATAAATGGTATCCGATAGATAACCCCACTTTGTGAATATAATTTAATAATAACTAACTAATAAAGGATCAATTAATTAAAGGCTATTGAAATAAATAATTGATATATTTAAAATAGAGTTCATATAATTGTAATTATATTATAATAATAAATATAATAAAAGTGAAATAAATTATATATACAAGTTATATAGTAATATTATAGAATGAATAATATAAACTAAGTCTCTAAGTGACAAAACCTTAGCAAAGATTCTAACATAAACATTACAAACTATTTATACATATAAAAATATTTTAAATGATGGCAACCAAGTCTAAAGATCGTGACCCTTCATGCTTTACAATATATTTAGTGGATGACGGGTCTGTTTGAAGGAGTGACACGACATCAACAAGCGGATTATATCTAAAGGTTTACTATTCGCAGAAGCAAGTGATCGAAGCATAACTTATATATTTTTCAAATACTACTACTGTCAACGCTTAGAATTCCCAATAGACTTCCCATACTTAGCGTCAGCATATGTTATCAATCCATATTGAACAGGGGATAAATTAGAGTCAGACTTGTTGTCAAACTCAAATCTCGGGAGGAGTTCATCGAAGTAACTAATCAATTCTTAGCTATCGCACCACGCCACAGGACAAAAGGAGCTGGTCACCGTAGGGAAAGCTATAAGCCGTCACAAGAAACATAGTCGTCATAAGCAGCATCAATATCCATTGCCCTTGAAACTGCAACAACCTCATTCGAATACAGAGGCAGTGGTGATAAGGTATTAATAAGAACATCAAATATAGAGAACTAAAGAGCTCTAGTTCATAAACTCCAAAAGCACACATTTACGTCTACAGAGGTTACATCATTCAAATTGGTCTGAGATTATTAGAAATACTAATCACTGAAGAGAGTGAATTCCTCATGTATTAATAAGAACATCAAATATAGAGAACTAAAGAGCTCCAGTTCATAAACTCCAAAAGCACACATTTACGTCTACAGAGGTTGCATCATTCAAATTGGTCTGAGATTATTAGAAATACTAATCACTGTAGAGAGTGAATTCCTCATTGAAGTGTTAGCAAAGGATACAAATAAACACATAACCAAATAAATACATGCTAGTCAGAGTGGATATTGCAACAAAGTAAGCATCAAAGAGTAGTTAAACTAAATATAAATTCTTCACTTTGAGACATTGAATAAGAGGATGAAGGGAATAGAAAGGAGGAGCTTATTCAATGTCTATAAGTGAAGAATTTATATTTAGTTTAACTACTCTTTGATGCTTACTTTGTTGCAATATCCACTCTGACTAGCATGTATTTATTTGGTTATGTGTTTATTTGTATCCTTTGCTAACACTTCAATGAGGAATTCACTCTCTACAGTGATTAGTATTTCTAATAATCTCAGACCAATTTGAATGATGCAACCTCTGTAGACGTAAATGTGTGCTTTTGGAGTTTATGAACTGGAGCTCTTTAGTTCTCTATATTTGATGTTCTTATTAATACATGAGGAATTCACTCTCTACAGTGATTAGTATTTCTAATAATCTCAAACCAATTTGAATGATGTAACCTCTGTAGACGTAAATGTGTGCTTTTGGAGTTTATGAACTAGAGCTCTTTAGTTCTCTATATTTGATGTTCTTATTACCTCCATCCTCTTATTCAATGTCTCAAAGTGAAGAATTTATATTTAGTTTAACTACTCTTTGATGCTTACTTTGTTGCAATATCCACTCTGACTAGCATGTATTTATTTGGTTATGTGTTTATTTGTATCCTTTGCTAACACTTCAATGAGGAATTCACTCTCTACAGTGATTAGTATTTCTAATAATCTCAGACCAATTTGAATGATGCAACCTCTGTAGACGTAAATGTGTGCTTTTGGAGTTTATGAACTGGAGCTCTTTAGTTCTCTATATTTGATGTTCTTATTAATACATGAGGAATTCACTCTCTACAGTGATTAGTATTTCTAATAATCGCAGACCAATTTGAATGATGTAACCTCTGTAGACGTAAATGTGTGCTTTTGGAGTTTATGAACTAGAGCTCTTTAGTTCTCTATATTTGATGTTCTTATTAATACATGAGGAATTCACTCTCGTAAATTAGACTATCGTCTTGAAAGTAACATAGCATTATAAGCTGGTATCTCCACCATAGTGACATCCATTTTGTATGATATATCAGGACAAGATGGAAATCTAAATTTAATGCCTTTCATGATTCCTACCACTAGTACTGATCAATTGTCCGTTGCATAACACTTCCCACAAGGTGTGTTCACATTTAAACCCAATTCTTTCATGACACTAGTTATAATGTGATACCTTAGGCGAGCGAATAGATGCAGTGTTAATGCAAGACAAAACACCCTATAGCATTCAAGAGTCAGAAATTTAGGGGTCAGAGTGGAGTTACGACATATATGACCATGAGATGTTAGCCGTTATGCATGCATAGGGTAAACTGTCATGTCCCCCATATTTTATAAATTTTTATAATAAAATAAACTAACAATAGAATAAATTATAATCTAATTTATAATCATAAATGGTATCCGATAGATAACCCCACTTTGTGAATATAATTTAATAATAACTAACTAATAAAGGATCAATTAATTAAAGGCTATTGAAATAAATAATTGATATATTTAAAATAGAGTTCATATAATTGTAATTATATTATAATAATAAATATAATAAAAGTGAAATAAATTATATATACAAGTTATATAGTAATATTATAGAATGAATAATATAAACTAAGTCTCTAAGTGACAAAACCTTAGCAAAGATTCTAACATAAACATTACAAACTATTTATACATATAAAAATATTTTAAATGATGGCAACCAAGTCTAAAGATCGTGACCCTTCATGCTTTACAATATATTTAGTGGATGACGGGTCTGTTTGAAGGAGTGACACGACATCAACAAGCGGATTATATCTAAAGGTTTACTATTCGCAGAAGCAAGTGATCGAAGCATAACTTATATATTTTTCAAATACTACTATTGTCAACGCTTAGAATTCCCAATAGACTTCCCATACTTAGCGTCAGCATATGTTATCAATCCATATTGAACAGGGGATAAATTAGAGTCAGACTTGTTGTCAAACTCAAATCTCGGGAGGAGTTCATCGAAATAACTAATCAATTCTTAGCTATCGCACCACGCCACAGGACAAAAGGAGCTGGTCACCGTAGGGAAAGCTATAAGCCGTCACAAGAAACATAGTCGTCATAAGCAACATCAATATCCATTGCCCTTGAAACTGCAACAACCTCATTCGAATACAGAGGCAGTGGTGATAAGGTATTAATAAGAACATCAAATATAGAGAACTAAAGAGCTCTAGTTCATAAACTCCAAAAGCACACATTTACGTCTACAGAGGTTACATCATTCAAATTGGTCTGAGATTATTAGAAATACTAATCACTGTAGAGAGTGAATTCCTCATGTATTAATAAGAACATCAAATATAGAGAGCTAAAGAGCTCCAGTTCATAAACTCCAAAAGCACACATTTACGTCTACAGAGGTTGCATCATTCAAATTGGTCTGAGATTATTAGAAATACTAATCACTGTAGAGAGTGAATTCCTCATTGAAGTGTTAGCAAAGGATACAAATAAACACATAACCAAATAAATACATGCTAGTCAGAGTGGATATTGCAACAATGTAAGCATCAAAGAGTAGTTAAACTAAATATAAATTCTTCACTTTGAGACATTGAATAAGAGGATGGAGGGAATAGAAAGGAGGAGCTAGAGAACAAGCAACGCTGCAGAGACACTAGAGAGTAATAAACAAGTTACATTGATTCATCTAGAAAGAGACAATATATATATATTCTCGAACGAGCAATTAAATAATCAAAATCATCGAATACCAAGCATAGAGAAAGGATTATCACAGCGAGACTACAAACATTGATAGGAAGAATATCATAATCCGCATTAGAGATATATGCACCATTATTATTAAATAATAAGGGAATCATTGTTTGATAAAGTCATAGTAAACAGGGACAATCTATCTTCCACATACAATCCAACAGTAAAATCCTATAGGAAATTGGCTCTAACATTAACAATGACATGTAATACAAAGTTACTAAATTAGATAATTGTCCTAGCTTTTTTGAGAAGTCAAACAAGGGACATCACATAAACTTAAGCAGTTTTTGTTGGGGAGTAGATTTTTAGTTAAGATGGATTATAACAGCCCAAAACATTTGCTCAATCAACGATGTCTTAATGATCGCCAATATAAATGGGTAAGCTCCAAGCTTGTGATTTTGACATTGCTTGTATAAAGGACAAGAAGAATGTTATTGCTGATGCCCTATCAAGGAGCAAGGAGACCATATTTATGCTCTATTGGTAGATTGCAGATGATTGGCGAGGTTTGATTTCTGCCTAGTATGCTAAAGACACATTGGCCTTTGATATTATTGATGGAATAGTACAGGGCAAAAGATTTCGAGTTGTAAATGATCTCATCATTTTTAAGGGGCAGATCTTCTTAGTACCAAGATCAAAGATGAAGATACATATATTGTGGGCTAACCCTGATGCACATATGGCTAGACATCCAAGATATTTAAGACATACTGACTAATATGGTGTAATGTTTGCTTTTCTAGGCCATTAATTTATGATGTGTTGTTAGCGCATTTTGTCTTGGTTTTGGGAGCTAACTAGGATTTTACAAAGATCATAGTGAGAATTGACCTTGGTAAATCTAGTTTCCGACCAATCAAGGTTGTTTCACTAGGGTTTCTAGATACATATTATTTATAGTAAGCCAACAAGGCTCAATATTCTTGGCATTTCAGTGTTGGACTGGGAGAGTTTCATTGTGACCTTTATAATGAGCTATCACTCATGATAATCTGAGCCCATCTGATCAATAATTTTAATGCTTGAAGATTCAATGATATATCAATAAAGTGACTATTAAACTTAAGTTTATATTATTATATACCATTTGATTATTAGTCCCTGCCTTATAGATAAGGTAGGAAACTAATGTTTTCAGTTGTGGTCCACCAATTAATTTTATACCTAAAATCACCTTATCCCTAAAGTTCAAAAATGATTTATTTTTAAATTAATTTTTATGTATTAATTCCTTAATTGTAATTGGCCGTCCCCCATTTTCTTAGGGGTAAAATTGATTATTTTGTACCAAAATTTTCAAAAATTAAATTCCAAAACTTTCTTCTAAATCTATAGAATATTGGTTTTCTGGTGCACTTTTTGAAAAGAAATCTAGATACTTCTTTGTTCCTCCCTCTCTCGCAAACACCTCATGCTTATCAAGGCCTGGAAGAAAATCTTTGCAAATCTGTGCAAAAACACCATCAGTTATGTCCTAAGAAAAGTGTAACCCTTCTCACATCTGAGTAGCACAATTTTTTGTACCAATCTTTTTGGATAACTTCTTGAGAGAACTAATTTTCGTAGACCCTTGGAACAAGAAATTGTGCGTACATGTGTCGGGGTCAATGATGTGGATGGTGACTGGGCAACAGGGCCTCTAAAGAGGACAAGCTTAAAATAGGTACCGAAAGAAGTGAAGTGAAGAGAAGAGGAGTTCGTTGTTTTCTTTCTGTGATTTAATTTTGTTCATTGCAATTTGATCTGCATTAGTAGAAGCATGCGCTTGGCAATGATGAGTCACAGTGGGTAGGAATCCCCTGAACCCTCGAGCGCCTTTGACTACTGAATATAACTAGAGGGGCGGACAAGTTTTGGTTCCTGTGTTTGATGAACCCTTCTATGAGTTGTTCCGTAGAGGAGAGAGGGGAAGAAAATAGCTAAGTCTCATCGCTGCCTTGACTGGGATTGGGATACACCTAATAATACCAATACTAATAATAATCCTCTGCTTCAGAGACGCCACCATGATAAATATGATTCAGATGACCAGGAACCCCAGTTTCTGCCTTTACAACATGAGCCTTAGCTTCAATCATCATCATCTTCCCCAGATGCTCAATTCATTGGGGATTCGGTCGCTACAATGCCTCTCAAGCATAATCACGAAAACAACTTTTTCATATATACTTTTTCATAACTTTGGTAAAATGAAAGTTACAAAGTCTGTTTTCGTTCACCATTGGAGGCTGGAATCTTTTCAAATAACAACTATTAAAAGTGCTTCAATATTTTAGAGACATTCAATAAGGAATCTACCATCTATTGTTTAGTTCATTAAATATTTAAAATACATATTCATGCACAAAGCTGGGCACAACTTTTGGCTTCTCAATTAAAGGTGCCCCCCTTCAATTAATGTGCTCAACTATGTAAAGGATGTGCTTTTAATCTTGAAGTTATTTAATGTGGATAGCCAAGCTTCTACAGAGCTTTACGTAAAGTATTGATTTTTTTAATTTGGTTTATTAGTGAAGTTGAGATAGTTATTTTTTAAGGAAAATCTATATTTGCATATAGTGATAGATTTTTATATGATTTTCACTAGTTTCATTCTTTAAATTATATTTGAATCTTTATTATTATTATTGTGACAGTGAAGTTAGTGCGTCAAAGGAGACTAATATCTATTATAAGATGATATAATATTTGTAATGTGAAGAGATTTAATCTAATAATTTTACATCCACTTTTTAATGTGTCAATTGTTTCTCAAATATTATATTTATGTATAAGAAATCTAAATCTAATAAAAAAAATAAAATTTTTAATTGATATTTTTATAAAATATAAAACTAATCTGTACAAAAAATGCTAAAGTAAATGTTTAACAATTTCATACATCTTCCTACAATTAAATCTATTCATTAGATTAATAAATTTAAAGTTTAAATAAATATTTTATCTTACAAAATTTAAATTGTTATTTTTTACATAAATAATTTGTTTCACATTACAGTAATCTTACTAAACAAGAGGAGCATGAAATAGTACAACTAAAATATTTCTTTAAATTATTCATAAAAATAAAATTACAAATGATTCAATTATTTATTTTTTGATGGGCTGAGTTTATTTAATATACAAAGATAAATTCTATTTGTTGTTTAATTATTTTCCTTTAATAAATGATTGTATTTTTTGTAATGTTCCATGTCATTTGTAACTTCACTAATTTATTTGTGAACATTTTCTCATATTTGAACTATATCCAAGTTTACATGTTTGCCATTTTGATCAGTGCTCAAAATGCTAACTCTGTCACAAAATCCCTCACTACAATATTAAGTATTAAAACATAAATATATTTCCCTTTCATTTCTTATTGGCAACTCAATATTTTCTAAAATATTATTATATTTCAAATATTATTGACTAAGACATAAAAATAACTTATCTTCTAACCCTACCATAAGGCAGGGACTCAAGCTCTTTAAGAACTCTTGTTAAAGAAACTTTATATATTTAAGTGGGAAAAATGATTTTTTAAGGGAAATAAAGAAACAAAGAAGGGAATGTGAAGGGTCAGTAGGTTGTTCTTAAAAGAAGAAAGAGAGCTCATTTGTAACATGCTGATTGCTGACTTCTTCTGTAGAGATTTGGGAATCTTTCAACTTTCTATTTGAAAACTTGAGGATGGAAACCTTCAGGCTTTCATGGTGGATGGACAAAAACACAATTCTTCTTTGAGGTGGATTCGCAACAAAGTGCACATTGTGTTTTAGGTTATTTTTTGGTATCCAATCTTGCTGTAATTTCTGTAACTAAGATTGGATTATTGTGTTCGTATTGCTGAATAATTAAATGCAGTATTTGTTGAAGATTGTAGTTGTGATAGAAATTTATATCTCTGATTTTGCGACATGTTGAAAATAAGACAACACCTATGTATTGTGTTTACAACTGTGTCATGAGCCCAAAAGGGATGTACTAGCACCACAATATGCCTCATATATATATATATATATATATATATATATATATATATATATATATGCTATTAATACACAAGTCCTTATTTAATCAACGAATTTAACTATATTATAATATTTTAATTAAGAAATATATAGCATATAGATAAATGAACAAATATAAAATGAATGGTAGATCAAAATCATAGTTTTGAGACTCTGTAAGTCAGAGCAAGACTCACCAAGTTAGAGCGAAAGTCCATCAAAACGAGGCAGATTGCCTCTAGCCTCGGACTTGGCAGAGTCACCATGGACTCGTAGAGTCCAGGGACTCTCCTCACTCGCAGAGTCTCGAGCTTTAGACTCTCTCTAGCAGCAGGACTCATGAAGTGCAAAAAATAATAAAATAAAAAGGGTTAAGTGAATTGTTTATGCTTTGTATAACATCTATTTGACCTAAAAAGGTCATTCCACCTTTTGCTAATGCTTGTGATAAAGAGAAAAGAGTTAGAGAAGAGTAATGGGGTTTTGAGAGAGAAATTACCAAATCGATTGGCTCTCCCATATCAATTGTTGATTGTTTGTGCAACTTTGTAGCTTGCACTTAAGTATTGAGAGGCGCTAAAGGAAGCATTTGGAGGAGGCTTCTACAAACTTACTTGCATTTCCATTGTTTGTGCAAAAATTCAATTATCTTGTCTTTGTTTACTACAAACTTCGCCTTCACCATAGACAAATCCAAGGCACCACTATATCACCGATTGTATTAGATTGTTGATCCACATGTAGAGTGGAACACAGAGATTGTTGATCATGTCTTCAGTGATGAAGACGTGAAGTGGATTGATCTGGTGGATTAGGAGGCAGAGGTAGTAGCGATGGCAGTCGAGGAGGCTGCAACGCAAGGAGACCGAGTGCAGGACCTTGAGGCTAGGAGTGATGAATCCGAGTCTGATGATGAAGATTATATGGGTGAGGATGAGGGTGAGGATGAGGACGAGGATGCCCCTAAGGTTCAACCTCAAGCACAAGCAGAGAGGATGGCTCTAGAGTTTTCAATGACTTATCTTAGGCGTATTTATAGGACATAGGCTACTATGAGCCTTAGTCTTCTACACTCTAGTTGTTATTTTGATATATGTTTTGAACTTTTGGTTCCATGGATTTCATAATCCATGAATATTGTAGACGTTTGACAATGACACTATGTTTAACTTTATATTATGTTATTCAGTTTTTTTCGTTCAAAAATTCGCTTTTATACTTATGTGACCTATGCAAAACTATGTATGTGTGATAAGTAGCTTCTATTTATCTCAATTATTGTGTATTTGATGTTAATTGACTAAAAGATGAATGATAAAATCTTCAAATCCTTAAAAATCTTTGAATTTCATGGGTTTTTCAATATTTCGAGTTCTTGCCGAGTCCTAGTTGAGTGTGGTCACTGAGTCTGAGTCCGAGCCCAAGTTTGACTTTCCAAGTCAGAGGCAAGTTCGAGTCCCGTAACACTGATCAAAATAATATAGTTGATATTAAATATTAATTTTGTTAAACCTTAATATTCAACATTAATGTTCAACATAAATATTGGCATTATTATTATTAAATATCATACATATTCATTACATAATAAACCTACCAATCAGCATGTGGTGTAGGCGCAAGCGATGGGCCCCTATGCAAAGATATATACCGAAAAGTTGATAGGACAAGGGGTCATAGAATATAGGCACTAGTTCCATACATAGAAGGATTGGGAAGATTAAGTAGGTGAATTGGAGAAGAAAAGAAAAACAGGTGGATACCAAAGAAAGAGCCCATGTCATCGGGATTTTTTTAAAATACTAATTGGAACAAATTATGGACGGAGGAACTTGCAGATAGAACAAGTTTGACACGACGAGGACAATCACACCCACATCATTACTGATGTGATCAATCCACCTAAAGATAGGTAAACCTCGACAAGAATAACCCAAATACAAGGAGGAGGACTATTAAGCTAGAGTTCTTAAAGACATAAGGGTCTGCATTGCAAAGGTATGTAGTAGTTGCACTGACATGTAGCGATACCCCATAGGGGTATAAATTATATAACAATCTCTATCGTTAGTAAATGTTCAACAAGATAGGTTAAGTAAATAATATAATAATTGATCAACAAAATTATTTTCTATTTTCCATTTATGTATGTTTACATAAATATATATGTATAGGGTAATAATGATAAGAACAATTAGTATAAATATAATCAAAAGATAACTTAAAATGTAATTGATGAGGATGCCATTTTCAATCATATATAAGATAGGTGAAAGGATACAAATTTAGGTAATCTTGTGAAAAGGAAATGTAGGGGATTTGATAGATAAGTACCCTTCAAAGAAGATGGCCGACTAACTGAGGGTCGTTCTGTGGAACATAGGGGGTCCTCACAGAGGGTTATGAAGCTCGACTTGAAAGGTAGTTTCGACGAGGAAGGCTGAATAATCAAGAGTCGTTCCTCAGAACACAAAGGATCCTCCCATAGGCTTAGGAGGTTTGATTGAGTGAATACTTAAGGATGTGTAGAAACAATTGCATTCCTAGATATTAATCATTAAAATTGAATTTGATAGTCTATGTTGCTAACTTACTATAGGTTAAATTTGTGGCAAAACATCCTAAGGAGTGGGGACATTACAGTGGTAGCAGAGCATAATCCTGCCTTCTTGTTGAAATTGTTTGTTCACACATCGACACATCTAAAGAACAATGGCGAAGAAACTAGCTCAAGAATTAAGAAGCTTTATGGAACAAATTAATGAGAGGTTTGAAAGAACCAACGAAAGATGTGAAAGCTCCAATAAAACACTACTTGAAGCTATACAAAAATTAAGCAACAACAACAATTAGAGTGAAAGACCTAACCTACAGAGGTATTGTCATTCTAATCATGAGGAAAATGAACCCTCATCACAATGCTCAGTTCCACGAGATACTTTTCTTTTGTTCATTCCCATAGGAGAACCTATTGCAGAAGAAGAAACAACCACATATAGTTTGGAAGAAATTGCACAAATGTATGCAAACTTGGATCCAAACATTCAATGACTTGTTCCTTTTAAATAATACTACAAAACCAAAATCATGGCAAATAAAAGGAAACATCATGTTGGTGAAGACCTTCGGGAGAAAGTAAATAACGTAAAACCACCATGTTATCATGGGTTAGGTGAGGAAATTGCTCAATCATGGGTCCAAAAGTCAGGTACATATCTATCATTCAGTCCTATGATTGAAGGTGCTATAAAGGATGCCATACTTCATTTAAGAGGGTCAGCCCACAAATGGTGGCATTATGGCCCAACTTCCTTAGGATAAAAAAAATCACCACCTATAATGAGTTTACTCAAAGGTTAATGAGTACGTTGTCATACTTCATTAGAGGGTCAGCCCACAAATGGTGGCATTATGGCCCAACTTCCCTAGGATACAAAAAAATCACCACCTATAATGAGTCTACTCAAAGGTTAATGAGTAGGTCTGACCAAAGAGATCCTTAATGGTACTTCCAAGAGCTAACTCACCTCAAACAATCAGGGTTAGTAGAAGAATGCGCCAATGAATCTCAAGATCACTTTGTAATGGTCCCAAAGCTATCGCAAGGACAACTCACTTATATGTTCATCGAAGGACTTAAAGATTCCATCAAAATCCATGTAAAACCCCTTGAGCCCCAAAGTTTAGAGAAGGCCATTAGGAAAGCAAAAAAGTTGAGATTGATGTGATAAAGGAAAAACCCAATAGTTTCCTTACCAAAACTTCCCAACAAGGTGAAGGATCGAAGAAAAATAATCAAGGAAGACCATGTTATAAATGTCAAGGACCGTGGAACAAGGGACATAGGTGTTAGAAAAGGGAGGAAGTATTAAAGAAAAACCTATGTTTCAAATGCAAGGAACCTTGGAGTCATACTCATCAATGTAAGAGGGGACAAATGAACAAAATAGAAGAAACCAATTGGGATGAAATCCCTAAGAAAAGGATGAAGATTGATGAACAAGAACATGATATTTGATAAATCTAAGGGCATCTTTATATATAAAGGTCAATTCTCTATGAAGTGAGGAAACTATCTCAATATTATTAAATTTTGCTAGAGGACAAGCAAATTTGTCATGAGCCTAAATTGATGTACTTGACAACACAATATGCTTCATATATATATGTATATATTTTAATATGCTCTAAACACACAAGTCCTTATATAATCAATGAATTTAACTATATTATAATATGTTAATTAAGAAATATATAGCATATAGGTAAATAAACAAATATAAAATGAATGGTAGATCAAAATAATATAGTTGACATTAAATATAAATATTGTTTCAACATAAATAGTGGCACTATTATTATTATTAAACATCATACATATTCATGCATAATAAACCTACCAATCAACATGAGGTGTACATGCAAGCAACATGCCCCTATGCAAATATGATAGGACAAGGGGTCATAGAATATAGACACTAATTCCATACATAAAAGGATCGGATTAAGTAGGCGAATTAGAGAAGAAAATAAAAAAACGGGA
Source organism: Cupressus sempervirens (assembly GCA_028749045.1). Taxonomy (NCBI): domain Eukaryota; kingdom Viridiplantae; phylum Streptophyta; class Pinopsida; order Cupressales; family Cupressaceae; genus Cupressus; species Cupressus sempervirens. The sequence continues at coordinate 544,556,056 of CM053790.1, read as the reverse complement.
TACCAAAGAAGGAGTCCATGTCATGGGGCAAAAAAATAAAAAAATAATTGCAATGAACATTGGATGAAGGAACTTGTAGATAGAACAAGTTTGTAACGACAATGACAGTCATGCCCACATCATTATTGATATGATCAGTCCACGTGAAGATAGGTAAACCTTGACAAGAATAACCCAACATAAGGGTCCGCATCACCAAAGGTAAGTAGTAGTTGTGTTGACATGTAGCATTACCCCATAGGGGTATAAATTTTATAACAATCTCTATTGTTAGTAAACGTTCAACATGATAGGTTAAGTTAAGAACATAATAATTGATCAACACAATTATTTTCTACTTTCCATTTATGTAATGTTTACATAAATATATGTATAAGGTAATAATGATAAGAACAATTAATATGAATACAACCAAAAGATAAATCAAACTATAATTGACAAGGATGCCATTTTCAATCATACACAAGATATGTGAAAGGATACAAATTTAGGTAATCTTGTGAAAAGGAAATGTAGGGGATTTGATAGATACATCTCGTAGATCTTAAAGGTACCCTTCAAAAAAGATGACCAACTAATTGAGGGTTGTTTTTTGGAACACAACGGTTCCTCGTAGAGGGTTATGAAGCTCGACTTGAAAGGTAGTTTCAAGGAGGATGGTCGAATAATCGAGAGCCATTCCTCGGAACATAGGGGATCCTCCTAGAGGGTTAGGAGGATTGATTGAAGGAATCCTTAAGGATGTGTAGAAACAATTACATTCCTAGATATTAATCATTAAAATTGAATTTAATATTTTATGTTGCTAACAATTTCTATAGTTTAAACTTGTGGCAAAACAAGGCAAGGAGCGGGGACATACAAATTGGAGAAGATATTTACGATAATATTTAAGATAATTTTATATAAAGAGATGTGTGTCATGCGAAGAGGCATGTGTTTAGAGTTATGTAGCGACTTGCTTTTGGAAATTGAAGAGACCTTTAGTTGTGATATTAAGAGTCTTTTAATTCTATATATACTTGAGATTGCTTTGTGCAAAGATCTATCGTATCAAGTGAAAGTATTGTACTTGAATTTTTTGTTATGAATAAGATAGATATTTTTCTGGTGTGGCTGGGTTTTTCCCTTCAAGGTTAAAGGGTTTTCCGAAGATAAATGTCTAGTGCTTTTGTGCCTATTTTTTTTTCCTTTATTATTGTTTATCATAATTTTTTGGCGAAACATTAAGATGGTATTAGAGCTAGGTTAGATAACAACAACTAAGGAAGTCTCTTTTCTCTAGCTTGTGTATCTGTTGTGCATTTCATGAGTGTTTTTAGGCTTTTTATACATTGATAAATTTTATTCATACCTTTGATGCTATTCTATACTCTTGTTTATCTATATTGTACTCTCTAGAGTTGCTTCCTCTCTACAAATATATTTTTAGTATGCTTTGTTCTAATAAAGAGAACCTTCTTTTTCTTTCAAAGTGATTAGGCTCATGTTAGTTATCATTACCTCTAGGTTAGAGACCCGACTTGGCTACCGTTTTGTGGTCTAGTGGTCGGCTTCTTTATTGTGTTTTGGATACTTCCTTATTCAATGCTTTCTTTCTCAGCTTCTTCCTATGGCTTCGTATTCTTCCATCGCTAGATGTGGATGTCTCATCATTGTGATTAACTTGGACACGACAGCGATTTAGGGTCTTTTGTTTTTTGGTCTTGTTGTGTTCATCGATTATTCTTCTATCATGTCGAACCTCTTCTGATTTAGTGTTTGCACGGTTTCTCTAGTTTGCGGAAATGTAATTCTATAATTTATTGTCTCCTTCATTCGTCTTTTGCATAGAAAGATAAATCTTTGACAGCTTATGGCCTTGTCATGGCTTCATGCCATGACTTCTAGCTCTTCGAGAACGGATGATTTGACATCATGGGTGAGATGCCTTGTCATTGTGGTCGTAATTTACTTTGTATACTGACATGTCATAACTGTTGGTCACCATCCATAGATTGATTTGTTTTGATTATGATTATAATCACATAGTTTTGTTTTCCTCTAGGAAGTCTAGTTGCTTCTCATAAGTGTATTTTTTTTGTATGAGCTTGGGGGAATGGTTTTTTGCAAGGTAAGTAGTGTGGGTGTGATTATCGAAAGCTTCCTTTGTGCTTGGGTGTCATGTGTAGAGCTGCCTGAGTGTGTGTGTTATCTGTGGTAAAAGTTCTTCATATAATTAAGTTTCTACAGGGTGATTTCTGATCAGATATATATTTTGCTTTATACTTTTAAATCAATATTTATAAATTTTGAGTCTTTCATTCATTCATGCTTAATGATTTATTTTGAAAACAAAAGTAGGTCTTGCTTAGATGTATGCAAGGACATATGCACAGTCAAGGGTACTGTCTTTACTTTTTCTACATATCATTTTCGATATAAATCTTGCAGATTCAATTAATAGATATGCATTGTCATATATATATATATATATATTTCTTTAGAACTCAGAGGATAAGAATCCTCAACACAGTTTTTTTTTAATAGTTTGGTTTTGCATCTTGTTAAATTATTAAATAATTGCATTGGAACTATGCTAGACATCTATAATGTTTGCAATAGAATTGATTTTTTTCCTTTATTCCCATTTCTATGTAAAGAGAATATCTGCCTTTTTTCATTTTATCTGTAGCTTTGAAATATGTTAAACTAGGTACAATTAGTGAAGAAATTGTTTTGTTTTGCTTTTGTAGATTACTTTCTTGATGTAAACTTCTGCACTGGTTGCATGACTTAGAGTTATAAGGTGTCCTTTCCTTCAAATCCGCTCTAGAGTTGCAGCCATTTTTTTGTTGGTTGTGTATCATGTTTGAAGCTGTAATGATACTGAAGTCTCAAAGCTTTTGCATTTCATTGAGTTAGACTTTGAGTATTAAATCAGAACTAGAAGTTATCGTCGTTCACGATGTTTGCTATGGGTTATGGGTATGCCATGGGTTATCTCTGTTGGGCCCACATGAAAGAGATGAGTACTCTATGATAATGAATATTTGTTATTAGTGTATGCTTTTGCATAAATCTTTATGACAGGTTGATTTTATTAATCTCTCTTGGTTGCAGGATGCATCAAGATGATGAGAGATTATATGCTGACTATAGAAATAAATAAGGGGACTTGCAATCATGGGACTGAGTTGATAGTACATATCTTTATTAAATGAGGAAGATAATGATATTCAGAGGGAGACTTTTTAGTTTCAGAGGGAGGTTACATGATAGAGGGAGATGTTTTCAGGTTGTGATGATCAAAACTATCCTTGCCGAGAGGGAGTCTTATTGGAATCTCAACCATTTTTATACATGCTGTTAATGACTTCTTCTCTGTGAAGGAGAAGTTCGAGGTGAAATCCCTTGTTAATGGGTTCTTCTCTGTGAGAGAAATTTGAGGTGAAATCCCTTGTTCCACCCTCTGCGAGAAGGTATGGTGGACTACCTTCTACGAGTAGGCATGGTGGAAATGCATTCTTCTCTGGGAGAAGTCTGGATAAAAGCCTTCGTTCCACCCTCTACAAGTAGGAATGGTGGAAGTCATGTGTGTTACTCCATGACTTTAATTTTATGTTACTATGATGGATTATGTTATGCTAAGATAACATGTTTTAATGAGAATCTATGTGAAGAGAATTTATCATTGACATCTTTTGGTTGCAGCTATGTGTGCCTGCCATACTAAAGATCTCTCTCTTGCTAAGGAGTGTTGAAGATTGTAGCTATAATATAGATCTTTATCTCTGATTTTTCTATATATTGAAATTAAGATAATACCTATGTATTAAATATATAGGCGGAGAAGATATTTATGATAATATTATACGAAGAGGCATGTGTTTGGAGATATGAAGAGGCATGTGTTTGGAGATATGAAGAGACTTCTTTTTGGAAATTGAAGAGACCTTAGTTGTGATATGAAGAGTCTCTCAATTTTATATATACATGAGATTACTTTGTGTGAAGATATATCGTAACAAGTGAAACCATTGTACTTGAATTTTTTATTATCAATAAAAGAGATTTTTCTAGTGTGGTTGGGTTTTTCTCTTCAAGGTTAAAGGGTTTTCTTAGGATAAATGTCTAAAGCTTTTGTGTTGATTTTTTCTTTAATGTTGTTTATCATAATTTTTGGGCTAAACATTAATGTTATTATTTCTGAAACTCTATATCTGCTGGTGATTTATATGCAATAATATTTTCAGAGTCAATATTTCACTTGGGTATTTTCTTCTATTTTGCTAGTTGATTTTGAAATATATTGCATGAAAATTATTTGGTTTAAATTTCTAAGATATTTTTGAAATTGGGTACAGTGGTTTCAGAGTTGGTTCTCTTGCCAGCTTGTGTCATAGCCCCTAGTTATAACCCTAATTATACTGTTCTCCCCCTGAAAGTGATAAATAGATGATATTAAATAATCTTAACAAGTATATAATATTACTAAATATATAATAGTAAATGAATATAATATATTAATAAAGTATGATATGATATTATATATTAATATAAATATATAATATATATATTAATAATAGTACAGCAAATAGTTTTGTGATATAATAATTATTACTATGATAATCTTAAAAAAAAATAGACGATAAACAATATTATATTGGAAACGATAATATAAACTAATTCGATATAATAGCTTTAACTATTTCTAAATCATGATAAGATAATACAATTTAAATTAACATAGGGACATTAGTAGAGTCATGTCCCTTCATGCATGGTAAGTATATAAGGAATTTCAAATGCATCCTCTAAGGACATAGAACATTTTTACAAAATTGAGGGGATATACATGAGGGTCATTATGGTGGTATCACAGAATCGATCTTGCCATCCTGTGAAGTTGTGCAAGAATTTGCAAAAAACCAATATTTAGATATATTTGGTGATTGCATTGAGGAAGCAATATCTAATTTTATTATAGTGGTATCACAGAATCGATCTTGCCATCCTGTGAAGTTGTGCAAGAATTTGCAAAAAACCGATATTCAGAAATATTTGGTGATTGCATTGACGAAGCAATATCTAATTTTATCAAATTGGATTATAAAGTCTTCGATAGACTAGCATAGGAGATACCGACATTCAAAAGGAGGGAAAGTATATATGACTAGGAGTGGGGAAGCAATTACGAAGGAGATTAAAAAAATCAATAATTCTAACTTGACGTTATTGGGAATATAATCAGTATCATCAATGATAATAGTCAAGGCCCTGACATAAAGCGATAGCAGTATCATTTCTGCATATTGTTTATTTTGATGATTGAACCCAATTAGCATTGTTGCTATCAAGAGACATACTTATCCACTATTGAGAAATAAGAGTGGCTAGACCAAATAAGATTGCACCCAAATAGTAGACAATACATTCAGGGATACCCTATCAAATTGAACACCCGATATGGGTCAATCAACCTTCATATTTGATGACCAATTACATATATATTGTGAACTGATGTGTTTGAATTGAATCATTGACACAAGAATTTGAAAACAATATACACGAGTTTGTAAGGAATTGGTGATAAAGGAGAAAGAAGAAAGTTGGAATCAAACTCTATGGATTATCAATGATCACAAAATCGTACCAAAAGGACAAATGGTAATTTTGCAGGCCATAAAAATGATTCTCTGCTCAAGATATATGCCAAACTTGATATTATCAAGGATGGGAATTCATTTTGTTTCCTTTGGTCTACAATATTTACTACAAGTAATGCATAATAGGTATCGGGGAATTCCAATAGTTGACGCCCCCTTTGACGTTGAGAATACTTGCATACATCGTCAAACATACTCAACACACACATTGACCGAGGGAGATATATCCTTGTTTAAGGAAAATGAAAATTTCCAATTAGCATGGGAGAAAAAAGCTTCTTTGGATGTGATCATCAGAAGAGTTTCCACATTATCATGGACATATACGAAACTACATGATGGGTGTTATTGGATCAGTGCTGAAATTTATAATATTGAACATTTGTAGTTTAATGGGTACGATAGATATCTCTAAGGAGAATAAAAAGGAAAGCCTTTGATAAACAAAGGAAAACAATGATAAAGTAAGAGAAAATATCCACCAAAATGAAATCGTTGGCATATGGGCATCAAATCGTGCCATAGAAAAAAGTATCCATGACAAAACATATTTAATAAGGATGATTGTTGATTGGTTAGACCCATCTTACAAGCACCCAAATTGATCGACAGTCAAAAACAATGTATTGTCGGCCCTTGGTAAGGTACGTGGTAAGATTCTTTACAAATGAAGATACTTGTAACTTTCTAGGCAAAGATGTTTTTAATATATGTGTATTGCTAACAAAATACCGGTAGGATAAATAAATATACATGTATATATGAATAAAGTTTTTCTTTCCCTCATGATTACACTCTACAATACAATCATAATATGTTAAATAACCAAGATAAGAAATGACATATCTACCATTATATTATTAATGATAATAAGAGCAAAAGAGAAGCATTGTAATAAAGATTTATTTCATATTCCAAGCATAGAAGGTGGGCCCAAGGTCAATATCAAATGATCATCTTATTTTCTCCTAATAGAAGGGGTCATGTGAAAAGATTCATTGGAGAATATTAATGAAGATTCACAATGGAATTTTTAGCAATCACTGCAAGTACTTCTAGTTTTATGGTTTGGGAAAGGCAATGCTACTCTTTTCAGTAAGAGTTCTAGACTTGAAGGATAAATAAGAGGAAATAATAACATAATCATCCAATATTGTGGACTTGAACCAAGATAATTTCATCTTATGATTTGTTTTCAATTTTAAGATAGATTTTATGAAATTCTTTTATTTTAAAATCATATTATTTAATGTATTAATATTCTCACCTTAAGGTTTAATCATGGTTTTCAGGATCAAAATTAAAGGAAGATCCCAGACGAATCAAATACAAAGAAGAGGAGGAGAATTAGGGGAAAAATTGAAAAGGAAGGTCATAAGTTGTAACCTTGAGGATTAAACTTAGATTTAAATTTCAAATTATTGAGAAAGTTAATTATGGTCTCAGAAGGGAACATTACTAAAAAATCATCGTGTTTAAATTCATGATAGATAGGGAGTGTGCACAGGAGGATTAAATCCCTCACTTCGGGGTAAATTCCAAGTAGATCACGTCCAAACTTGAGTAGTAGTAAATCTACCATCCAGAACAGATTTAAACACATACTGAGTGGATAGGGAGTGTACACAGGGGGAGCAGTAAATCACTCAGTTTGGGCAAGGGGACCCCAAGTAGATTGTGTCCAAACTCGAGCAGCAATAAATCTACCATCCACTACAAAACTAGTACATACCGAGTGGGTAGGGGGTGTGTACAAGGGGAGGAGTAAATCTCTCACGTTGGGGAAAGAGAATCCCAATATGGGAACCCCACGTAGATCATGTCGAAACTCGAGCAGTAGTAAATCTACCATCCACCATAGAACTAGTACATTTCGAGTGGGTGTAAAAACCCCTATCCGGCTATATCCTCAACAAACAACAATTTGCTTTTGCTAATCAATAGTTTGATATTTTGTCAAACATTTGGCAGGCAAATTATTATCACTCAATAAATAATGCTTTAAATTGACAGCCAGCTGCTCACAATTTTAATTGATTAAGTCTTTATCAATTTAGTCAAACGAACACCACCAAACAATTCAGAAGTAATTCTATAATTGATGGCAATGCTGCTAATATCCAATTTTAAAAATTTGACTTCTGGAAATTTACAAGCATGCAATAATGAGAATTGGAAGTTGACTTCTAGCATATGAAATATGAATCTCAGCTCTCAACAAATAATCCAATTTACTCGCAGGTTTAGAAATACATGCTCCTTGCTTATAATCGCAAGTGGTCTAAAACCTGATCGCTGCCCTCCAATAATTGATTGCAGCCTTCCACAAAGTTTGAAATCGCTGCCAAATACAAGGATGACAGCCACAGTACATTCCTCTTATAACCACGCTAAACAATAGACAATAATGGCATTCCAAATCACAAATTCTCCGACCATAATGAAATTCCCATGTACAGTACATAACAGTCGGGAAATACTATAATTTAATTAAGACAATTCTTAGAATTAATTCACATTACCTCAGCTGTAAATTACTAGGCACTTCTTAATTCTAAACCCTTATACTTTAGTAAGGGCAAAGAAATCGGCGAACTCAGAAACTCTTCGTAGGCAACAAAAGAAAAATAATCAATCGAATGCTTTACTCATCAAATGGGCTCATATTTATAATCTCCAAATGGCACAAAGTTTCCCAAATGAACTTCACTTAAGAAGCTTCCCACAAACAACATTAAAACATAATAAAGTGCCATTATAAACTAATTTATTAATTGCTTTTGGCTCCGAAAATGACCTTTTCCACCATAACTTCAAATTTTGACATGTAAGGCCATTGTTTCTTCTTCCCATGATTTAAAACTTTTCGTTCCGGTGCCAACAAGCTATGATATTGAGGTGACCAACCAACAACACCAATAAAAATAGCAACCTCAATGTATTTAGATGAATAATAATAATAATTCACCTGTCTTGCGAAAATAACTTAAGAAGCATCAGAATCAAAATCTGACAACACCAAAGTGATCTTGATGATGAAAGACGATGAATGAACCTGATGGGGTGAATTACTATAAATAGATGCTCCCTCCAAGATTCTTGGAGCCCAAATCGGGAATCCAAAATAAAAACTGAGAGATCCTCCAACTCCTTTGACACAACTGAGCTCATCGGAACCAACAAATTGACTTAATATAAATAGTAGGTCCCTCAAACAAAGCCAAAACACACCATAGGCTGTTGGAAAGCCTATAACCACACAAGTGAGATCCTCAAATCCTATTGTTAGCTCATGAGGGTCGTGATGGTGAACTGACCTGGCCAAATGCAGGAACTTGCTAAAAATGGGGACATTACAGTGGGTAGGGAGTGTGCACAGAGGGAGGAGTAAATCGCTCACGTTGGGGAAAGAGAATCCCAATATGGGAACCCCATGTAGATCGTGTCCAAACTCGAGCAGCAGTAAATATACCATCCACTACAGAACTAGGCACATGAGAGAAAGTCCATAATAAGGGGAAAACTACTAGGGCACCCTATTGCAGTACGAGCTGAAGAATGTTGCTAAAAGACAAATCTTCAAGAACTTTTGATTTCTAGACAAGGGAAAGGAGTGCAACATTTACAGTCAAAGTTGGTAATTTAAAAATGTGAAAAGTAATCTAACAAAGTTTTTTTTATCATGTATACCTTGTATTGATGTTTTGTCTTCATGCATTAATGTGTTTGCTTTGTGTCTTCATGTCGTCATGCATTAATGTGTCTACTATGCGTATGTTTTGTGTCTTCATTCAAATGTTCTTGCATAGGCTATCATATATTAACATGCATACTTTGGAAAATATTTAACACACATGTGGGAAAGAGAATGAAGCCAAGCCATGGATTGCTTGAGGACAAGCAAATTCGAGAAGGGTGGACTGTCATGGCCCCAATTATAACCCTAACTATAATGTTCTCCCCCTAGAAGAGATAAATAGATGATATTAAATAATCTTAATATATATTACTAAATATATAATAGTAAATGAATATAATATATTAATAAAGTATGATATAATATAATATATTAATATAAATATATAATATATATATTAATAATGTTAATGTTTTATAGTGTCAGTTGGATAAAAGATATAGTATTAACCTAAAGGACATCTCCTTGATTAAATGTTATCACAGATATAACAATATAGATCTATGAAATATATATTAATATATATAGATTGCATAGATACATATATTAACTATTGGTTTCATGCTGATAGGTTGTATTTAATGAGATGTGCCCCTTGGTAAAGGTTATGTTCATATCCCCCTTCAAATATATTTATAGAAGTAAGAACCCGCCTTTGAAACACACATAATATCAAAGTGCTATTACAAAGTGGGGTTCTAAGTGTAAGGTTTTAGTTTATACAAAAATCTAAATTTATAAATCTAATCAAATTTTAACATGGTATCAGAGCCGGTCTAAGAGATGATTCAAATTAGATTTATTTAATCGGTGCGCTCAAACATTATTAAACCCTACTTATCAAAATGATAAGTGGAATGAGGATTGAAGATAGACTCGATGGTGCTTCAAATTTTGAAGCATGGAAATTGTGTATAATGATGATATTAAGAAAACAAAAGTTAACAAGGATTGTGGAAAATCCTCCGAAAAATAAGAAGACTGATGAATGGGAAACTGACAACACCAAAGCAATCAAATTATTAGTATACGGAGTAAAAGATCATCTACTACCTATTATCACAAAATTAGACTCTGCATATGATATGTTCAAAGCTCTAGAAGACATGTTTGAGATCAACAACACTAGCAGGAATCTCACTTTGAAAAATCAACTCAATAATATAAAAATGAAGAAAGGAGAGTCCATCACATCATACTTTATGAGGATAATAGAGTTAAGAAACCAACTATTAACAGTTGGTCACAACTATGATAGCAAAGAGTTAATTATTGTATCATTAAATGGGCTGCCTTTTTCATGGAAAAACTTTAGACAAGGAATAGGTGCTCATCCTGAACTTCCAAAATTCGATCGACTAAAAGCTGATTGCAATCAAGAAGAGTGTAATCGAAAAACTAGAGGAATTGACACTAAGTCCACAAATGAAAACATTCAAGTTCTCACCACAAACTTAAAAAGGAAAAAGGGAAAGAATGATAAACAACCATTCAAGAAACAAAAAGATCTTTCTCATGTACAGTGTTTTAGATGCAACAAATATGGTCACACTGCATCAAGATGTCCTGATAGAATCAAACATCAAGCTTTTTTCACTGAAATAAAAAATTCAAACTTGGATTCAAAGAATCTTGCATTCTAAAAGAACCTCAAAGATTTTGTAAAATTCTAGATTAAGAGGGAGTTCTTTATTATCTGCACCAAGCCTCTAGCAAAATAAAATTGGATCACTTCTGAAGTAAACTTGGTATGCTGAAATTAATGAGAAGATTCTCAGGATATTTATTGTACTATTGAATTACTTATTAATAAAAGTTATTTCGTATGGGCCTTGTGTACATCATGAGGAAGTGACGACTTTCAAATGATTATCACTTGTATTTGTAGGAGTTATTGAAAGGTGACGATCTTACAATAACTTAATTTTCTATTATGATGGATGTCTTATGATGTCTATGCAGATCATGATAGATTATGGTGAATGTTTATATGGTACGCATTATGAGAATGTGTGTGCATATACCTTATAAACATTTTTTAGTACTTGGTAAATGTTATGCAAATTGATGTTCAGGAGGCCATTACTCATAGTACTTGGTGAATATCTTGCAAACTTGACGTTCAGGAGGCCATTACTCAAAGGCACCTAGTGAATGTCGAATGAGTTGACATTCAATTGTTGAATGAGTTGACATTCAAATATCAAATGAGTTGATATTCAAAGTCAGATGAGTTGACTTTAAAATGTCAAATGAGTTGGCATTCAATAAACTGGGAAGTCAAATGAGTTGACATTCCAGAAACCATTTTAACATTAAGGTCATATGTTATTCATATTGTGTATGAATTGTGTTCATCCTCCCTAGCTAAGAGGGAGTGTTAATGTTTTATAGCGTTAGTCGGATAAAAGATATAGTGTTAACCTAAAGGACATCTCCTTGATTAAATGTTATCACAGATATAACAATATAGATATATGAAATATATATTAATATATATAGATTGCATAGATACATATATTAACTATTGGTTTCATGCTGATAGGTATTTAATGAGATGTGCCCCTTGGTAAAGGTTATGTTCCTATCCCCCTTCAAATATATTTATAGGAGTAAGAACTCGCCTTTGAAACACACATAATATCAAAGTGCTATTACAAAGTAGGGTTCTAAGTATAAGGTATTAGTTCATACAAAAATCTAAATTTATAAATCTAATCAAATTTTAACAAATAATAGTACATCAAATATTATTATGATATAATAATTATTACCATGATAATATTAAAAAAATAAAAATAAACGATAAATAATATTATATTGGAAATGGTAATATAAATTAATTCTATATCATAGCTTTAACTATTTCTAAATCATAATATGATAATAAAATTAACATAGGGACTTTAGTAGAGTCACGCTCCTTCACGCATGGTAAGTATGTAAGGAATTTCAAATGCATCCTCTAAGGACATAGAACATTTTTACAAAATTGAGAGGCTTGTGAGGCTTCATAAGTGACTATGGTGCAGTTTGGTGAAGTGTTCATCAAAAGATAAATTGAGGTGTAATTTTGGCCTGAGAAGAGGCTGAGGATAAAATGTATTACTAGTTAAAGTGTAGTTTTGAGAATTTGTATTTGTGTGGACCAATCTTCTTTAAAGTTTGGCAATATTGATTTAGAAGCAGATGTTATATTTATAGGAATAGTATTAGAGTGGAGCTGATACCTCCTCTTCGCATACGAATTTTTATTTGCCATGGAGATAGTTGATGGCCATCCTAAAAACTACCTTATTTCTATATCCTTGCCATGAAACTCATATTGTGGAGATAATCAAAACATTATTGATTGTGCCTGATGAAACATTTTGGTCCTGTTTGTTGAGTGCAGGGGATATATATGGTTCGATAACTATAAAGTTTGTTAAATGCACTGGGTGTTTGTAATATTGGGCCCCATCTTAATATATTAGCAGACTATTGGGGCTTATTAAATTGCCGTGACTTCAATTTAAATTGAGCCATCAAATATTATAATAATTTATTGGGCTTCCTTAAGGTTTATTGATTTTAGACAATTAGTTTCTAGTTGGCTTTGCTGGGGGTAACAAGGATTATGGAAAATTTGATATTGTTAAGCACCGAGGTTTCGTATTTGGCGATTAATAATTCTTATTTTGGGCCCGATACATCTACTGCTCATCTTTGTCACTGGGCTGGAACTTCATTGAATGAAATATATCGGCAAACTCTTTATGTAGTCTTGCCTGATTAATACTTTGCGAATGTCAAACTAATTATCAAAGGATTTTGTAAAGTTGTCGGCTTCTCATATTAAGACTTGAGCTTTATCCTTCCTTCCATTGCAGCAATTTCTAGAGTTGGGTGTAAGTCTGAAAACTAGTTGCAGCCTCTCTTCCATTGACTCAGCACCACAGGTACAGAAACATCCCCCTGCTGCAAGCTTTCAATGAGGAGTCAAAATTGCATAGAGTTAGAATATCGAGCATAGGATATGAGGGTAACTGTATGTGTAACACTGAAGGTAATCTGCAAGGGCTGGGCAAAAATATCTATTCTTAACGCCTCTAATCCTAGTGTATAAATATTTTGTTTGCCACACTGAAGAAGGATGACTAAGATTGCGTTTCATCATACTGTCATTATCTGCAGGCCTGGTTAGGCTATACTGGCGAGCCTGTAAGCATTCACAGAATTAGATTGTGCAAGATGAGTCTTGGTGCATTAAAAGTGTTCATTCATTGCTCAGAACATAGAGATACTGACTGGCCTGATTCTTAACAGCTGAAGTATTGGTGAATATCATTGTAATCTGCTTGTACAGGAGTTTTACAATGAAAGGATGGATTTTACATTCAATAACATATTTACAATTAAAGCTGAATGTGCAGATTTAACTTCAGACTGATCATACTAGCAAATGCAAAACACATACAGTAGTGATCAGAAATTACTTATTGACTGCAATTGTGCAACATTCAGGTGCTTTTCTGTGAAGGAAGACTAAGGCAAATCAATTGTATTTTTATCTCGTTTGGTATTCGATAACCTTTAGGTCAGAGGATGTCTGAATTTCTGAAGCCGAAGTTGGCATTGATTGACAGTGACTGGCCATTTTGTGAGTTACAGAATTGACTTGACTGCAGTAGAAGTTGGCATGTAAAGGTCACAATGTATTTGTTTTCTCTGAAGCAAGCCCATTACATTGCTGTTGCTGTGACAAGGGATTTGGCTAGGTCCTGTGAGTTATTACTCATTCTATGTATTAATTCTGAAACACTAAACATTCCATCATGGTGATTTTCGAATATTCTAAATGCTGCATTTGAACATTTTGGTCTCTAGCGTATAATTCACCTTTTATTCATCTTATATGAATGCTAGTGGATTGAAAGCTTTAAAAAGCCAGAATTGAATATTATCATGTGTGGAATAGTATAAAGAGATATTTTTGTGTCTTTTAGCAATATGCCACATTAATGTTAAATCTGAGCTTAGAAAACACGATACTTTAACATGGCAACAAATTGTTTGACAAAATTTATCTGAGCAAATTGGAAAGTTCTGGTTGAAATCCGTAGGGTTTATTACAATCTACTCTCACTCAGACTTAATTGTTTTCTACAGTCAAGATCAGAAGTGAGATCGAATATTTGGAAGCTTTGTTTGTTATTTCAGTTGGCTGCCTATGATTGATCTCTTCATGATTAGTTCTGTCAATCAACAATTATCAGTTATGGGGAAATGCCAAGTCTAGAAAAGATTGTGAAGGATCTTGGTCAAGTTCAGTGCCAGTCAATCAAAAATTTACAGCAGGATAAAAGGAACAAAGTACGCAACATCTTAGTTGAATATGATACTCTTCCTATGCATGTTATAAAAGATATACCCTAAATTGATTGCATGAGTTTTCATCCAAGACTACAACACAAGAATACTGTGGCAAAGAAACAATACCATGAGATAGCTCATGATCTACTTGCACAAGGAGTCTGCAAAGAATTGTATGAGGAGTTTTCAGCAGTCAATAATCAGCCTACAGGTGGATAAAATCTCAAGCAAAACATGGAAAGTAAGATTGAAAAGGTGACGGCGAATGAAGAGAAATCTACTAAACAGGTTACAGGTTGTCAGGAAAAAGAAGAACCACCAACTGCCAGTGACTTGCAGTCTTCACATGATCATGGGAAAGATGTTAATGATTGCACATGTTTATGGATAGTTAGCTTGGAGGTGGAGGTATCCTACAAGGCTATCTACACTAGTACATTTGATGGACATGTTGATAGGCCACATGAAGAAGTTTTCTGATCAACCAATGGTGATGACTCCACATTTAATGTGATTGTTGATGCTAATTTTGGTCTAGGTTTAATGGTCAATACATATGGTGTGAATTCTTCTTGTGATAGATTTGTTTTTGTCCACAGTGCTGCCCCTGTTTCCCATACATGATTGGACATGGGAAATGACATTCCTAACATTGATATGTGTGATGAAATGTACTCCCCTATCTCATATGCACTTGATTGCTCTCATACATTTACTAGTTCACCTAATTTGGAGAGTCAAATGAAAGTAATCGAAGATCAAATTATTGCAGTTGTATCACATTTTGACAACATACATGGAATGTTCTAAAAATACCTTTGGAAGGAATAGTTGGAGGGGAAACAAAAGGGACTTAGAGGATTTTTCTGTTGTTAGTGATCCAAGAAGGGCTGAAAACAGTGAAGTCAACTCATCTACATCTTCTTTCAGATCGTGATCATCTCCTTGATATTGCACAAATTTATTCAGAAGCATTTTGGAAGAAGGAAGAAGTAGACACATATACCAATGAGCTCAAGAATGCTAAGGACACCCTAGAGGATACCTTAGTGGCACTTCGGGTAGCTTAAAATCAGACTGATGAGCTTAATCAGAAATTAAATTTGTCATATTCTACTTTAGCTCAACATTCAAATGCAACACTTGAGGAGGTTGTCAATGATGATTGCACGAGGGTTGATTAGGATGAGTATGATTGATCTACATTCAGCAGGCAAAGTGTGCTTAGTGACGAGCCATTGATTGAGGTTGGTGTTCTTTATCATGACTATACAAGGGGCGCTCATAATATTTCTTTTAATCTACTCTTGGAGGACTTGATGATGCACACGTGTAAATTGGCTCAAGGATTATAATCTTTAGAAGATGAAACTAGCGACTACAAGTATTTAACTTAGATGATTGTGGGAGAATATTTGCAGGGACACCAATTAGTTGTCCATCATACAGATATGTATTTGAGAGGGTTGTTTACTTTTGTATCTCCTCATAGCTGATGAATGTGAGAGTAGTTTGCTTTGGAATCCAAGTGTTGATAGGGATAACACTATAGTTTGGGTGGGTTCCATTGATTGGCTTCACCACTTCTGGCATAGTGAAGACGACATCAGAGTTGAGCAACATGAGTTTGATGATTGTCATGGCATGCTTCTATTTCGAGTTTAGGATTCCTAGGTTGCATCGGGATTTCAGTCAGGGTTCACAATTACCATTATAGCATGTCTAGTGCGTCGAAGGGATATTAGTTCATCTTTGGCCTTCTTGTAATGTTTTGGTTTTGATGGATTATTCATATGTGCGGGGGTCGGATTGTTAGCATGATTTTTGTCCTTGTGTAGTTATGGGAGGCAAGTTGGGCCGATACTCCAAGCTGCTTTCTTTTGAAATGTTCACTCCAACATGTACTGTTGGATTATTCCACCATTTCTAGCATGGTGTCATCATGATTTTTTTAGTTGGGCAGGTAACATCAATTCCATTGGTGTGGGTATAACAGGAGTTGGTTGGTGATATCAAGGATATTACATAGGTCTTCATTTAGAATCGAGGTGGAGCATTCCCTTGGGTGGTTATGTATCAGGGAGCTGGTTGGGGAAATTTTTTCGTCCATTGTTTGATTGAAGTTGGTCTAATGTTGAGCTCTCACCATCTCTCAACATTAGAGCTGTATGCGATTACAAATGGAATGAGGTTCTTAGTTGGATTGAGGGAGTTCTCATACATGATAGCAACACATAGCAGGTTACCTTGACCTATTATGCATGCGGGGAGATTTGGGATCCTAACATTTAGTTGATTGGTTCATACTGAGTTGCTTCAAAACTCTGGGGTTGGAAATATTTATACTAGTGTAGTGCAATAGATGGGCGAAACACCATTCTTGACATGAGCATGGGTTCTAGGTGTTTGTTTTTTGCAGGGAGGAGCAAATTTTTTAAGGGCAAGCAATCTCTGGAAAGGGAGGATATGCCCCCTTTTTTGGGCCATTAATTTATGATGTGTTATCCCATTTTGCCTTGGTCCCGGGGGCTAACCATGACTTTAAAGTTAACAAGGATCTAAGTGAGAATCGACCTGGGCAATTCCAATGTCCGACCAATCAAGGTTGTTTTAGCAGGGTTTCCAAATACTTACTATTTATAGCAAGTGAGTAGGGCTCAGTATTCTTGGTATTTCAGTGTTGGACTAGGAGTGTGTTGCTGAGACCTTTCCAAAGAGCTATCGCACATGATAACCCAAGTCCATCTGATCAATAACTTTAACGCTTGAAGATTTAATGATTTATTAATAAAGTGACTATTAAACACAAGTTAATATTATTATTTCACTTTATTATTAAAGAGCACTTTATTAATTTACGTGGCAAAAGATTTTTTTTTAAGGGAAATAAAGAAATAGAGAAGAGAATGTAAAGGGTCACCAGGTTGTGCTTAAAAAAAGAAAGAGAGCTTATTTGTAGTATGCTTGGATTATGTTTGATTGCTGGTTTCTCTTGGAGAGGTTTCAAAAGCTTTACACTTTCTATTTGGAAACTTAAGGACGAAAACCTTCATGCTTTCTTGGTGGATTGGATGGAAACCCAATTCATCTTTGAGATGGATTTGTGACAGAGTTCATAATGTGTTTTAGGTTCTTTTCTGGTATCCAATCTTCTTGTGATTTTTGTAACTAAGATTGGATTATTGTGATTGTATTGCCGAAGGATTAAATGCAATATTATGTTTGAAACTTAATTTCTATTGGAGATTTAAATACAATAATTGTTTCAGAATCAATATTTCATTTGGGTATTTTTCGGTATTTTGTTGGTTGATTTAGAAATATATTGCATGAAAATTATTTGCTTAACTTTATGAGATATCTTTGAGAAATTTGGGGAAAATATCCATCGGGGATATTCAATATGAGAGAGATTCACTTAGAAGGGGCTCAAGTTTGAGGTCCTTAGATAGGTATGTGAACACCCTACCTGTCAGTAGAATAAACAAGAGTACATTTTTTTGATAGGTTTATTGCAGTCCCTACGCATCTCGAGTAGGAAGTGAGAGTGTATCTTAATTAATTTTATCATTGTCTTACCCAAGGCCCAAAGTAGAGATTGCGTCTATGTTGTGGTGGATAGGCTTATGGAGTTTGCACACATCTTCCTAATCACCGCTATATATACAATGATATAGGTGGTAGATTTGTTCTTCAGGGAGGTATTTAGATTTCATAGGTTGTCGAGGAGTATAGTGAGTGACGAGGACAATAGGTTCATCAATCGTTTTTGGCAGGAATTGTTTAGGGTTAGTAGAATATAGCTCACCTTGACTAGTTACTATCCCTAGACAGATAGACAGTTAAAGATTATTAATAAGTGAGTGGAGGGATACTTTTGAAATTACATGTTGGGGAAGCAAAAGGCATGGGTCACATGGCTATATTTGTGTGAGTATCGATGCAAGACAACCTACCACATGTCTATCCAGATGTCACCATTCATGGCATTGTATAGGTATGACAGACTCAAATTTTTGGATCTGTTTTTTGGGAACAATATGTTGTGATGTGGAGCCTAATTAGATTCAGAGGTTAATTTTTCCCCACTTCATTTGGTGCAATTTCCCCCCATCTTTTACTACGGGGCTCTGCCCAAGCTCTAGGGGTCAAGGGGAAGCGCCCCTTGCGGGTTCTTGGGGTAAGCGGTCCAGGCGTGCTCCCTGTCGCGATACAAGGTGGGGCCAAAGATGAATTTAATATTGTATAAGGTCCAATAGTTATATTTTTCTATTAGTCGTCTTATTCTAGCCCTAATTTTGTAAGTAGCAAAATCTTGTATAAAAAGGTTTAGGGTTAGGGATTTTATAATAGATGATGAGATTGTAGCTTCTTGCATCAGTACTGAGTTGTAAGGGATTGCAGATTGTAATCAGGTTGTAATCACTAGATAATAAAGATATTGGGCTCGCTATTTGGTGGACGTAGCCCAGGATTTGGTGAACCACGTTAAATATCTGTGTATTTTGTTCTCTTCTATGCATTTATCATTTTTTGGTGTTGTTTATATTTGCATGTAATTGTTATTTCTATCTCATTAATACTAACACATTAGATTGCTTCACACCAAGAACCTATTTTTGGGCAACTAGGATATCATGAGGTTCTCTAAGGAGAGCATCCAAAGAGTAGAAATAGTATGTTGTTTCATATATCTTATGTTGCAACCCTATTGACAATCTATTCTTGAGAAGAGTGGAGATAATAAACTCAAGCTAGGTTATAATGGATTGTTTAGGTTCATTAGGTGTATTGTTGAGGTAGCTTACGAGTTAGAGTTGCTGGGTGATAGATGGGTACATAATCTCTTCCATGTGTCTTGAGCTCAAGAAGGTAATTGAGCATAATGTCATGTCACCTATAGTGCTACCACCCCTTGATGAGGAGGGGAAGTTGATTCTTCTCCCTAAGGTTATTATTGATACCTAAGAGTCGATATTAAGGAGGGCTATATGAGAGTATCTAGTGATGTTGAAGAATCTGCTAGTAGAGGACATAACATGAGAGTGAGCAGAGTTTGCAGCTCCTGGAGTTGAGATTACTTGAGGACAAGCAATCTTGGGAAGGGTGGATTGTAATGTCCTCCTTAGGTGGTTTAGTCTTCAATAGTGGTTGGTTTACAATTAGGGTTTCCTATAGGTCAACAGAGTGGTTAGGGGACCCAACTAGGGTTTGTGGATCCTAGTAGGGGGCTTTATGAGCCATTCTTAACATTTTAAGGCGATCTCTTATTTATTAGGAGGATCTCTATATTATAGGAGGGTGGGAGATGGCCTGTGATGCATTTTGAGATATTCTAGACACTCTGAGACACCTAATATTTAGGAGGGGGTCCTATGATCGACAGTTGACGTGCTATATTTGGATATCAGTTACTGGTTGGAGAGACTTGATAATGAGTTTATGAATAAAAATGAAATATTAATGTTTAAAACTTTAATATGTAAAATCAATATAATAAAGTACTTTATATTAATTTAATAAAGCAGCAAACGAAGGGGGTTACTGTGGAGCACATCCTTAGGTAGACTTAAAGTTGTTTTAAAAAAAGACAATGTAGTAAATTTAAGAATGGGGTCATGAAATTGCCGATCAGCTTAGAGGAAGAATAATTTATTTCGAAATCAAATCGAAATTTATTAAAATAAAGTGAAAACCTTTAAAGGGATTGATTAAGGTTTGGAGCCAATACAGAGACATTGAGGGCAGAAAAAGAGTCATTCTAGAGATCATTTTTGTACGACTGATGTGGCAGATTGGAGCTCTATAAAACAGGGATTCAACAGGTCAGGTTGTGGAGATGATAACCTTCATGATTTTTGAGGACTATAGGAGTGCAATACCTCCGAATGGCTGTTTATTTTACAAAAAATCAGTTAGAACGGCAGAAGAAATTCATAATCAGGTTACATCAGCTTATAGAGCAGGGTTTCATCATCAAGTTACCACAAAGGAGCAGGTCTGGACATCTCAAAGCTTATATTTTGTATCAGTCGATTTCTACAACCACCCTACCATCTTCCTGTGAGAAAAAGTAATCAAGGAGGTGATGTGGGGCTTGGTACAGAAAAAATAATCAGATCAGAGGAAGTCACATTTCATTGAGGTCCTACGGATCCAGCAATAGCAAGGATTTTATCAGCAATCAATCATTCTCCTCTGTTTGGTGTTAGAACTTTAGGTTGCTTGGCAACCCTAGATGTTGAAGAATTAGGGGTTTGTTTGTGCTTGAGAGTTATGTTTTTTCTGTTTGATGCTGTTGGAATGTTTTTCAGAATTTGGAGGATCATGATCAGATCTGCTGCTGTTACTTTGCTGTTTTATGTAGGCTTGGGATGTTTCCAATTACATTGATCACAATAAAGAGGTCCTGAGTTTCTTGCATATTCATTAGTTTGCATTATAGTTGCTTCTTATTATCATTCTGTTTTAATCATCATTATAAAAAAAATCGAGAAAAAGATCAGAAAAATGCATACCACTGAAAGCATTCAAAAAACTTCTAGTGCCCCCCTACCCCCCCTCCCCGCTTCCCAAATAAATAAGTAAAATTTCAGGATTCAGAAAATTTGGAAAAAGAACAATAATCAGAAATTGGCTTTTCAGATTGGGGGTGGTCATCACATGGGCATCGGCCTATTCATTGCATAAGTGCATTTAAGGTAGGTTACTTTAAATAAAACCCGTGCAAATAATTTAGAAGAGAATAACTGGAATTCCTTAATGTAGATTGTTATATGCATTAAGGTTATTATCTAAGTCACAAGGTTCGAGTTCGACAACTATGAAGTTCGGATGAAGTTCGACAAGTCAAAAATATTGGAAAAAAATCTGACATTAAATTCGCCTAATTTATTATTATATGTTTTAATAATTTATGAATAATATAAAATAATATAAATATTGACCTGTTTATTTATTATTACAATACACAATAATATAAGTATTGATAAATAATATGAAATAATATAAATAATATATAAGTATTGATAAATAATAAAAAATAATATAAGTAAATGCTATTCATTACTATACAATAGAAAATAATATTGACATGTTTTAATATTTGATAAATAAAAATATATTAATAACAGTAATAAAACACACAATTATAAAAGTTTAAAACTATAAGCTAAACCTAAAATCAAATACACTTGAAACGTAGAAAATCAAGCTGCCTATAGTTGTCTGAAAATGAAACTTGCGACCAAGAGAAATGGAAGCCACCGATAGGAATGGAAGCATTGCTGATGCCATTTGCAGAAGATTTTGCAGATTACTCAGGAGACGTCGAGTGAACAGAGTTATGCAGGAGAATGTGCAGCAACTCCTAGCAACTCATGTCCTGTGACAATTTGCAACTTTGCAGTGACACACAAGCCACAGCAACCCATGGTGATTTGCAGACAGGATCACAAATAATGGCCACCACAGTTCACCCTGGCTATTGTATAAACTTGGATGTATTTCCTGTTAACAGAGGCGTCTTTTTATTAATTTTTTTTGTTGAAAACCCTAAAAATCTCTACAATAAAATACATTTTTTTCTGTAGTGACAGTGGTTGACTAGCCATATGAATTTGTGACGAATTTATACAATTTTTTTACATTTTCTTAAGTTCGCTGGATTTCAAACTTGGAGCCTAAAATTTGGCGAACCTTGTGACTTAGGTTATTATTGCTTGCTGAGCATTTGCTAGAAATTGGCTCAAAATATGGCTTAATGAAGATTGACTTAAAATTATGTATTTGAATGTTAATAAATCATCATGTAACTCTGTCTAATTTTAGCTAGAATTCTACCTTTTTAAACTAAAGTGTGCCTCTTAACTTTTGTTTCTTGGCCTGTAGTTGTTAGAGTATTTTCAGGCTTGATTGTTAATTGGATTCCTTGTTTGTTCTCCATGTCTGAAGTAGAATTTCTACTGAGATCACTCTAATGAAGATATAGAGGTGGTACAGAAGTGGGAAATGCATGAGATATCTAGTTACATTTGATCACTTACTAAGTTACTAGCAAGCTTGAGAGTGTATAGAACAAGTTCAATTTAATTGTCATATAGGGAATGGAATGATTATTAACTTGACGAGTTTAGTTTTTTATATTTTGCAATATATAATGAGAGTTCTGACATAAGCAGACACAAGGGTTGATTTCATGCCAGGGTTTTGAGATTTTTTGTGTAATGCTTAGTACACATATCTTGCCTTTTATTTTTTGAAGCTTGTATTAATACTCTGCCTTTGTATGTAAAGCCACATCATATCAAGAGGCATTGCGTGTCTTAGAGCAAGGGCTTTCAGTCTTCCGAGGGGCTGACACATCAACTGCCAATGCTGCAGGGAGGTTGTTACTTGCAATGGCAACTCTTTATACGGATAGGTGAGGTAATTAAAAATTGAAATGGCCTTTCATATCTTCTTGATGCTCCATTCTGTATTTTTCTATCTCTGCGCCTATCTGTTGTCACAGCATAATTATTATTCTATGTTTCCAGGCTGAAAGTTAGAAATCTTCAAGTCATTAATTTCATGATCATAGTTGGATGAGTCAAGATGAAATTTTAAAACTTCCAGAATAGAAAATGAATTGGCTAACAAACATAAGTTGTCAAGTTTTCCTTTTCAATCTAAGAATATAAACATCCAGTTAAATCAATTCATTCTTGGTTCTGCATCTTGTCCTTTATTGAACAAGGCTTTATCATTGTTGCATACCAGAACTGACCCTTTGTTCAATTTAAGCTACAGAGTCTAGTAGTTGAAGTCTTATTTGAAATTTAGATCCTGAATAATTTTTGGAAAAGCTAAATCTTATAGTCTGTAATGTTCAACCCAATTTGAATACAATTTATTTTCAAACACCCACAATGATTACAGATTTCTATCATGCAGGCATTTTGTCAAGCACTTAGCTTTTGTTGAGTTTGATATGTTCCAGTGTGTTTTGAGTTTGTGATCATTAAATATGCTGTTTGAGATGGTATGTTATCAGTTAATAATAATAGTAATGCTTGGAAAAACATCATAAACAAATCATCAATCATTTCACATTGTTGCAAGCAAAGAACAAGAATATAACACAATTTTGACCTTAACTCCAGCTGTGAATAAAATAATCTTTGATGGAAGAGTTTGCTGTTACAATCTCAGAAATGCACCCGTAGCATTATTAGTTAAATGTTGATGACCCACAATGCAGTGAGACTGCTGTCATACAATTTCTTGCTGCTATTACTTGCATAAAGAGTTAGTAGCAGATAATTCAATCGAACTGCCTGTCAGTTACATTCAAACCACACCAAACAGCAACACCCTTCTTCTGTCACTTAACACAATAAATAAGTGTATTGGCATCCAAAAACCAGCTATGAAATCCACATATCGCTGTGAAGAAGTCTGCGCACCCAATGCAAATCATATGGTGTATAGAAAAACCCCAAAGATGGTGCAATATCCTTGTAAACTCCACATACCTTCTCTAATTTCTGAAACACCTCATAAATAGGCTGCAAACTTCATTGAAATGCCCCTACTCTGAGTCATGTAGCAATATGGAGGGTGGATAAGAAAGGGACTTCAACACAGATACAAGAGGGAAGAGGCGACCAAGGAAAAATAATGCTCTAGGTGATAAAATCTTAGAGCAATTAAAATACTTCAAGGACCTTAAACTACTCACCATATTGTGATAACTAGGAGATATTTTCCACAGCAAGTCAAATTATGATATTGCTATCAGGATTCAACTGTGTAGCTTTTGAGTCAAACTCATTGACCCATGTTTCATGAGTAGTGATTTACACAAACCCTTCTCTCATGACAATGAATGGAACACTTAAAGTTAACACGCGTTGAATCTAGTTGATGTTCACATAGGTGAAGCACCGGGATTTCACGATAGGTCACCCATCCCAGTACTACTTTAGCTCGAGCATGCTTAACTATAGAGTTTCCTTTGTGGTTGAACCCACTCTGCTTGTAACCCCATTTGCAAAACCTTCACCAACTGTTGTAACCCCATTTGCAAAACCTTCACCAACTGTTGTGCCTTATGAACCATTCATTAGAAAGCCCTGCGAGCTCATCAATTGATAAGTAGGAGATATTTTCCACAACAAGTCAAATTATGATATTGCAATATCATAATTTGACTTGCTGTGGAAAATATCTCCTACTTATCAAATTAAGATATTGCTACCAGGATTCAACTATATAGTTTTCGAGTCAAACTCACTGACCCATGTTTCATGAGTAGTGGTTTACACAAACCCATCTCTCATGAAAATGAATGGAACACTTAACATGCATCTCGGGAGGTCACCCATCCTAGTACTACTCCAGTTCGGGCGCGCTTAACTATGGAGTTTCCTTTGTGGTTAAACCCACTCTGCTTGTAACCCTATTTGCAAAACTTCACGAAGTGTTGTGCCTTATGAACTATTCATTAGAAAGCCCCACGAGCTCATCAACTGATAAGTAGGAGATATTTTCCATAGCAAGTCAAATTATGATATTGCAATATCATAATGTGACTTGCTGTGGAAAATATCTCCTACTTATCAAATTATGATATTGCTATTAGTATTTAGTAATGTTCCCGTTATAAAATAAATTATTAATCAAACTATTGTTAATGGGCCGATTGATTTAATATATTTTTGACCCATTTTTGTTTTGATTCCATAGTTTGTGTGGCCATCGGCTATCTTTGTACACCCTCGGAAAGTTTTCCCTGACGGGTATTTAAGTACGGCTTGTTGGTAGTCATTAGGTATGGATGTTGATTTATTTCTTTTACTGCGAATTCCTATGGGACTTTTGAATTTCTTCGCCATTTTGGAAGTGAAAGATCTTCCGTACTTGGTTTGTTCGGTTTCAGTGGGATTCAACTCTCACCCTATTCCGTTGCATGTAATACTTCGCTCAGATCTGGCAAATCAAAACACCATTTTTTGGCAATTATTAATTGAAGGATTATTTGTGTTCAATCTCTGTTTGATTTAATTTCATGATCCGTAAGTTGCTGGTTTTCCGTCTGTACTCCATTAGCTATTAGCAACACCCAGCACACCTTTTGTGCCCCTGCATATTCCAGCCATACGCCTTGCTTTTCCCCATTCACCATACGGTTTGCACTTTCTCTAGATAGTACGACCAGAACAGTCCATCGTATGATATCTTCTGCCCCCCTTTACCGTACGACTTGCATTGCACAACCTTTGTCTTCTTCTCGACACCACCTTCCTACACCATCCATATGACCATTCCTGGCATACCATATGACCATTCATTGATACTGTACGACCAACATTGTAGTGTACAACCCACCCTGTGTACGAACATCTTTGCTCCTGCCACACAGTACACCATAGAACCGTATGACCTCCATCCTCTTTGCACGTAGCGAAAGAAAAATCGTTTTCAAAGGAGACGTCGGTAAGGGATCATTACAGTGGTATCAGAGCTTCGATCCTGCCAGCTTGTGGACAATGAATGAGAGTTTATAACTGGAAGACAAGGAGAACCCATTCCATTGATAGAATGACTGTAGAACGGAAACCCATAGTTGTCGATCTCGTGGCACTATGGGGAGAACTTGCGAGGAATTCAGCATCTCATGGAAGAAACTCTCAAGAAGTTGGTAGACAATAAAATTTCTGGTGAACAAAATGGTCACAACGCGGACTCAGTGTCGAGTAAAGAAAACGCTTATCCAACATGCTTTCGACCTTCCATGCCATCTTTTCCCCCACAAACGGAGGCACCACATGGAGGGAAGCAACTGACCTTTGAAGAAATGCAAGAACAATTGAGAGAAGATTGGAAGAATGCAAATTTGGAGGAAGATATATCCTACAAAGATTACGCAGATCTAAGATTGAGGTATTCGGGAGGTGGAAATCGAGGATATTTTAACAATGATCTCAGAAGGAAGTTGAGTAAAGTAAATTTGTCTCCATTTGATGGATCCAGATTCATATCTGTGCAAGCATGGGTAATGAAGGCCGATACTTACTTCTAGCTTAATACTATGCTAGAAGAAGAAGCAATTAAATTTGCGGCATTACACTTGGAGGGAGTTGCGCATGAATGGTGGCATCACGACACCATCACACTGGGGCATGATCAAATAAATACCTATGCAGAATTCACTGAGAGGTTGATAGATTGATTTGACAGTAAAGATCCAGAACTCAATTTAGAAGATTTGGCACAACTGAGGCAAAATGGATTGGTTGACCAATGCATTGTGGAATTTCAGAAACTCCCTATTTTGGTCACAGACATTTCTGAAAGAAGACAAATAGTGCTCTTCATGGATAGACTGATAGAACCACCGAAAGGTTGGGTAAAGGGGTTCAATCTTGCCACCCTGTCGAAGGCCATTAAGAAGGCATGGAGTATGGCATCATCATCCCTGTCATCTTCATGAAGTTACTCAATTCTAAACCACTGGTGCTTTCGAGGGACAAAGATTATAACCTCTGCCGAAGAAGCCGTCATTGGAGAAAGCTACCAGATAGAAGTTCCGAAGGAAGAAACTATGTTTCAACTGCAAGGGACCATGGGAACCTGGGCATAGATGCCTTGGGAAAGGAAAAATCCACTACATTGAGATTGTGTCCAATGATGAGGACAAACAGGAAGGTATACCCTCTGAAGACAACCAACCCTACGAGGACACCAAAATTGTTAGTTTGAATTGTACGCAAAGAGTTGAAGCATTGGTACGGTGCGGAGGAACCATCGCCCTAGCCGATAGCTCGAGGTGCATGGTGTTTTCTATATGGGGGACCCTTCAAGGACAAAGGGTTATGGTGATGCTCGATAGAGGAGACACGCTAAACTTCATAAACTCATCTCTGGTGACATGAAGAGGTCTACCTATGGAGATGAATGCGGGATTCCAAGTCAAGGTTGTCAGAGGGACTCTTATGCCTTGCACACACCTTGTTCCTCATCTAAGTATTACAATGGCGAATCACATGGTGACTGAGGATTTCTTCATAGTGGACCTTGATGGTATGGAAATTATTTTGGGCATACAGTTGATGGAGACACTTGATGAATACACTTAGAGCTTCAAACGAATGGACATCACTTTTGTTGTCAATAGAAAGAAGATTGTTCTCCGCGGAATGGCAAATGAGGGTTTGAAGGAAGTTTCTTCACATTTGCTGGAAGCAATTTTTCGGTGTGATGATGTTGCTTGGGTTGCACACTATTTTGTCTCGGCAGAATTTATAAAAGGACAACAAACACCTTCCTAGAATGATGATCTCTAGAATATTTTGAATGATAAGGTTTTTATAGACATTCCTCCTGGCATACCGCCTGATTGAGGGTTTGAACATACTATCGAGTTGGAAGTAGGAGCCAAGCCAATCATAACCACACCCTACCGCCATTCCAAGAAATTCAAAGATGAGATCAAAAAGACGATTCATGAACTGCTAGAGAAATGATGGATCCGTCCCAGTTCTAACCCTTTCACGTCATCAGTGGATTTGGTAAAAAAGGATAGGATGATGCGCATGTGTGTGGACTACCGTGCATTGAACAAAAAAACAATAAAAAATAGATATCTCATTCCAAGGATAGATGAGTTGTTTGATGAATTACATGGCGCAATTTATTTTTTGAAAATAGATCTTCGTTTTGGATACCATTAGATCTGCATGAGGGAAGAAGATGTGGAAAAAACGGCCTTTCGTTGTCACTACGGGCACTATGAGTTCTTGGTCATGCTGTTTGGATTAACGAATGCACTTGCTACATTTCAATCATGCATAAATCACATCTTCAACAAACAATTGTGTAAGTACTTATTGGTATTTTTTAATGATATTCTTATTTATAGTAGGATATGGGAAGAGCACCTGAAGCATCTGGATGAAGTCCTAAGGATCATGAAGGATCAGTCTTTGTTCACCAAGCGATCCAAGTGTGAATTCGGTAATGACAGAAATATTGTACCTGGGGCATATTGTCAGTAAATATGGAGTTCAAGTTCATCAAGAGAAGATTCAAGCTATCCTTGATTGGTCTCCTCCAAAATCACTCATGGAATTGCGAGGATTTTTCGGACTGTGTAGTTATTACCGGAGGTTTGTTAAAGGATTCTCTCAGCTCAGCGAACCCTTAACGGATTTGACAAGGATGGGTTCTTTCCAATGGAATGAAAAGACACAACTCACTTGTGAAAAGCTGAAAGAGGCAATGAGCACTTGTCTCGTATTTGTATTACTCGATTTCACTCGACTGTTCATTTTGGAGTGCGAGGCATTGGCGCGGTACTGATGCAAGATAGACACCCCATGGCCCATGAGAGCAGGAAGCTTATGCAAACAGAACGCTTCTATTTCATTTATGACAGAGATGTTGGCTATCGTACATGCACTAAATAAGTTCCGACAGTATTTGGTGGGTGCCAAGTTTGTCGTTCGTATAGATCAAAATAGGTTGAGATATTTTCTAGAGCAACAAGACTTGAACAAGAGGCAACAAAAATGGGTAAGCAAGGTTCAGGCTTTTGATTTTGACATTGAATATGTGAAAGGAAAGAACAATGTGGTTGCAGATACTTTGTCCAGGAAACCCACCATTTGCTTACTAACCCAAATTTCAGTTGAGTGGAAAGCACATTTGTTGGTAGAATATTCCAAAAACACATTTGCCTGTGAGCTAATGGATGGCAATACTCAGGATGATCGGTACAAAGTGGTGGATGACATCATTTACTATAAGAATCAAATATTTTTAGTGCCCGAATCCAAATTGCAGCAAAAAATCTGAAAGAGGTACACGACTCACCCTTGGCAAGACATCCGGGCTTCCTCAAAACTTACAGACGTTTAAGGGAGAGGTTTTCATGGAAAGGTCTTAAAGGAGACGTATTGTAGTATGTAAGAGAGTGTGTGGTTTGCTAGCAGAACAAACCTAAACATACTCTACCCACCGAGTTATTGCAACCTCTGCCAATTCCAGAACAGAAGTGGGAAAGTATCTTGATGGATTTCATTACTGGACTTCCCAAGGTGAACGGAAAGGATTGTATTTTCGTGGTGGTTGACAGATTGATGAAGTACGCACATCTCTTCGCCATTCCCTGAGACTTTCAGGCTGCACAGGTAGCCAATCTATTTTTCAGAGAAGTCTTTCGTCTACTTGGGTTACCCCAAAACATTGTTAGTGATTGACATGGACGATTTATCAGTATCTTTTGGACAAAACTATTTTGATTGGTAGGAACAAAATTGTTGCTAAGCACTAGTTGCCACCCTCAGATAGATGAAGATTGTGAACAAGTGGCTTGAAGGTTACCTTCGAAACTACATTTTGGCACAACAACGGGGGTGGGTCAAATGTATGCACCTAGGGGAATATTGTTACAACACCACTTACCACATGTCCATCGGGATGACATTGTTCAAAACACTATACGGGTACAAACCCCTTTCTTTCGTAGACATAGTTCTGGGTGACAGTCGCGCACCAAGGTTGAGGGATTGGATATCCTGAGATGCTTGAAGGAAAACTTACAACGGGCACAGAAGCAACAAAAAATGTACGCCGACAAACATCAAATCGAGAGAAGTTTCAAAGTGAGAGACTTGGTCTATCTCAGACTTCAACCACATTGACAATCGTCATTGAAGGAAAATGGAAAAGAAAAATTGAAGCCACGATTTTATAGCCCGTATCGGGTAGTTCACTACATCGATGAAGTTGCCAATGAGTTGGAACTTCTAGAGGGGAGCCGTATTAACGTTTTTCATGTCTCTTGCCTTAAGAAAGCTGCGGGACAGAATGCCATGGTAGTTGCAAACCTTCCGCCACTCAATGAAGAAGGAAAGCTCGTATTGGAACCAACCAATATCATTGAAGTACGTGAGAAGACCCTGCGGAACCACACGGTGAAGAATATTTGGTACGTTGGAAACACTTGTTCTTGGACTACGCGCCATGGGAGGGCGAGCACATTCAATAGCATCTGACATTGCATTTGCTTGAGGACAAGCAAAATTTGGGACGGGAGGACTGTAATGTTCTTGTTATAAAATAAAACATTAATCAAACTATTGTTAATGGGCCGATTGATTTAATATATCTCGGACCCTTTTTTGTTTTGTTTCCGTAGTTTGTGTAACCATCGGCTATCTTTGTACACCCTCGGAAAATTTTCCCCAACGGGTATTTAAGCACAGCTTGTTGGTAGTCATTAGGTATGGATTTTGATTTATTTCTTTTACTGCGAATTCTTGTGGGAGTTCTAGATTTCTTTGCCATTTTGAAAGTGAAAGATCTTCCCTACTTGGCTTGTTCGGTTTCAGTGGGATTCAACCCTCATTTTATTTTGTTGCATGTAATACTTTGCTCGGTTTTGGCAAATCAGAGCACCATCTTTTGGCAATTATTAATTGAAGGATTATTTGTGTTCAATCTTTGTTTGATTTAATTTCATGATTTGTAAGTTGTTGGTTTTCCGTCCGTACTCCATTAGCTATTAGCAACACCCAACACACCTTCCGTGCCCCTGCATATTCCAGCCGTACGGCCTACTTTTATCCATTCACCATACAGTTTGCACTTTCTCCAGACAGTATGGCCAAAACAGTCCACCGTACGACATCTTCTGTCCCCGTTTACCATACGACCTACATTGTATGACCTTTGTCTTCTCCCTGAAACAACCTTCCTACACCATTCGTACAGCCATTCCTGGCATACCGTACGACCATTCATTGATACTGTACGACCAACTTCATTAGTACCATATGACCAACATTGTAGTGTATGTCCCACCCTGTATATAGACATCTTTGCTCTTGCCACATCGTACACATAGAACCGATGGCCTCCATCCTCTTTGCACGTAGCGGAAGAAAAATCGTTTTTAGAGGAGACATCGGTAAGAGATCATTACATATTCAACTATGTAGTTTTCAAGTCAAACTCATCGATCCATGTTTCATAGTAGTGGTTTACACAAACCCATCTCTCAGGACAATGAATGGAACACTTGACATGCATCTCGGGAGGTCACCAAGCCTAGTACTACAGCTTGAGCTCGCTTAACTATGGAGTTTCCTCCGTGTTTAAACCCACTGTGCTTGTAACCCCATTTGTAAAACCTTCACCAAGTGTTGTGCCTTATGAATCATTCCTTAGAAAGCCCTGTGCTCATCAATTGATAAGTAGGAGATATTTTCCATAGCAAGTCAAATTATGATATTGCAATATCATATTTGACTTGCTGTGGAAAATATCTCCTACTTATCAATTGATAGCTCACAGGGCTTTCTAATGAATGGTTCATCAGATACAACACTTGGTGAAGGTTTTGCAAATGGGGTTTCAAGCAAAGTGGGTTTAACCACAGAGAAAACTCCACAGTTAAGCGAGCTTGAGCTGGAGTAGTATTGGGATCGGTGACCTCTCAGAAAGCCTTGGTGCTTTATCTCTGTGAGCATCACCTAGATCCAATGCGTGTTAAATGTTCCATTCATTGTCATGAGAGATGAGTTTGTGTAAACCACTACTCATGAAACACCGGTCAATGAGTTTGACTCGAAAACAACACTGTTGAATCCTGATAACAATATCATAATTTGACTTGTTGTGGAAAATATCTCGTACTTGTCAATTGATGAGCTTAAGGGGCTTTCTAATGAATGGTTCATAAGGCACAACACTTGGTGAAGGTTTTGCAAATGGGGTTGCAAGTAGAGTGGGTTGAACCATGGAGGAAACTCCTCAGTTAAGCGCGCTCGAGCTGGAGTAGTACTGGGATGGGTGACCTCTCGAGAAGTCCCGGAGGTTCACTTCTATGAGCATCAACTAGATCCAATGCGTGTTAAGTGTTCCATTCATTGTCATGAGAGATGGGTTTTTGTAAACCACTACTCATGAAACATGCGTCAATGAGTTTGACTCAAAAACTACACAATTGAATCCTAATAGCAATATCATAATTTGATTTGCTGTGGAAAATATCTCCTAATTATCAATTGATGAGCTTAAGGGGCTTTGTAATGAATGGTTCATAAGGCATAACACTTGGTGAAGATTTTGTAAATGGGATTGCAAGTGGAGTGGGTTTAACCATGGAGGAAACTTCGCAGTTAAGCGTGCTCAAGCTAGAGTAGTACTAGGATGGGTGACCTCCCGGGAAGTCCTGTGGTTCACCTCTGTGAGCATCACCTAGATCCAATGCCTGTTAAGTGTTCCATTCATTGTCATGAGAGATGGGTTTGTGTAAACCACTACTCATTAAACATGGGTTAATGAGTTGGACTCAAACTACACAGTTTAATCCTGATAGCAATATCATAATTTGACTCGCCA
Source organism: Cupressus sempervirens (assembly GCA_028749045.1). Classification (NCBI taxonomy): domain Eukaryota; kingdom Viridiplantae; phylum Streptophyta; class Pinopsida; order Cupressales; family Cupressaceae; genus Cupressus; species Cupressus sempervirens. The sequence continues at coordinate 544,522,966 of CM053790.1, read as the reverse complement.
TGGAAAATATCTCCTACTTATTAATTGATGAGCTTAAGGTGCTTTCTAATGAATGGTTCATAAGGCACAACACGTGGTGAAGGTTTTGTATTTGTGGTTGCAAGCAGAGTGGGTTTAACCATGGAGGAAACTTTGTAGTTAAGCACATCCTAGTTGGAGAAGTACTAAGATGGGTGACCTGCCGGGAAGTCTAGGTGCTTCACCTTTGTGAGCATCGCATAGATTCAATGTGTGTTAAGTGTTCCATTCATTGTCATGAGAGATGGGTTTGTGTAAAGCTCATGAAACATGGGTCAATGAGTTTGACTCAAAAACTACGTGGTTGTCCTGATAGTTGTATCATTATTTGACTTGTGGAAAATGTCTCCTACTTATCAATTGATGAGCTTAAGGGGCTTTCTAATGAATGGTTCATAAGGCACAACACTTGGTGAAGGTTTTGCAAATGGGGTTGTAAGTAGAGTGGGTTTAAGGATGGAGGAAACTCCATAGTTATGCTTGCTCGAGCTGGAGTAGTACTGGGATGGGTGACCTCTGTAGAAGTCTCAGTGCTTCACCTCTGTGAGCATGACCTAGATGTTTTAAGTGTTTCATTCTTTGTCATGAGATATGGGTTTGTGTAAACCCCTACTCATGAAACATGGGTCAATGACTTTGCCTCAAAAACTACACAGTTGAATCGTGATAGCAATATCATTACCATTGTTAATGTTTTAGTGTTAGTAGAAGTAAAACATTGATTATTTGATATACTAATTTGTGTTTATGTTTTTAAGATAAATTGTTATTGGTGATTCTTATATATATAATATATATTATATATGTAATATAATATATATTATATATTATGCATTATATATCTCATATATATAATATATATATGAAATATGTAATATAATATGTATTATATATATTATACATTATATATTATTATATAATAATATAATAATATAATATTATATTACATATATGGTTAATATATTAATATTATATATATAAGATGAGTTATGCATATAATTATTTATAAACTAAATGGTGATTAACTATAAAGACATGTCTCTTCATGTCTCTTGAAGAGACATGTCTCCTCCTCTCATATTATACATATATGAGATCCAAATCTGCATTTGGAAATCATCAATTACAATGGTAATAGTACATCTGCAGAAATGATCTAAGTTATTTCAACATCGTATCAGAGCAAGGCTGCAAATGTTTAAATAAATGAATTGCTTCAAATCAAAATTAAGTATCATTTTCAAATCATTGCTTCCTTGCATATACAGTTATAAGCATAAGCGATCAAATGTATGGATTGAGAGATCAGAATTTGCGTCAATGACATTGCATTTCAACATGGGTGCCACTATTAATAATGAAATGAAAATCAATGACGGATGACTTGAAGTGTCATAGAAAGAGCACTATAGAAGGACCACTTGGTATATGCTTGAGGAGGAGATTTGAATAGTATAAGGGAAGAAAGAAAATAAAACATACAGAAATACTACTCATCATGTTGTGTAATTGACTCAACATTCTTAGTATTGCATTCAAGGATGATGCGTATTATTAACCAAAAAAAAGCCATCGCAGGAGGAGTCATCCGTATTACAATCAATCGGGAGTGGCGTGGATAAAGAGCGAGCAGGCTTTTGGCACACTGCCTACGGAAGACACGAACACACAGGTCCCAGGTTGCAAATGTAAGAGAGATTCATAACAAGAAGGAAATCCAAACTCCAACGAAAGCAGAAACAAAGCATGCCCACACATAAATAGAACTTGTTATTAACCATGGACATAAATTTTAGTAAGATACTGAAATAAAGATGTTGCGCATTGTTACCTATAGCTGCTAATATGACAGTTTTATTTGATATGGGATATGCTAGGCACTAACAATAAAGAAATAAAATCATAAATTCATGATATAGCTGTGAACATAAATCTGAGATGAGACTATCGTGAAGAATTATAGCTACGTAATGGAAGAATATGCCTATATTCCCATGTCTATATGATTTAGTTCATATTTGCAGAGAGTAACGAAAAGCAACAGGGTTGGAATCGAAAGAACATGGAGCACAAGATGTTTGTGGATTTCCTATCAACAGCCAGTAGAGAGATAACCAATTCATACAAACTTGTGTTCTATATTACAGAATACAGCTACATAAAGATAGAAAATTCATCATAAGTATGATCATGATTGTGATGAGTAGATCACAGATGCAAAGATACTGCAACCACTGTTCATGTCAAGCACACAAAATAGAAGCCCATCAATTAATTAAATTTGGAGTAGAGTTTTTGAGAACATAGAGATGTTTGCAGGTGGGAGCGGATATATCTGAAACAAAAGCATCCAAGCAACGCAAGTAACCATCTATCATGCAAATTGATATATCTGAAGGAAATCATTGTCATACTTTAATTACAAATTGCAGCAGATAGTAAATGTTTATAAGGACAATAATATGGAAGATACGACTCAAAGGGCCATGCAATAATAAACAATTTAAGTAGTGGATTATAAATCAGAAACCATAGGACATGACGGGGTCAAGAACATCTGCGATGAAAACTCGTTGAGGCAAATAGGTTTATATACTGCGGCAATAGTATGAAGTTGAAGGCAGCAACTAAGAAAGACCACATGAGCAATAGCCAAAGTATAAATATATCTGAGAATTTGATCAAGGACAAGTTTGAAAGGACAACGATAACAAGTTTTGAAAGCCCAACAAAATAAATAAGGTAATAAGCAATTAACGGCATACTGCGATCTCAGTCCAGGTAAATAAAATAAAATAAAAGAGAAGAAGAAGAGGAGCACGGTGGGCCTTGGATCAGGTAGGTATGTCTGGTCCTTTTCTAATAAAGATATATGTTAGTATGTGAATTTATAAACAAGATGTTTTAAGTATATTGGTGTCAAAATTTTTTAATATATTATGTACCATTATATTGTTAAATGGTTAACATGCAATCACGACTATTTTAAATAGTCAAGGTAAGAAATTATATATATATATATATATATATATATCAAAATGAATTCATATGTAAGCATATATGATTAGAATATATTTATGGATATATAATATGTTTATGGATATAAATTATGATAACTACATCAAATATTAGAATAGAATTGATTCATTGTGAATTGAGTATAGAATCAAATTTCTAATTTATTATAATATAATAATGTTGTTATTGAGAATAATAATTAAAAGTGATTTTTATTATATTTTTCTCTGAGAATGTTTTTTGAGATTCAAAGGGAGGCAAACATTTCAAGCAACTTTGAAAGAGAGGGAGTAAATAGATGATATGATTCAGTCAATCTTCGGTTATCTCGATCATATTGATTCAGAGGGAGTAAATTGTGTTGTGATAGAATCTTCAATGATTGAATAAATTGTAATAGTAAAGAGGACTATAATTTTTTCAACTACGTGATCTTAATAGACCTACCCCTTGTGTACATGATATGAAAGTGCAAGTTGGAACTTAGAAAGAAGTCGTCAAATTTTATGTGATGAGAAAAGATATACGAGTGGTAACTTTACATTGAGGGGGGAATAATAGGCAATGTTTCATTCCCACTTGAACCATCCTTAGAAAAGGAGATATTCCATGATTCTCAAGGGCAGATAAGTACTTGTATCTTTTACATTTATCTATTCATTTATTTGTTATTTGTTTTGATCTTTTCCTTTATGTTTGAGGATATTCTTACAGGAAAAGAAGGTTGGTACTTCAAATATGCTACCAAATATTGTGCAGACTAAGTCTAATAATAGTAGTTCCAAAGACCTTGATGATCAAGATGGATCTAGATGCAAGTATCTTTGATGATTGAGATTGTGAGATCCTTCTACATTAAGAGGGAGTATGACACTTCTCCGAAGGCAATGCAGGAGCTTAGAAGATTGATACTCAGAGGGAGTCTAGAAATACATGTGGTTGACTGCATGACATTGATGGGCCTACTCCTACGTATATCATGAGGGAGTGATGAGTTCGACAAGCATCCTTGGGAAAAGAGAGTTTTTGAAGAAGTAACAAGAGGACCTGACATCCCAGGATCAATATTCAGAGGTAGAAATTTTGAGATACAATCCCTTTTGGATGATATCTTCTCTATGAGGAGAAGTTCTAAAGGGAAATGTTAAATTGAAATATTTCAAAGGTAAAAATTGATATGTTGATTTCAATCTATATGTGGTTATATAATTGTTGTTTCAGATATGTAATGAAAGGTGACGATCTTTCATTGGCATATATAAACAGAAGATAATCATTGTAAGGTGACGATCTTACAAATGATAGGCTTGTTATCATGGTTCTTTGGGCCGGAATCTGCTAGACACCATGATAACAAACAAAAGGTAATCTTTGTAAGGTGACGATCTTGCAAATGATAGTCCTGTTATCATGAACATCTCTAGACATTGCTAAGTAGAGGTCATGAGTGTGTTAAGGGCATCTCTAGACATTGCTTAAGTGCAAGTAGAGATCATGAATGTGTTATGGGCATCTCTAGACATTGCTTAAGTGCAAGTAGAGATCACGAGTGTGTTATGGGCATCTCTAGACATTGCTTAAGTGCAAGTAGAGATCATGAGTGTGTCATGAACATCTCTAGACATTGCTTAAGTGCAAGTAGAGGTCATGAACTGTAGTGTGTCATGGACATCTCTAGACATTGCTTAAATGCAAGTAGAGATCATATGTGTATCATGAACATCTCTAGACATTGCTTAAGTGCAAGTAGAGATCATGAGTGTGTCATGAACATCTCTAGACATTGCTTAAGTGCAAGTAGAGATCATGAACTGCAAATATGTCATGGACATCTCTAGGCATTGCTTAAGTGCAAGTAGAGATCATAGTAAATGCGTTATGTTGCTAAGAGATTTTAATATACATTGTGTTGATTACATAATGATTCTGATTCTCATCTAATGATGTTTTACTTCTCCCTTGCTAAAGAGGGAGTGTTAATGTTTTAGCGTTAGTAGAAGTAAAACATTGATTATTTGATATACTAATCTGTGTTTATGTTTTTTAGATAAATTGTTATTGGTGATTCTTATGCATATAATATATATTATATATGTAATATAATGTATATTATATATTATGCATTATATATCTCATATATATAATATATATATATGATATATGTAATATCATATGTATTATATATTATTGCACAATAATATAATAATATAATATTATATTACATATATGGTTAATATATTAATATTATATATATAAGATGAGTTATGCATATAATTATTTATAAACTAAATGGTGATTAACTATAAAGACATGTCTCTTCATGTCTCTTGAAGAGACATGTCTCCTCCTCTCATATTATACGTATATGAGATCCAAATCTGTGTTTGGAAATCATCAATTACAATGGCAATGAAAAGTACATCTGCAGAAACGATCTAAGTTATTTCAAGAACCATAGTCTGTCAAATATGAAATTTGGGACAAATCTGCTTCATACTTTCTTTCAAGTTAAGCATGACATCTAATCAACAACTTTCGAAACACAAACAATATCTATGTAGATTATGAAGTGAATTTTGTTGCAAACCTTTTCTTGCACAAGCTGTGACTTTGAGTTAATCTCGTAATATTTACCAGGGAGTATCTTTTACCACGGTGGCTTTTCTTCTCCAAGCCTGAGATGAACTGAGTTCAATGCCACATAACCAAAAAGGTTTCACCAAACAAATAGAAATAATTTGCATAATGCAAATGAGATCTTTGAACTTCCTTGTATACTTTTCCCACCAAACTTTTTGCAATACTTTTTCAATTTCACTTTTAATTATGTTACCATGTATTACTGGTAAAGCCTCGGTCCTGGTACGTGTATGATTTGCGTACGGATACAGTTTTGGGTATGGCTTGGGTACTTATTGGTTGCTTAGGTTTACTGTGGGTCCTTTTGTGAAGGAGCCTTTGTAAACCCAATAAGTAACTTCATTAACATTCTTCTAATTTTTATTTCACCTTCTTTCACATGTTACCATTTCCTCTAATTTCTACTTCTGCCCTTTGAGACGTATATGACATGTGACACACACTAGACACTTTCCCATTCTTTCCACTCTTCCAAATTAACATGTAACCAAATATTTTATTTGGTGCTCACACGTGTGAGATGACTACTCTCCTCATAGCCAGCACACCGCTTCCTCTTTTCTCCATTTGTCAGCTTTCCTCTCTTACACCTCTTCCACTCTTTGCCATAACAGTAAGGTGCTTTGTAATTATATTAATTAAATATAACAACCTTATAAAATAAATAAGTTGAAGTCAATGATACAATCGAGTTACAAACAATTTCAAATTTTTTGTGTTCAAAATCTAACAGCACTGGGGTGATACCAATGAGGAATAATGAAAACTGTCTCTGACTGGGCGACTTACCATAAATGGACGCTCTCTCCAAGAATCTTAAAGATCCCACTAAAAGCTGGAATTCACTTTGAAAGGTGGCAAAATAGTTCCCTAGACTAATTGAGCTCATTGCCAATATCACACATACTCTCAGACAAGGCTGATGGTCATGGAGAAAGCTGTAAGCAACTACAATAATGAAGTGACTGAAAATGGGGACATTACATACTCAAGCTATTCAATTTACAAACTACTTACTGACTTGAAAAATGAGATACTTAGCAAATTTTATTTCATTGTTGAACTATTTTCTACAACAGATAACATTAATAAATTTACTCTATTAATCCTGTTTTGACATTTTGTTGAAGTCTAGGTTATAGAAACTGGAATTTATTGATCTTATAATAAAGTCTCACGGGATTTAGAGATATTTGTTGTCGGTATCAGTGTTCTTGAACTTTTTTGTCAGTTTGCACTTTAATGATTTTCAAATTTGATTTTTGTAGATAATTCAGAGTTTGGTATGGTAGCAATTGCTGGACAGAGGTTCTTTCTTTTGAAGAACTTGATTGTTTATCATATACACACACTTCCAAATTTTAGTGAATATTATCTTAGTATTTTTGTATCAGTGTTCTTGAACTTTTTTGTCAGTTTGCACTTTAATGATTTTCAAATTTGATTTTTGTAGATAATTCAGAGTTTGGTATGGTAGCAATTGCTGGACAAAGGTTCTTTCTTTTGAAGAACTTGATTGTTTATCATATGCACAGACTTCCAGATTTTAGTGAATATTATCTTAGTATTTTTGAGCAAGAAGTCTTCCAAGTTTTTATGTAGAAGTTTATTTATCTCCCTTGCCTTTTGACTTGCTCTATTTCTTCAGCGGACCATATATTTTACATGTTTAAACAATATAAGAAACCCTATTTTATCTTCATTTGAATAGTGAATTACAGGCAATTCTTAAAACCTTTTTTTGGCCACCATCCATGTTTCATTTTCTTCTAGAAATTTTCGTAAAGGAACACAGAGGAATCGCATGTGCAGCCTCAGATCATTAGGGAACCTCTTTCCACCATGATCGGACATGTGCACTGTTCATTCCTGAATCCTACCTAAAACTTGAGAGGGAATTAAGATAACATCTACTGCTCTTCACCCTTTTGGATCAAAGGTGATAGAGATAGAGGAGCTGCAATTTGTAGTTGTCATGTGAGTATATCTCCAATGTCATATGCACAGAGGTACATTGGATCTGTTTATATCTGTCAATGCATTAGATACTTTTGGGTTTAATGTGTTTATTGTTTTTAACTTTTGTTTCACATTTTGTCTACAGTACTCCTGTTCTGTTGTGCATTATGCTTGCAATAAATTGAGTTGAAATGTATGAAATCAAATAATATGCCTAATTATTTGTGTTTATGAATGTTTGCATTTAAGAAAATTGAACTTATATGAGGAAAACAAGTTGGATTTGTGTTTATATTGGAGCATAAAGTTTAGATAGTACATCTGCTTCTGGCAAAATCCCAATAAAGTAAGCAACAGAGGTAATTTCTGTGATGAAAGCGAATTAGATCTGATGTACTGTGGAATAATAGCAGACATTAGATGCAGGTCATATAGATCTAATGTCTGCTATTTCATATTGTGAGAAAATGAGTTAACATCACTGAAACACCAATCTAGGTGTACTGTCAGTAACAACTTGTTCTGTCACTGCTTATGATTTGTTTTCATATTTTTCATTTTGCTTCCTTCCAATTACAAACTAATTCTTAATTGAAAACAATAGATAATTTAAAATTCATCGTGACTTTTGCAACAATGTCTAAAAATACTTGTAATTTGCATACCTTTAATATCTAACATAAGGATGGTGAATACAGAGGAGATATCAGTGGTGCCATTGAAAGACTTGATGATGTTTCCAAGATGAGCCTTTCATCCTTAGAAGTTAGAGGTAAGCCATCCTTAGAAATGAGGAAGCAACTATTTGACATGTATTTAAATGCAAATAGATATCTTTATTTTCTCAAAAATATAGGATTTACACAAGTGAAACTTAAATTAACTTATTCAATCAGATGACTGGATCCCTTATGCTTTTTTATTGTTCTACTATTGTGGATTTGTCGATTTCTATAAAAGGCTCTTTTGATATGATGTTTCTTCTTCTCTGAAAAAAGTTCAGTTTAGAATTCTGATTTTGTTGATTTGTTATTTTACGAAAAAAGAAATGGCATGATTAGAAAATATTGTTAAATGCTTTCCTTCATACACAGGAAAAACTGTTCATGTATTCAGGAGGTAGTTTACTATCTCAAGTGCTTAAAGGCCCTGCTAATCCTTAATCCCAACACTCAAGGCTGGCAGTTGGCTTCTGTCCAGTTGGTTAAGTGAGGAAGTTCCTCCACTCCCTTTTTGTCATTGACTCTAATACTAAGAGGCGGTTGGCATCCTAAAGGCTCTGGATTTTGTTTTGCAAAAGTGACCACTCTACTGTCACTCATCTCTCAACCAAAAGGTTGAATGCTCTCCGAATGGTTGACACCTTACGCCAGAAAAGTGCCAACTATAGATAGTCTCCCTTCAATCCATTGTCAGGACTGTAACCCTTGACCCCAACCCTGTAAACACTCCTTAGAATGCAAACACAGTCTATTCATTATTCAAAGTAGTAGCATAAATTGATCTCGTGTAATTTCCGTTAGATCAAATGAGTGGGAACATGGATGTAGTTGGGAAGTAATAAAATAAAACAAAGTAAAATGAATGTAATTAAGTCCATGATCTTGGCAGTTCGCTAATCGACAGCTACTGACAGTTGGCATTATCAACCAACACATATTGCCTATATATTTCATATTGTACATGTTGAGGACCACTTGTAAATGCTCTGCCAATGAACCCTCAAGGATAATGAGCTCAACAGACATAAGTATACATGAAATAATGTTTTATTAACAAATACATTAAACACATGCAAGGTACAAAGAATTTGAACTCAAACCTCAAGACTAGGTCAAATTGTTGCCAAGAAGATTAGTGAAATAAAAAAAAATATTAAATTTAAATTAAAAATTATAAATGATTTTTATATTTTTTTATGGTTAGTATTTGTTTTATTATATTAATTTAATATTTCATTTTTTTATAATTAGTATTTCTTTTATTTATTATTATTGTAATTAACAAAAGTTTTTTGAAGTCTTAGAAAATTCAAATTATTTATTTAAGATATTTCACATTGGAAGTGATAAGTTAAATTAAGATAAGTTTTTTAATTTTCACAATTAATGTATATTGTATTTCAATGTTTCATCACAAACACTTGGATAATATTTAAACTATTAGGCATAGCAATATCTTCGTTCCATGTTGAATTGCTATATCAACATATGTTTAAAAACACATCATTGACAAAAAATATAACAAATTTTAACATTATTAAGGTTAAAGAAATTATTTGGAATATAACATAATATTACACTTAAATATTTTTGTTACATATTAAATTATAAAATAATAAATAGTAATTAGATATAATAGTTAGTTAGCTTAATAGTAGTGTTAGGGTTAGTTAGAATTAAGGTTTCCATTATAATCTAAAGCTTAGAGTAAGGTTGTTAAGTAATTTGGATCGTTTTCTGCAAATTTACTAACATTGCTGTTGTGATTGATGATTTCCAAATGCAGATTTGGATGTCATATAAATATAAGAGGAGACATGTCTCTTCAAGAGACATGAAGAGACATGTCTCTATAGTTAATCACCATTTAGTTAATAAATAACTATATGTATAACTCGCCTTTAAACATATATATAATATTAATATATTAACCATATATGTAATATAATATAATATTATTATATAATAATATATAATGCATAATATATATGATATATATTATATTACATATTATATATATATATATAAGATACATAATGCATAATATATATAATATGTATTATATTACATATATAAGATGCTTATCTTAAGGATAATTTATCATCAATGAGGTAGCTCTGATAAAATCAATCCGACAAAGGCTACAAGAAAGTCATGTCTCGCTACAAGAAAGTCATGTCTCGTAGAGACATGTGCTGGTGAAACAATTACATTCAAGAACTTCATAACACAATAGTCTCTTTTGATCATAAGAGCCCAATTAGTTAAATAATTTATGAATACATAGATGTCTATATATATATATACACTTATCAATAATATGAGACATAAAACAATGTTCATATAAACCATGAATACAAATACTCAATGTAATGAGTATATCACTTTGATTGATGCTATACTTAAACACTCCCTCTTAGCAAGGGATAAGTGACAAAAAACATTTTTATGAGATATCAGTATCGAAGATATCTATACACAACATATTATTTGACTTTAACACTCTAAAATAGTGACTTGTCAAATAACTATAATCACAATGTTATAAACACTATCATAACATATATTATGATCTCTGATTGTCCGAAACAATATCTAGAGTAATCATAATGCATAATTGTCCGAAAGAATATCTAGAGAAATCATAATGCATTTGTTATCAATGATCTCTAATTGTCCGAAACAATATCTAGAAATTTCATGATAACAGGCCTACCATTTGCAAGAGCGTCATCTTACAAAGATTACCTTTTGTCTGTTCGTTATCATGGTGTCTGGCAAAATCTAGCCCAAAGAACCATGATAATAGGTCTACCATTAATAAGATCGTCATCTTATAATGGTTACCTTTTGTTTATATATGTCGATGAAAGATCGTCACCTTTCATTACATATCATATGTGAAATAGTAACCACCATGAACCCAGTCAGAGGGTGGTAGAAAGTGTTTTCACCTCATACTTCTCTCTCATAGAGGACAACACATTATAAAGAATTTCTCTTAGAACTTCTCTTCAAAGAGAAGATATCATTCACAAAGGATTGCATCTCAAAATTTCTCCCTCTGAACATCGATCCTGGGAAGTCAGGTCTTCTAGTTACGTCTTAATAATATCTCTTACCCAAGGATGCCTATCGAACTAATCATTCCCTCATGATATGTGTAGGAGTAGGCCCATCACATCATGCATTCACCCACACGTATTTCTAGACTCCCTCTGATTATCAGTCTTCTAAGCTCCTATGTTGCCTTAGAAGAAGTGTCATACTCCCTCTTAATGTAGAAGAATCTCATAATCTCAATCATCAAGGATGTTTCCTTCAAGAGCCTCGTTTTATCCATCTTGATTATCAAGGTCTTTGGAGCTACTAGTATTAGATTGAGTTTGCACAATATTTGATAACATGTGTAAAGTACCAACTTTCTTTTCCTGTTAGAACATCCTCAATCATAAAGGAAAAGACCAAGGCAAATAATCTTTATAGTATGTATAGAAATTACAAATAAGAGAGAATACAATGAGTAGATCAATGTAATACTCAAAGACAACAAATACTTATCTCTACATGAATGGAACATCTTCCCTTTAAAGATGGTTCGAGTGAGAATAGAACATTGTTTATCATTTACCGTAGATGGTTCAATTGAAGCCCATTAGGATCACATAGTTGCATGAATTACAGTCCTCTTGACTGTTACAATTTATTGATCATCGAAGATTCCATCACAACATGGTTTACTCCCTTTGAATCAATATGATTTTTTTAAAAGATTGACTGAATCACACATCCTCTCTTTCAAGGTTGCCTCTAATAACATGTCAGTCTCCCTCTTAATCTCCCTCCTCCTGTAGTAACATTCTTAGAGGAAAAGATCAAGGAAAATAGCTCTTATAGTACAAATAGAAATATGACAAGAGATACTAAAAAAAAAAATACGGTAGTTTGCAAAATATAATAATTTGAAAATACTTCTTTCCTTATCTTGAGTTCAATGTGATTATCATCTTTATATTGACATGGATTCACTTTTCTTCTTTTCTTATCATGCAATTATAAGTTAGATTTAAGGTAAATACTAAAATATCACCCAATAATAAATTTAACTTGAATATTTTATCGTCGATAACTCTTTAATTGTTTCTTAATTCATTTTACTTTATTTACTCTCTTCCTTTTCCTTGATAACTTGTCTATATCGCAAGGGAACTTGCATTGAAACTCAAACATGTAATATAGTCAATCCCTTATAAATTTGTTTGACCAAAAATACTCATATCATCGTACTACATCCATAAAAGTTAGTATTTGTACCTTTTATCATCTTTTAATTACATATCACCTTACATGTTCACAACGATTGAATGCACCTTCAGCAGATTTAGGGCTCTAATGTTTCTCTTGGTTTCTATTACATACCTTAAGCATGGGCCCATCCATATGTATTTGATTTAGTTTCCACGCCATCCACACCAACCCTTTAGTAGAGGTGACAGGCATGTAATACGAGTCCAGGAATATACTTAATTTTCTGCCTCGGATTCATTTCTGCTATTGAACAATAAGGATCCCCCTTGATTGTCATTCAAGTTAACAAAGTTGTCCGTTTGGTTTGGACTTTTGTCCGTGTGTAATCCACGTCGGCACACTGGATAGGTCATTCCAATCAAAGTCACCCTCTTAATATTTTGGTGTGTTATTGGTGGAGTCTTCTCAGACTTTTTCCTCTTCCACACAGGTGTAGATCACACATTCCTGATTATTTCTGTGTGTGCTGCTCATTGCTATATCTGATCACTGTTTGTAGAAGTCGCTGTTCTAAATTTATACCAATGAAAATATCCATATCAAACCCGGAGTATACTGCAATATATACTGCACATAATAGATACCGAGTCCATTGATAAATCCCATCACTTATCGTGACTGTTTATTTGGTGGAAATTGATTGCTACTTACAACATCTTCAAACTCTCATGATAATCATTTCAATTGTATTAAATCTGCCTTTCCAACTACCTCCAGTCCCTATGTGTGTCTTCACAGTGAGTGCAGATCCTTAAATTGTTCTCTCGTGGGTCTCTATATCAGTGTCTCTATGCGATTGCCTCCATTGCATGCTCCCAATAGTATTTCTTAGCACGACGTTGGAGTTGGACATTCTACAGGCCCCAAATTTATTGAGATGCAATTCCTGAAATTTTATTGTTGTCGCCACTGAATTTCCTCCTCTATCCTATTCTGAGTATCTGTCAATAATTATTGGCATGTCAAGGATCCAATCAGTGGACGGTAATAAGATTAATTGCTGCGTTGATCATCTTGAAGTGGAGATTTCCTTAGCACCATTTCTGATGTATGTCATTGTATTTGTGCGTTCCAGTCTTGAATGGTTGCTGCTCAGCTTGAGGGATACAATACTCTGTGGAATTATAATAAGAGAATGTTCGATGCCTAACTCAATGAAACTTGTTGGTCTCCATTCAATGTCCCTGGACTATGCAATTTCTATATATATATATATATATATATATATATTTTTCAGTCTTTGCTATGATTCCTGCCTATAATGGTCTGGGTTCCCTATATTCCTCCATATCTGATGAACTGGTGTGGTAGTCAAACTATTTATTCGAATAAGAAAACAATCCAGTCATAGTGATGTGACTTCAGTGGTAGAAGTGTTATGTAAATTCCACAAATTCTAATAGTATGGATAGTTTTGCTTTTGTCATTTTGACAAGTTCCAAATATGACTTATTAAACCCACGCCATAAATTTGATCTTTGTAAAGTAATAAATATCTTTATTTCCTCATACCATTTCGTGGCAAGGTATCGGGTACGACAAGATTATTCACACCCACTTTACAAATACATGATTGTAGTCTTCGCTCTAACTAAATTTGAAATTGCATGCTTACACAAGACTTCCAAGATTCTGATCAGGCCTCTAATAAGAATTTGTTTTGATATTGCAAGCACCAGCAATTTCAAAGTTTTGGAAATGAATTCTAGTTTATTTCTGCAGTCCCACAGATGTGGGAGGATGACCTTCTCTGATGCATTTTCATGTGGTAGTTCTAAATAGATCCAGGATGTACCCTGCCAAAAAAAACTGCCTACTCATGCAGGGCATTGCGGATGCTGGAACTAAGAGTGGAGTTTGGCATTTACACTCACAACGTCGGACATAAAATAGACACGGTTACACCTCTACAAACTGGGTTGGTCTTTGAACTTGATTGCATTTCCTGTGATTTAGTCTATCTATCTTTCTTTCTTTTTCTTACATTCACAGCCTGCTCTAATACCATGTTAAGTAATTTGGATCGTTTTCTACAAATTTACTAACATTGCCGATGTGATTGATGTTAGAGTAATTATTTGTTCTAACTTATTAATTAAATCACTTTGATTTAATTAATTAAGTTGCTTATTACTCTAGTTTGCTTAAGCTATCTTGTAGGTGCATATAATTAATATTTTATTAATTATATTGTGCAACCCTAGCTTTTTTAGGATTTAGTTTCCCTTTTCGGGTTTCGTGATTCCTTTATAAGGATTCACCTCTTTGTATTTTATTCATTCACTTATTGGATTATATGAGATATTGCTCTTTGCATGTCCATAAGATGGATCTGGGTTTTTGGCCTCCATGATTTTCCCTTGCCTCTGTTCTTTGCTTCATCCATGTGACAGGTATATGCATGTAGGTGTTCTTGGGAGATTAGTTTTTCACCTAATCTAACATGGTATCAGAGCAATCTTGCTGCTCCTTGTTCGTGTTTTATTGAAGTGTTTCAGAAGCAGGCGTTTTTCAAGGGTTTCAGAATTTTTATGTGGTTTTTTGAGAAAGGGTTTGTTTCTGCTCGCCTTGGGCTCAAACGGACCTCACGGTTGTGTCCGAAAGGCCTGAGATAGTCAAAATCCATATAAAACTTGTCCATTTTGGACAACGTTGGTTTGGGACGCAAATTTTTTTTGCCGTACAGGGCCGTACGGCCTCTGCACGTAGTTCAAGGCGAAAATCAAAAAAAATTGTTTTTGCGGCTGTTTTAAGCTGCTAGCAGTCAACGTTGCAGTCACCGCTGGCGGTCCGCTAGCAGCCCTCAGCGGCTCCGCCGGCGGCCCGCAGCGGCTTCGCCGGCGGTTCCCGTCGCGGCCCCGCCCAGTGGCTGCTCTCTGCCCTTTCGCCACCTAGCCGCCGCTCCGCCGGTGGTGCAGGGGTGGCGGCCCTTTTTTGTTTTTTTTATTATTTTTTTTATTAAAAAAAATAATTTTTTCTTGCATCCGGAGGCCCTGGAGGTTTTTTCTCCGTAACTTGAGCATACAGACGTATTTTTTCGATCCAAAAAATGCACCGGAAAGTTGGTTTCGAGACGGAGATGTTGGTACAGGTGTTTTTGGGTTTTGATACAGTTTGGTTGCCTGTTTTGGCAGTCAAAGCCGGATGTTCTGTTTTGCACTCCGGGAGGCGTATCTTGAGCTTCCGATCTCCGATTTTGGATTTCTTTATATCGCTGGAAAGCTCTTTCTGTGCTCTTTCCAGTGATGCTGGTTGTTGTTCCAGATTCTGTTCCAGGCACATCCTATTCAGTCTTTTGCGTTTTAGCATTCTGGTGGATATCCTGATTGTTTTAGGTTCGGAGATCGATTTTGTTGCTTCAGTTGCTTTGTTTTGGGCTCTACCTTCTGTTGTTTCAGCCTTATGTTTTTTCTGATCATTGTTGATATTCATTGTAAGCATCTTTATGCAACGCACTGAGATAAAGTGCCACTCTTGCGTTTCGGGATCCTTTTCATCATTGTGATTCGTTGTACTCGCACTATTTTTATAAAGTGCCATGGGGGGGGATAGTTGTTTGCCGCTTATAGGCCCTCTTTCTCTATTTTCTCATGCAGTGTCGATGACACGTGCCTTTATTGGTGTTTGTACCTCACTCTCGATATGTTTGGCTCCTGTGCTGTAGGAGATTTTTGGCCCATCTTTTCAGCTGCCTGTCACCTTACCTGCCTTAAGGGGAGGTTATATTGCTGTTCTATGCTTCTTTGGTTGATGGTTCGTGCCTTCTATTTCCATGGAGGTTCCTTTGGTTGATGGTTCGTGCCTTATATTTCCATGGAGGTTCTACAGATCAACATTTTGACAGAGTTTTGCGGTTCTTCATGCTTCAATGATTCTCTTCTGATCTCTTTGTTCCTTCTTCTGGAACATTCTTTGCTATCTCTTTTTGGAGTAGGGTTTTTCCCATGTGGTTTTCTCTATTTCTCCTCTTTATAGAGATTTTGTTGTGATTGGGTACCTGATCAGGCCTTGTTGCCGGGACCCAATTCTTCTTTCATAGCTGTGCTAGGTTAGCTTCCTCCCAAGCTTCGCTTAAGGGGGGGTGTTAGAGTAATTATTTGTTCTAACTTATTAATTAAATCACTTTGATTTAATTAATTAAGTTGCCTATTACTCTAGTTTGCTTAAGCTATCTTGTAGGTGCATATAATTAATATTTTATTAATTATATTGTGCAACCCTAGCTTTTTTAGGATTTAGTTTCCCTTTTCGGGTTTCGTGATTCCTTTATAAGGATTCACCTCTTTGTATTTTATTCATTCACTTATTGGATTATATGAGATATTGCTCTTTGCATGTCCATAAGATGGATCTGGGTTTTTGGCCTCAATGATTTTTCCTTGCCTCTGTTCTTTGCTTCATCCATGTGACAGGTTTATGCATGCAGGTGTTCTTGGGAGATTAGTTTTTCACCTTATCTAACAATTGATGATTTCCAAATATAGATTTGGATCTCATATAAAAATGAGAGGAGGAGACATGTCTCTATAATTAATCACCATTTAGTTAATAAATAACTATATATATAACTCACCTTTAAAGACACACACACACACACACACACACACACACACACATTAACCATATATGTAATATAATATAATATTATCATATTATTATATAATAATATATAATGCATAATATATATGATATATATTATATTACATATATAATATATATAAGATATATAATGCTTAATATTTATAATATATATTATATTACATATATAATATATATAATATATATAAGATACTTATCTTAAAAATAATTTGTCATCAATGGGGTAGCTCTGATAAAATCAATCCGACAGAGGCCACAACAAAGTCATGTCCTATAGAGACATGTGGTGATGAAACAATTACATTCAAGAACTTCATAACACAATAGTCTCTTCTAATCATAAGAGCCCAATTAGTTAAGTAATTTATGAATACATAGACGTCTACACACACACACACTTATCAATAATATGAGACATAAAACAATGTTCATATAAATCATGAATACAAATACTCAATGTAATGAGTATATCACTTTTACTGATGCTATACTTCAACAAAGGTTAATAGTAGGGCTCAATGAAGGTTAAATTAATGTTATTTAAATTCAAATTAATTATTCTAAAAAGTATTATGTTTATAAATTATAAAATTGTTAAACACCTTTTGTTTTAAATGAACACTGGACAATATGGAGCTATTTTAAGTTTTGAAAATATATAATATTTTCTCTATTTAAATTATTTTATGTTAATCTTTTCTAACATTTTTTTGTTTAGAATAAATAATGAACAATACGCAATTGTTTTAAATTTACAAAAGATAAAACATTTGCTTTTTTTAGTTCAATTATTTTATGTTTATCTTTGCACTATTCGTATTGTCTTATATTTTTTTAATAAATAGTAACTTAGATTAGTATCCTAAAGCAGACTGCCTTACGAGCAAAAGCATTTGCTGATGAAATTTATCAACTCCCATTTCTGCATACCATTGTTTTTTCATGCAAAGATAAATACTTGGAGTAAAAGACTACAAATAGCTGAAGGGAAATTTTTGTTCCTTACGTTTTACTTAGATATTTCTCCTAGCTTGATTTTCCTCCTTGCCTTGTCATCTATTATGGTAAAATAATTAATGTGAAACAAAGATCATAAGTGATCTATATATACAAGTATACACAAAAATGTTTCTATAACGAACAAAGAGAGAAATAGAAATATTCTGAAGAGAGAAAGAGAAAGCTTCCATATAGAATAGAGAGAGAACATGGAAACATAGATAAGATAAGATAATGATATTAATGTCCAACAAAACACCAACAAAAGGTCTATGGGATTGAAGGATTACAACAATGAGGTTGATAGCAGCAAGAGCACACAAAGGTGTCCGAAAATAAATACAAACAAGAAGAGAAAGCAAACAAAGAGACAGAGATGAGGCCAAGAGAGAGACTAGGAGTCCTTTCTAGGCGAAAAGAAATTAGTCACTAAATGATATGCTTTCCGATGAGTAGAGGCCCCTGCTCTATCTCTAGCCACTCTCAGAGGAGTGTTGTTGGTGCAAATAACCAGTACGGGATCTGACGCATCTAGAATGTCTGGTAGATCTAGTGGAGCTCGAAGGCCTTTTCACACCATGCAAAGGAGATAATGGTGTGAAGAAGGCAGTAATGAGTTGAGTAGACGAGTGCCGGTGCGGAAGCAGTGATTGGATTGTGCTATCACGGAGCATAGTGGCCTGTCGAAGATAAAGTGCAAGACAACGATGATCATAGTAGCTGAAAAAATCATAGAGAGAGAAGCACTCCCGGAACAGATAGAAAAATCTCCCTCTGATCTCATAATATATAGTGCAATGAAAAATGAAGTGAGTCTCAGTCTCCACCTCACGTAGAGTACAAAGCATATATATCTACTCTCCATTGACAATATGATGGTCAGTCTAAATTTGAAGTTGATGATAACCAACTTTGATAGATCCCAAAGAGATACGCAGGGCATGAGACCACCGCCGAGAAAGGTAGCTAGGATGAACAATAATCCCATCAGACATCTCCAAAAAGTGCTTCGCGTAAAAGGACATCCATGGGCGTAACACACCAGGAGGGTTAACCTAGGTAGTGGCAATGTACTGTCTATAAATGTCAATTTTGACATGCTCATTCAACTACTGCTGAGAGGGGAGAAGATGAGCCGAGG
The DNA here is from genome assembly GCA_028749045.1 of Cupressus sempervirens. NCBI lineage: Eukaryota > Viridiplantae > Streptophyta > Pinopsida > Cupressales > Cupressaceae > Cupressus > Cupressus sempervirens. The sequence continues at coordinate 544,503,562 of CM053790.1, read as the reverse complement.
CATCCAGCGAAAACTGTAAAGGGGGGAGGCGGTCAATATCAATCCCAATCGAATCGAGCCAAATAGGAGTACCGATCACAATCACTAGCATGATCCGCAAAACCACGAAGGCAATGGAGGAAACAAACTAAATAAAAATGGCCGCGAGACTGAAAGGATGAGCGTCGAACTCAACAAGAATGACACTATGAAGAGTGAACCTGTGACATCTAATGATGCGCCTCAATAATAAAGTTTGTACTTGCTTGATCTAGGCTCAATCAGAACCAAGAAGAGATGGGCCCCAAACCATAAACCCATAAAGAATAGTTGGCCTCACAATAGAGTCCAAGAGAGATAACTTGGACGAGGTATCCTAGAAATGATGCCTGAAACATTGTTTCTCAAGCAAAGCAAGAGAATCCATACCCTTATTAACTCTGGGTTGAATAGCTGGTCTCATACTAAACCATGGTCCGAAAAACTTAACCCCTAGATAAGTATAAGATGTAGTGATCTCAATCTCCTGAACCTGAAAAAAGAAGTGAAGATGGGAAGTCTTTAAACAATTGAAGATCATGAGCTGAGTCTTACCCAAGTTAACCACAAGCTGTCACTGATCACAAAAGGAAGCCAAGCCATCTAGAAGCCTCTATAAACTGTTTGGAGAGGAAGCAAGGAGAACCACATCATCAGCAAAAAGGATGGAGATCAGAACCTGGTGAAGATAGCAGCTATCTCCAAGGAGCGAAGACGTCAGGAGGAAATCCTCAAGCTCATCAATATATAACCCAAACAACGTAGAGGAGAGAGGACATCCTTGCTTAACCCCAATGGTGCTATGGATCGGATCCGAGAAACCCTCAGGAGTCCTGAATCTGCCAACCACAGTCTTATATAGTCTCATAATAGCGGTACGTAATATCTTAGAGATACCAATCTCCCTAAGCCTCTTAAACAGAGCCACCCTAGGGACAGAGCCAAAAGCTTTGTGAAAATCAACAAAGCAACAATAGACCTTCTCCAATCTGTGTCTAGCCTCCTCCATAATAACCCGTAAAGTGAAGATGCGATCCACAGTCTGATAGTCTGCCCAGAAACTAGCCTGCCGTCTAGCCCTACAACCCTTCTTGTCCAACTCACTAGATAACATAGTATTAAGGGTTGTCGCATACAGTTTGGCAAACATGTGCCCAATCATGATGGTTCTGTAGTTCCCCGGATCAGAGACATGACCGGTCTTATGAATAGGATAAATCAGATGCCTGGACCAAGAAGTCGGAAACCCAGTGTGAATCACTCTATTCAAAAGAATAGAGAGATAGGGGCCCAGACCCAAGGCATTGACCTTAAAAAGCTCAGCGTGGAAACCCTCCTCATCAACAACTCTATTACACTTCATGGATTTGATGGCTTCAAAAATGTGGGAAGGGGTGAATGAGCGGTCAAAAGGAGGCAAAATGGGATGGATAGAAGGCTGCCCTGGAATGTCATAAAGAGCCATGGTGTGCAAAGTAAGGGAGCAAAAGTCAAGGGTGCAAGGTAGAGGAGAATTGTGGGGGAAAAAAGTGCGCCAGAAAAGATGGGGATTGTGGATCAGCGTGGGGCAGAGGGATTTGCACTTGGAAGTGGCGAAGGAACGTTCCTTACTACGAAGAAAACAAAGATAAGACAAGCAAAGGTGGACAGTCAGTCAAGCGAACCTCAAAATTAGAACGCATAGCACGATGGAAAGATTTGCAGTTTGTATCGAACCACCGATTCATAGGACAAGTATTATGGCGTTTGTGGCGAAGGGGCAAAGGAGGGCGATAAGGAATGGAAAGGATGGCAGACTTTTGGATAGCCATCACGAGCGAGTCAAACATGGAGGCGGCCTCACACAAGTCAAATAAGCACGAAGGGTTGAGGAGTCTTGAAAGATGAGCATAAAAGAGCTCACAATCACCTTCGAGAAAACAAAAGCAAATGGGTGAGCACGCAATGACAAATGAAAGGTGAGGTGCTAAGAGAGGGGCCGAAAGAAGAGGGGAGAGGCGAAGGTGAATACTGAGGAAAAGATGGTCCGCAAGAGGAAGGCACATGATGGTGAAACTGCGAATGCAAGAAATGAATGAGGGACAGGCGAGGACATAATCAATGACACTAGCACCACCACAATGAGGCCAACAAGTGAAGAACTTAGATCTAGGAAAGCAGGAAAGGTCGTTCAAGATCACCAAATCAGAAGACTCACGAAGCCGTAGCAGATGTCTACCATAAATGGATAACGGCCCAAAAGCATCCTCAAAATGCTGCTGAAGCCCAAAAGAAGTCGGATCAATCTCAGTGGAGAAAATGGAATCCGAATTGTGATCATAAAGCGGAGTCTGGAGAAGAGTGACCACTAGAAATAAAAGTAAATCTATGAAAGAGAGAGAAGCAAAATTAGAGAGATTTTACTCTAATACCCTCCCTTAATGGTCAATCTAACTTCAAAACAAAAAAATGTAGGAGAATCTTCAAAAGGCATCAAAGGAAGCCTTGAGCTGATCAATGAGCTTTGCATATTCTACAATATTGGCCTGCGGCTGAGAACCTCCTTGCTTCCCTACTCAAAAGAAATGTGAGTCTTGCATTCATGGATCACATGACCAAATTTGTGGTAATAGTTGCACCAGATTAGCTGCTTCTTGGAGCTATTCTAAGACTGAGCAGATAATTGACGTAGGGACGGGTAGATTCAAGAGGAATGAGTCCAACTTAAACCTAGCGAACATCCCTTGCTTAGAGTTACACAGGGAAGAAACATACAAATAAAATAAACAACAAAGAAATAGAGACCAAATTCTGCACAACCATATTGATATGATCAAAAAATGAATCCAAACATGCTCGATTGTGAGGCCTTCCAGGTTACGGCCATATACAAAGAATTATGAATTCAAGTCCAAGCTCGCATCTTGCCTTCTCTAGGATCTTTTCATGTTCTATCTTCTACATCATCTCATCTACCATTTCATAATGATTTTCTACATCACTTCAAGCTCTTTATAGCCAGCTAAGCCACAAGTCAGCTAGTTAGGCATTTAATTACATTATAGGTCCACTTGTGAAGAGTAAACCCAAATCCATCACAAATATGAATGAAACTTAATACTAAGTCATATTTAGGTCCACACATGATCCAAGAACATGGCACTATCTTAAAAAGATCTCAATTCTTCATGCGAAATTGTGCAAGACGGAAACTCCACATGTTTCCATGAAAATTGTCCAAAACTCGATGTCCGAGGAAAACGGCAATATCTCCTAGTTCTGATTGAATTAGAAGTTGTGCTTTGAACAAAAGGTAGTACTTTAGGTGCCCTACAACCCTGTAAGTGCGCAAAGGTTGATTCATTAAGGATAACTACACATCCATCCCGGAAGTCATGCACAAAAACTTGATGCGAAAATTGGCAGAAAATCGATGCGTTAGCAAAATGGCCATATCTCCCAAAGCATGATGAATTAGGACTTTTACTCTTAACCATAGATAGTAATCTAGGCCCTCTTCAATCCCTGAAATTTACAGCCTCTAAATCATTGCGCAAAATTGGTTATAGCGCTCGCAACAGGCATGTAGAATACAGAAAAATACAGTTCCAACAACAATGCTACTTTACAAATAGAGAAATGTTTTGGGTTGATGCAAGATTGCTCCAAGACCCAAGATGCTTCTGCATCAGACACCTGGGGTTAATAAAGAATTGATGTCCACATCATGTAATACTCATATTTTGACCCGAATCATAAAGATCCAACTTAGCTTGTGTAATCCAAGAACTATCTTCAATTGACTTGTCTTTCTACTGAACTAGGTATTCCAAATAATGTTTTCCTCTGGTGCTTTTGCTTGTCTTGGTATCCAAAACTCTTTCAATACCATCAACTTGGTTCTTAGGATAATTTGGTTTATCAACTACTTCATGATTTGATTCATGGTACTCATATGTTTGCAATGTTGAATATAGGTGAAATATCCATATCTTCTGGTAATTCAATCTCAAAAGCATTACCACTTCCAAACTTCTTAATAATTTTACAAGGCCCAAACTCCTTTTTCAGCTTGCTATAGGTTCCAATTGGAAATCTGTTCTTCTTCAAGTAAACCATTACTTCATCGCCAACTTCAAAAGATTTATGTCTTCTTTTCTGATCCATTCTTTCCTTATATGCTAGATTACTAATAGTCAAGTTATCTTTGACTTCTTGATGTAGTTTCTTCATAAAATCAGCAAATTCTTCAGCCTTAGTATTCCTATTTGTTACCATGCTCAAGTCTCTCAATTCTGTAGTTCTCTTAGGATGAAATCCAGTAACAATCTCAAATGGTGTTTTCTTAGTACTTCTATTCACAAAATTATCATATGCAAACTTTGCTTGTGCCAAAACCAAATTCCAATTAGAAGGCTTATCCCCAACCAAACATCTCAACAAGTTACCCAAGCTTCTGTTCGCAACTTCAGTTTGTTTATCTATTTGATGGTGAAATGTAGAAGTAAACTTCAACTTTGTATTCAGCTTCTTCCAAAGTGTCTTCCAAAAATAACCAGTAAACTTAGTATCTCTGTCTGAAACAATAGATTTAGGCAAACCATGCAATCTTACCACTTCCTTGAAGAATAATTCAGCAACATGTAATGCATCAAATGTTTTTTTACAAGGTATGAAATGAGCCATCTTTAAAAATCTGTCAACCACAACAAATATAAAATCATTACCCCTTTGAGTTCTCGGTAAATTAAGAACAAAGTCCATACTGATATCTTCCCAAGGCTTATCAGGTATAGGCAAAGGTGAATACAATCCCAAATTCTGACTAGTTCCTTTTGTTGTTTGACAAATTCTACTTCTTACCATTCTCTGCACATCCTTATAAATTTGTGGCCAAAAGTATCTTTCTGAAATCGGTTTCACTATCTTATCAATCCCAAAATGTCCAGCAAGTCCACCACTATGTTTCTACTTCATTATGTTTTCTCTCATAGATCCTCTAGGTATACATAACTGAATTCCTTTAAACATGTTACTATTTGTTCTTTACAAGCTTTCCAAGGTTTTGCAAAACCAAGATTAGTCTCGTATACATTCTTCAAATCATCAAAATCAAGTACCTCAACTCTCATCTCAATCAACAAATTTCTTCTTCGGCTCAAGGCATCAACGACTTTATTCAACTGTCCACTTTTATGCTTCAATGAAAAGGAAAAACTGTCCAAAAACTCAACCCACTTCATATGTTTCTGATTCAACTTATGTTGACTTCCCAAATACTGTAAAGCTTTGTGGTCAGTATACAACACAAAATCTTTAGGCATCAAATAATGTCTCCATTTCTTCAAAGCTTGAACAATAGCATAGAATTCTTGATCATAAACTGAATATTTCCTCTTAGCATCATTCAACTTCTCACTAAAGAAAGCTACAGGTCTTCCTTCTTGACTCAAAAAAACTCCAATTGCACTTTCATTGGCATCAGATTCAACATGAAAAACTTTATTAAAATTAGGCAAAGCAAGTGTAGACAATTCTACAATCTTTTGTTTCAATGTTTCAAAACTTCTTTGTGCTCCATGTGTCCATTTGAAATCTTTTTTATCTCTTCATAGTTTCAGTCATAGCATTACAAATAAGACTGAAATTTATGATAAACTTTTTATAAAAACTTGACAATCCATGAAATGATCTTACCTCTCCAACATTTTCTAGTGTAGGCCAATCAAGAATAACTCTCACCTTTTCTGGGTCCATCTTCAGTTCATTAGCTGAAATTACAAAACCAAGGTATACAATTTCTTCTTTCATAAGAACATTTCTGCAAATTAATCAACAACTTTTCTTCCTTCAATTTCTGCAATACTTGTCTGATATGCTCAATATGTTCTTCCTTACTCTTACTAAATATCAAAATGTCATCAAGATATACAATCACAAATTTACTCAAAGATTTCTTCAAAACCTCATTCATCAATCTCATGAAAGTATTAGGTGCATTAGTCAAACCAAAGGGCATAACCAACCATCCATACAATCTTTCATTAGTCTTAAAAGCAGTTTTCCATTCATCTCCTTTGATTCTAATTTGATGATAACCACTTTTCAAATCAATCTTGGTAAAATACTTTGCTCCACTCAAACTATCCATTATGCCATCCATCCTAGGCAATGGAAATCTGTACTTCACTGTTATCTTGTTTATAGCTCTGGAATCAGTGCACATTTTTCATTCTCCATTGTTTTTAGGTGCTAATACAACGAGTACTACAGAAGGACTCAAACTTTCTTTGATCAAAACTCTCTCCAGCAATTGTTGCACTTGTCTATTCAGCTCAATCTTTTCATCAGGTGTCAATCTGTGTGGTGCTTTATTAGGCAAACTAGCTCCAAGTATCAAATCCATACAATGACTTATACTTCTCATAGGAGGCAAACCATTAGGTACATTATCAGAAATGATGTCACGAAATTCAATCAACAAAGTTTCAATCTCAGTTGCATGTTCCAATTCATCTTGTTTCTTAGTCTTTCTAGGAATCAAAGCATAGCAAACATTTTGTTCTTTCATTTCCTTTACAAACTTTTTACCCTTTACCAAACATACTCTAACTGTAGTACAGTGACTTTCATCAAACTTTTCCACCAAAGGCAACAATATTTGTTTGTTTGCTTCCACCCAAATAATATATTGATTCAATCTACCATCATGCAAAGCTTTTCTATCATACTGCCAAGGTCTACCCAAAAAAATATGAAAAGAATCCATAGGCATAATATCACACAATAATTCATAATGATAATTCCCAAATTTAAATTTGACAAGGTATTGTTCACTTACAAGTAAATTATGCTCCTTCAAGATCCAAGCAACATGGTAAGGCTTAGGATGTCTCAATCTCTCCAACTGCGATTTGTTAACTAGCTCTTCAGATGCCAAATTATCTGAACTTCCATTATCAATGATTACTTTGCAACATTTTCTAGCGATCTTACATCTAGTTTTGAATAAACTTCTTCTCAAAATAGGTTCCTCATTAACTTCTTCATTTCACAAGATCCTTCTTAACATCAGGTTCTCACCAATTTCAGGTTCATTAGGTGTTTCAACAACTTCTTTACAAGCTAAAGTATTTATGCTATTAGCTCCAATATTCTTTCCAAAGTTAGTACATTCAAAGGCCCTATGTCCTTCACCACATTTGTAACAAGTACCTTTAAACCAAGATCTCTCCTCTCTTTCCACTATTATTATTCCTAGAGTAACCAGTATAGCTACCTCTAGAGTAATTACCTCTTTTAGCAGGTTCGTCTTTCCATCCTTTATCTTGCATCGTGCCGTCAGATCTACTACTTTCTCGATAGGTTCTACCTCTGCTTCTTTGAAATCTGCGACCTCTTCCTCGGTACGTTTGATCATGTCTCTTTGACAACCTTTCTTCAACTTTCAAGCAAATCGATATGCCTCTTCCATGCTATCCATCTTAACATAGCTGATCTCATCTTGAAAATGATACTCTCAGACCATTCAGGTATCTAGCCACTTTCTTAACTTCAGTAGCAACATGTCTAGATCTGATATCCAACTTGTAGAATTCTTCAGTATATTCCTTCACATTCATGTCTTTTTGTCTCAAATTTTGAAATTTTCTCAACAAACTAACCTGGTAGTCTGCTAGGAGAAACTTCTTCTTCATCTTTCCAAGCATCTTCATCCATGTTTTGATCTTTTCTTTTCCTCTCTTTTGTCTGTCAGTTTGTAAATGATCTCACTAAAGAGATGCATGACCTTTCAACTTTGTGACCGCAATCTTAACCTTATTATCAGGAGTACCTTCATACTCAAAATATTTTTCCATCTTAGAGATCCAATCCAGCAATGCATCAACCTCAAGTCTTCCATCATAGTGAGAAACTTCAACAACAGGTCTGGAATTAGCTTTAGACAAAACTCTCAAAAGTCTTTCCTCATCTTGTTCAGCTTCAGGTATCTTGACATAGTTCCTGCAAGATAACCTTCTGCAAGTTACAGATCAGATTTCAGATTTGCTACCCTACAACCAATCCAATAAGGTTTTCCACGATCCAATCCACAATATTGAACTCTACTCTGATACCACCTGACGCAGGGACGGGCAGATTCAAGAGGAATGACGCCAACTTAGACCCAATGAACATCCCCTGCTTAGAGTTACACATGGAAGCAACGTACAAATTTAAATAAACAACAAAGAAACAAAGACCAAATTTTGTGAAACAATATTGATATGATCAAAAAATGAATCCATACATGCTCAATTGTGAGGCCTTCCAGGTTACAGCCATATACAAAGAATTATGAATTCAAGTCCAAGCTCGCATCTTGCCTTTTTCTCTAGGATCTTCTCATGATCTATCTTCTACATCATCTTATCTACCATCTCATAATAATTTCCTACATCAATCCAAGCTCTTTATATAGCCAGCTAAGCCACAAGTCGGCTAGTTAGGCATTTAATTACATTATAGGTACACTTGTGAAGAGTAAACCCAAAACCATCACAAATATGAATGAAACTTAATACCAAGTCATATTTAGGTCTACACAAGATCCAAGAACATGACTCTATCTTAAAAAGATCTCAATTCCTCATACAAAGTTGCGCAAGACAAAAACTAGACACGTTTTTGCAAAAAGTGTCTGAAAATCGATGTTCGAGGAAAACGGCGATATCTCCTACTTCTGATTGAATTAGAACTTGTGCTTTGAACTAAAGGTAGTAATTTAGGTGCCTTACAACCTTTTAAGTGCACAAAGGCTGATATATTAAGGATAACTGCGCATCCATCCCGAAAGGCATGATGCGAAAACTGGCAGAAAATCAATGCATTAGCAGAATGGCCATATCTCCCAAACTATGACGAGTTAGGACTTGCGCTCTTAACTATATATAGTAATCTAGGCTCTCTTCAATCCTTGGAATTTGCAGCCTCTAAATCATTGCGCAAAATTAGTTACAACACCTGCAACAGGCATGCAGAATACAAAAAAATATAGTTCCAGCTACAATGCTACTTTACAAATAGAGAAATGTTTTTGGTTGATGCAAGACCCAAGATGCTCCTGCATCAATAACTGAGATGGGCCTTTGTCCTTGTTAAAGGATTGCATTAATTAATAGCTTCGGTTGGATCTGATACCAGTATATGGAACAAGTTTACACATACATGTATGTATGTATATATATATATGTAATTGACTTCCTCTATATACTATCAATATCACAAGCTATTTGTGATCATGCCCAGTTCGGGCTTCATGATATGAATCATCTGAGTAATATCCTTATTTGCCTTTCATATTCTCACCCAACGATCGGGTTTGAGAACTGTATATTGATATTGATAGATATGTGATAGTCTCATGAGTATAGTTGTTGTCTTATCGTGCCTAGGCATGATGATTAGTATTGACTCCTCCCTCATCAGTAGTTTATGTATGAAATGACTTGTTATGTTATTGGGGGTTATTAAGACTTAACTAATATCAAACACCACGTAGGGTTATGACTCTACATGGCAAAAGCCACGTAAGGGTCATGTCCCTATGTGTGTATAACCTTTCAATATAATATATATCAAACGACTGCTGTACGGAAAATATCAATAATACAACATGTGATTACCCCAACAAAACAATTAATAAAGTCTAAGTTTCAGTATATATCCATTCACCATATCAGCGTCTGCAATCAACAAAAAAGAGTAATTAGTGATAACAACGTACAATAGTTTACATAAGGAAGTGCATATCTGTGAGAAAAATAAGTAGTACCTATTTGTAATGTCCCCACTAGTGAGGACAATAATATTTGCAAAACCAATGTTAGAATTTATGCAATAATAAAATATATTTTACCATTCTACCCTCTATCCTAACCCAACCTTAAAGACATCTCTAGATCGGATTTCCTAACCCTTAGTTATCCAACTGTCTTTTCTAGAGTGCACCCCTTAAGGCTCACATATGCATATGGTGACACCATCAGAATATTCTTACCATTATATCTCCTCAGACATGTTGGTCAGATGGAGATAAAATTTCTCACACACCAACATTATAGAGGTTATATCCTTTTGGGTAGTGTTTGGCCAAATGGGCATTTCACCCATCTCTGATACCAACAATATATGTCCATTTCTATTGTGTCAGCCAAATGGGTAGTTATACCCATCTCTGATACTGACACTGAGACTTTGTGATCTACTTTACCCTGTTAGCTAAATGGGAGGTTACGCCCATTTCTGATACTACCACTATATAAATTATGATCAAATCTTCTCCCCATAAGAGATTTCATTGATCAAGTAACCTTTAATGAACATTAAGATTATTTATTAATCTAAAATGGGACTTTTTGATCTTAAGCCATTAAGTCGTGTTATCCATTTCAAATTCCATCTTTACATAAATTATCCACAAGTATGATTCATTAATATAAATAAATTCATAAATATAATTAAACAAATATGATCCACAAACATACCTTTCTTATCTTCCTTTTTGCTTGGTCCATGTGGCTCTATCCTTAATCGACTCTTCAATGAATTATTCCTTCTAGATTATCTCAACTCTATATTTATTTTCTAGAATTCTTCATTTTCTAATTACAAGGAAAGGATAAAATGTACTTTTTTTGTTTCTTCTTTTCCAAGAGTCACAACCTTTCATAATACAAATCTTTTTTAGAAAGTCACTTCCCTATTTTCTTCATATTACTTTCCTCTTCCAATTTTCCTTTTTGAACTCCTACTTCTCTTTTTTTTTTCCTTCTAAGATAAACTCTCCTTCCTTTTATATCTTAATTTTGAGGAGTCATGTTTATTTGTTAAATATCTCGACTTTTCATTAGATTTAGTGAATTTATATTATTCTATGTTATATTATTTATTTACTTACTTATTTGTGTTTATTATTATTTATTATTAAATTCTATTTAGAAAGTTAACATACTTTCTACAATATTATAACATACTTTCTACAATATTATTATCTCTTGTATTTAATTTTATTTGTTTATTTATTCATTGTAATATTATTATTTATTTAAAATACTAAATATTATTTCATTGATAATATAGATTAAATTTTTTTTCTTATTTTTTATATTTTAGTATTAGTTTTAATTTAACTTTATTATCGTTATTTATTTAATAACATTGTATTATCTAATTATTATTAAAATTCTATCTTCAAACGGGCATATGATACTATTTGATTGAAGTCTGATATAAAGTCAACTATTCTCTATCTTTGATCACAGTTTCCTTAACATGGTATCAGAGCCTCCTTAGAGTTTAAATATTTTGAAAACATCTCCCAAAGATCTCTGAAATATTTAAATCTATTTAATATAGAAAAATGGTGAACAGAGTCAAGTTAGAAGACAAACTTGATGGAGAAGCAAACTTTGTATCTTGGAGAATTCGTCATGATCATTCTTAGAGAACTTGAACTAGAACAATGTGGAAGAAAAAAAATCCACACCTAAAAGTGAGCCTAATAAAACTATTGTGATGTGGAGCTAATCATACTCAGAGGTTAATTTTTTCCACTTTATTTGGTGTGGTTTCCCCTAGCGTATTTTTACAGGCGTTTGGAGGCAGCTCTCCTTGCAGGGTCCTCGGGCAAAGCCCAAGGTGTGCTCCTTGTCGCAGTATAGGGTGGGGTCAAGGGGCAACAACTTCGCGGGGGTTTTTCGGGGGCGATGCCCTCGAAAGCTTAAATGACTATATTGTTGTAAAAGGCGTTGACTACTATTTTTCTATTGGACGATTTATTCTAGCCCTAATTTTGTAAGCGGCAAAAACTTGTATAAAATGGCTCAGGGTTAGGGATTTCATAATGAATGATGAGATTGTAGGTTCTTGTGATGGTATTGAGCTATAAGGGATTACAGATTGTAATTGAGTTGTATTCATTGGATAATAAGAATATTGGACTCGTTGTTGGTGGACGTAGCCTAGGGATTGGATGAACTACGCTAAATCTTGGTGTCTTTTATTCTCTTCTGTGCGATTTATTGTTTTCTGATATTGGTTATATTTGCATGTAGTTGTTATTGCTGTCTCATTAATCCTAACAAAAGCAATATGGAAAAGGCACAACAATAAGGCCATGGAAAATTATAATTGATTCTGTAAAAGATCACATTCTTCCATATGTAGCAAATTCTTTAACTGCACATGAGATGTTTATGACTATTCAAAATTCATATGAAATCAATAGTACAAGTAGATGGCTTACTCTAGAAACACAACTCCTTCACATCAAAATGAACAAAAGATACTATCACATCACATTTCTTGAGGATATCAAAATTAAGAGAGCAGCTTTCTACTCTTGGAAATATTGTAATTGGTGACGAATTCTCATTGATAGCTCTTAAAGGGTTACCAACTACATGGGAATCCTTCATTCAAGGGGCTAGTGCTCATCCTTTTATAACAAAATTTGATCAATTCAAAAATGATTATACTTAGGAGGAATGACGATTTATTACAAGAGGAATCATACCTAATAAAGAAGAGAAAATTCAAGCTTTATATGTGAACTCTAACAATAAAAGGAAGAGACACTTTAAGAAAAGAGAGAAGAAAAATCAAAACTATAAGAAAAGAGATTTGTCAAAAGTTCAATGTTACAAATGTGACAAATTTGGACATCCACACATGTATTGTCCAGAAAGAAAGAAAGCCCTTGTCAACATATCTGAATTCAAGGAACCTGATAATTCACTATTCTTCCTTGCCTCATTAGGTGAGCTAAATTCCAATAAGAATGGTTGGATAATTGACAATGGAGCATCCATACACAACTGGATTTAGAGACCAATTTGAAACCTTCAAAGGAGACCCCATCGAAGAAGTCACAATAGTTGATAACTCCACTTATCCTGTGAAACGAATTGGGACCTTCTTAGTCCAACTGAAAAATGGAGTTACCTTATAGCTAAAAGATGATCTATTTGTACCAGGTATCAAGAGAAATCTAGTCTCTATTTGAGGTCTAGAAGATCAAGGGTATTGCATTACCTTCCAAGAAGATAAGGTCCTATATTTGACTAAAAATTCAAACATAAAAAATGCAATCTCTATTGGATTTAGAGACGGAAATCTATATAAACTATGTAACACTCAACATTTAGCCATAAATCATGAAGTCATAAAGAACAATGAGATCTGACACAAAAGACTAGGTCACTTACATTTTTGAGCTCTACCTTCCATAGAGAAAATTGTGAAAGGCATATCTAACCTTAAATCTGAACATGAAGGAACATGTAAAGGCTGTGCATTAGGAAAGAACTCCAAAACATCTTTCCCTCATAGTAAACATAAATCAAAGATCATACTTGAACTCATTTACACTGACTTATGTGGACCAGTGTCAATGTCCTCTCTAGTAGGATACTTGTATTATATCATCTTTCTCGTTGATTGTTCGAGGAAAACCTAGATCTATTTTCTGAAACTAAAAGAGTCAATGAAGTCCTATCCAAATTCAAAGAGTTCAAAGCTTTAGTGGAAAACCAAATGGGAAGAAGATTAAAATCCTAAGATTTAACAAGGGAGGAGAATATATTTATGAAAACTTCAAAGAATTCTACATATTTATTGGGATTTAGAGGGACTATATAGTACCACATAATCCTCAACAGAATGGAGTAGCTGAAAGAAAGTACTGAACTGTTATTGAAGCAACTAAGGCCGTGATGCATGAGCAAAACCTCCACATATCATTCTGGGCTGAAGCCTCTAATACTGTAGTATACATTCAAAATGGATGCCCTCACTCATCTGTAGAAAATGTAACACCAAAAGAAGTCTTCTAAGGAATCAAACCCGATCCAAGTCACCCAAGAATATTTGGGTGTCCTTTATATACATATACCTAAAGAGAAAAGAACTAAACTAGAGCATTTAGGAAAGAAAGACATATTTGCTGGCTATAGTGAATCTTCCAAAGCCTACAAAATATACATAGTAGGGTCAAGGATAGTTGAAGGTAGCAAAGATGTTAAGTTTGAAGAAAATGTTGCATATAAACACTCTAAAAATATAGAAGAATCAAATGATGACCCCATCTTAGAATTAGATGAAAGCTCTATGATAGAGAGGGAGAGTTGGACAAAAGACAATGGACCCACAACTCCTAATCCTAAGTATGACTCAAATCAACTCAACAAGAAAAGACCATTATGGGCAAGAAAAATGATAGAAGAAAATAACGTGGCTCCTTATGAAATCTTTAGAGAAAATAAAAAACAAGAAGTCACCCATATAAATGAGCCCACGCAATCAAAAGTTCAAAACTCTCAAATGTTGAAGAAGCCTTGAATTCTCAAGCTTGGAAAGATGCCATGTTGAGGAATATCAATCTATATCAAGGAATGATGGCTGGGACATTGTACCAAGACCCAAAGACAAATCTGTTGTTTCTGGAAAGGGGCTATTCAAAATTAAACAAGTACCCTATGACAATATTGAAAAACATAAAGCTAGATTTGTGGCTAGAGGATTCTCCCAAAAGGCTGGAATTGATTATGAAGAAATATTTGCTCCTGTTGCTTGATATACATTTGTGAGAACCATCATTGCAATTGCTGCTTCCAAACGTTGGAAGATACATCAGATGGATGTAAACAACATTCCTAAATGGTGTCATTAAAGAAGAAGTATACCTAGAACAACCATAAGGGTTTGTTATTCGTGACAGAAATACACATGTATGCAAAATAAAGAAAGCTCTTTATGGTCTTAAACAAGTCCCTAGAGAACGGTATGAAAGAATTGACAGTTATCTTATCAAATTGGGGTACTCAAGAAATGAAGTTAATCCTAATATATACTTCAAAGAATCAGAGGGTGATATGATAATACTTGTTTTCTTGATGATCTTTTAATAATAGGTGAAGATCACCTTATTGCAAAGTGTAAACAAGATCTTTCATTTGAATTTGAAATGAAAGATTTAGGTCTCCTACACTACTTTTTGGGGTTAGAAGTATGATAGAAGGAAGACCATATCTTCCTGAACCAAGGAAAGTATACTATTGACATATTAAACAATTTTGGCATGATGGATTGCAAACTATTGTCCACACCAATGGAGACAAACCTCCATAAGCTTAAAAGTAAAGCATTTGAATCCGAAGCCACAGATCCTACATACTACATACAAATAATTGGATCTCTGGTGTACTTGGTGAATACTCACCATGATATTTGTTATACCACAAACACATTAAGTCAATTTATGTGTGAACCTTAAAAGATCCATCTCATGGCAGCCAAGCACATTTTGAGATACTTACGAGGTACTATTGGACTTGGTCTGAAATATGACCATGTTGAGTTACAACTTCTTGGATATTCAGATTCTGACTGGGCTGACAACTCTACAAATCGGAAGAGCACTATAGGATTTTTTTGTCTTGGATCTACAATGGTATCTTGGTTTAGCAAGAATCAATCTGCAGTTGCTCAGAGTTCTACGGAAGCAGAATACATAGTGGCATCTATGTGAGCTCGAGAAGCAGCGTGGTTACAAAAGTTATTGGTTGGACTATTTGGGAGGCCCTTGAATCCCACAATTATGAATTGTGATAATCAAAGCTGTATAAACTCTCTATAAATCCAGAATTCCATAACAGGTCCAAGCACATAGAAATCCCCTATCGCTATATCAGAGATGTGGTGGACAGAAATATTATCAAGTTGATTTATATCAGCATTGAACAAAAGATATTCGACATATTTACCAAACCTCTTACAAAATCAAAAGTGGAATATTTCAGAGGTAAACTTGGTATGCCTAAGATGTAAATGTAGCTCTTGAGATTCTATCTCAATTTTGTTTAAATATATAGATCTTCTGTTGTCATTGCTCTTGTGCACGTGCATTGTTTTATGAAAGATGACGATCTTTCTTTTGGATATATGGTCTCTATGGTACAATGACGACCTTAACAATAGATTGACCTATTATCATATGACTTCATTAAGTTGTTGTCTCGGAATGAGTTAGACATCATGATCCTACTTGTGTTAATTTTTTGAGTTCTTGATCCATTGTGATGATAGTCTACATTAACATGTTGTCCTGGATTGTGCCGGAAGTCATGACAATAAGTTAAATCATGATAGACTATTTTAGTCTTGGACTAAGCTAGAGATCATGATTGAGATGAAGACTATCTATCTGATTGCAATATTGAAATCCTAGAGAAGACAAACTTTCACCGTATCCTAATTCCGCTCCTCGTCAAGTAGCTGGAGGATGTAGTACGGAGAGGGTATGATATTTGATATGGTCGTACATTGCAATGGTATTGGTTGTACGCTGCAACTAAACTGGCCATATGGTGTCTAGGATGATGCCGTATAGGAGGTAGCATAATGGCCGTACGGTATCCAGGTGTAGGGTGGGCAGAGGTATTGGTGAGGTCGTACGGTATTATGGCTGTACGGTGGAAGTAGGGGAAGGCCGTACGGTTAATTATGATGGCTGTACGTTGTACGATGGAGGATATAAGAGGCCGAGTTGTCAATAGTGGTAGTCGTACGGTAGCAGGGAGAGTTAATGTCGTACGGTGTTGGAATAGCTACAATGGTCGTACATCAGACTGGCCGTATGGTAGCAGAGGGAGACAATCTTGTATGGTGGTGGAATAGGGATACAATGCCGTATAGAATGAAGACCAAGTTGATAAGTGGGTAGTGTACGGATGGAGGGGAAGTGTGTAGTAATGCCACGATAAACTTCAAGATCAAAATTTATTAGATAGAACCAAAACAATAATGAAGATTAGGACACAAATAACCTTAATTAGTATTTGCCAAAAGATGGTGCTCCAATTTGCCAGCTCCCAGTGAATTGTTATAGGCGACGGAATAGGGTGAGGGTTAAATCCCACTGAAACCGAACAAGCGAAGTAGGGAAGATCTTTCACTTCCGAAATGGTGAACAATAGAGAACTCCTACAAGAATTCACAGTACAAATAAATAATCCAAAATGCATATCTAAAGACTACCTAGAAGTGCTTAAATACCTATTGAGGAAAACTTCCCGAGGGTGTACAAAGGTAGCCGACAACAACACAAACTACGGAAACAAAACAAAAATGGGTCCGAGATATATTAAATCAATCGGCCCATTAACAATAGTTTAATTAATGATTTATTTCATAATGGGAATATTACAGTCCTCCCATCCCAAATTTTGCTTGTCCTCAAGCAATTGCAATGCCAAGTGCTAGAGAATGTGCTCGCCCTCCAACGTCGCGTTGTCCAACGGCAACTATTTCCAACTCACCAAATATTCCTTCACTATGTGATTTCACAAGGTCTTCTCACGTACTTCAATGATCTCAGTTTGTTCCAATATGAGCTTTTCTTCTTCATTGAGTAGCGGAAGGTCTGTGACTATCGTGATGTTCTACCCCACGGTCTTCTTCAGGCATGAAACATGAAAGACGTTATGAATATGGCTCCCCTCTGGCAATTTCAGTTCGTAGGCGACTTCACCAATGCGACGAACTACACGATAAGGGCCTTAAAATCTTGGCTTCATTTTATCTTTTCCCATTTCCTTCAATGAGGATTTTCGATATGACTGGAGCCCGAGTTAGACCGAGTCTCCTACTTCGAAACTCCTTTCCATTCGGTGTCTGTTGGCGAACATTTTCTGTTGATTTTGTGCCCGTTGTAATTTCTCCTTTAGGCATCTGAGGATGTTAGTCCCTCCTGAAGCTAGTCCCTCACCCTCGGTGCGCGACTGTCACCTATAACTGTGTCATTGAAGGAAAGGGGTTCGTACCTGTATAGAGCTTTGAATGGTGCCATTCCGATGGACATGTGGTACGTGGTATTGTAACAATATTCTCCTAGGTGTATCCATTCGACCCACATTCGTTGTTGTGCCAAAATGTAGTTCCAAAGGTAACCATCGAGCCACTTGTTCACAATCTTCGTTTGTTCGTCTGTCTTAGGGTGTTAACTAGTACTTGGTGACAATTTTGTCCCTGCCAACGGAAACAATTTTGTCCAGAAAACATTGATGAATCGCCCATCTTGATCACTGACAATGTTTCAGGGTAACCCGTGTAGACGAAAGACTTCTCTAAAAAACAAATCGACAACTTGTGCAGCTTGAAAATCTAAGGGGATGGCAAAGAAATGTGCATACTTTGTCAATCAGTCAACCACTAGAAGATACAATCTTTTCCGTTCACCTTGGGAAGTCCAATTATGAAATCCATTGAGATACTTTTCCACTTATGTTTTGGAATTGCCAGAGGTTGCAATAACCTGACAGGTAGAGTATTTTTGGATTTGTTCTGTTGGCAGACCTCACACTCTCTTACATATTGCAATACGTCTCCTTTAAGTCCTTTCCATGAAAACCTCTCGTTGAGACTTCTATAAGTTTTGAGGAAGCTCGGGTGTCTTGCCAAAGGTGAGTCATGTACCTCCTTCAAGATTTTCTGCTTCAATTTGGATTCTGACACTAAAAATATCTGACTCTTATAGTAAATGATGTCATCCACCGCTCTGTACCAATCATCCTGGGTGTTGCCATCCATTAGCTCATAAGCAAATGTGTTTTTGGAATATTCTACTAACAAATGTGCCTTCTAATCAGCTGAAATCTGGTTTAGTGAGCAGATGGCGGGTTTCTTGAACAAGGCATCTGCAACTACATTGTTCTTTCTTTTCACATATTCAATGTCAAAATCAAAAGCCTGAACCTTGCTTACCCATTTATGTTGCCTCTCGTTCAAGTCGCGTTGCTCCAGAAAATATCTCAAACTATTGTGATCCATACGAACGACAAACTTGGCACCCACCAGATACTGCCGAAACTTGGTTAGTGCATGTATGATGGCCAACATCTCTTTGTCGTAGATGGAATATAAGCATTTTGTTTGCATAAATTTCTTGCTCTCATAAGCTATGGGGTGTTTATCTTGCATCAGTATTCTGCCAATGCCTTCTCTGGATGGGTCGTACTCCAAAATGAACGATCAAGTGAAGTCAGGCAATGCAAGTACGGGACAAGTGCTCATTGCCTCTTTTAGCTTATCAAAAGTGAGTTGTGCCTTTTCATTCCACTGGAAAGACCCCTTCCTTGTCAGATCCGTTAAGGGTGCGCTAAGCTGAGAGAATCTTTAATGAACCTCCAGTATTAATTGCACAGTCCGAAAAAATCTTGCAAATCCGTGAGTGATTTTGGGGAAGGCTAATCAAGGATAGTTTGAATCTTCTTCTGATGAACTTGAACTCCATATTTAATGACAATATGCCCCAGGTACAATATTTTTGTCATACCGAATTCACACTTGGATTGCTTAGCGAACAAAGATTGCTCCTTTATGATCCTTAGGACTTCATCCAGATGCTTCAGGTGCTCCTCCCATGTCCTGCTATAAATAAAAAGATCATCAAAAAACACTAATAATTACTTACGTAATTGTTTGTTGAAGATGCGATTTATGCATGAGTGAAATGTAGCAGGTGCATTTGTTAATCTAAACGACATTACCAGGAACTCATAATGCCCGTAGTGACAACGAAGGGCCATCTTTTCCACATCTTGCTCCCTTGTGTGGATTTGATGGTATCCGGATTGGAGATCTATTTTCGAAAAGTAGACTGCGCCATATAATTCATCCAGCAACTCATCTTTCCTTGGAATGGGATATCTATTCTTTGTTGTTTTTTGTTCAATGCACGGTGATCCACACACATGCGCATTGTCCCATCCTTTTTGACCAATACCACTGATGACGCGAAGGGGCTAGAACTGGGACGGATCCATCCTTTCTCTAGCAGTTTTTGAATTGTCTTTTCGATCTCATATTTGAATTTCTTGTGATAGTGGTATGATGTGGTTATGACCGGCTTGGCTCCTGCTTCCAACTCGATAGTATGTTCAAACCCATGATGTGGTGGTATGCCGAGAGGAATGTCTATAAATACTTTATAATGGTTGCTCAAAATCTTCTAGAGATCATCATCTTGGGGAGGTGTCCATTGCCCTTTAATAGGTTCTGCCAAAACAAAACAATGTGCCGCCCAAACAATGTCATTACGTCTAAAAATTGCCTCCATCCAATGTGTAGAAACTTCCTTCGGACCCTCACTTACCATTCCGCGGAGAATAAACTTTTTCCCATCGACAACAAAAGTGAAGTCCGTCTATTTGAAGCTCTAAGTCTATTCATCAAGTGTCTCCATCCACTGTATGCCTAGAATAACCTCCATATCATCAAGGTCCACTATGAAGAAATCCTCGGTCACTGTGTGATTCGCCATTGTGATGCTTAGTTGAGGAACAAGGTGTGTGCAGGGTAGGAGAGTCCCTCCGGCAACCTTGACCTAAAATCTTGCGTGCGTCTCTGTAAGTAGACCTCTTCGTTTCACCAGAGATGAGTGTATTAAGTTCAAAGTGGCTCCGCTATCGAGCATCACCATAATCCTTTGTCCTTGAAGGGATGCCCGTACACGAAACACTGTGCACCTCGAGCTACCTGCTAGGGCAATAGTTCCTCTGTGCCATACCAACATTGCAATTCTTTCTGTATAGTTCAAACTAGCCATGTTGGTATCATCGTGATGTTGGTTGCCTTCGAAGGGTGTTTCTCCTTGTTCATCCTCATCATCGGACATGACCTCAATGTAGTGGATCTTTCCTTTTCTGAGGCATCTGTGCCCAGGTTCCCATGGTCCTTTGTAGTTGAAACATAGTTTCTTCCTTTGGAGCTCCTGTCTGGTAGCTTCGTCCACATACGACTTTCTTGGTGGAGGTTTGTTATCTTTGTCCCTTGAAAACATCGGCAGTTTGGAATGTGAGTAACTTCGTGCAGATGACACCGTTGATGACGCCATACGCCTGACATTCTTAATGGCCACTGACAGGGTGGTAGGATTGAACCCTTTTACCCAACCTTTCATTGGTTCTGTTAGTCTGTCCATGAAGAACATTATCCGTCTTCTTTTAGAAATGTTCGTAACCAAAATAGAGAGTTTCTGAAATTCTGCAATGTATTGATCAACCGATCCAGTTTGCCTCAATCGTGCCAAATCTTTGAAATTGAGTTTCGGATCTTTACTGTCAAATCGGTCTATCAATCTCTCGATGAATTCCACATAGGTATTTATTTGATCATGCCCCAATGTGATGGTGCCATGATGCCACCATTCATGCGCAACTTCCTCCAAATGTAATGCCACAAATTTAATTGCTTCTTCTGGCATAGGATTAAGCTAGAAGTATGTATCGACCTTCATTACCCATGCTTGCGCAGATAGGGATCCAGATCTATCAAATGGAGACAAATTTACTTGACTCAACTTCCTCCTGAGATCATCATTAAAATATACTCTGTTTCCGCCTCTCGAATACCTCATTCTCAGATCTGCGTAATCTTTGTAGGATATATCTTCCTCCAAATTCACATATTTCCAATCTTGCCTAATCTTTGTAGGATATATCTTCCTCCAAATTCACATTCTTCCAATCTTCTTTCAATTGTTCTTGCATTTCTTCAAAGCTCGGTTGCTTCCAACTGGGTGGCGCCTCCATTTGTGGGGGAAAAGATGGTATGGAAGGTCAAGAGCGTGTTGGATGAGGGTTTGCTTTACCCAACACCGAGTCCGTGCTGTGACCATTTTGTTCTCCAGATATTTTATTGTCTACTAACTTCTTGAGAGTCTCTTCCATGAGTTGTCGAGTATCATTGATCTGTGTTTGATTCCTCACAAACTCTCTCAATAGTGTCACAAGTTTGATAGCTGCGGGTTTCTGTTCGGTGGCCATTCTATCAATGGAATGGGTTCTTCTTTTCTTTCGGCTATAAACTCTCATTCAGTGTCCACAGGTTGGTAGGATCGAAGCTTTGATACTGTTGTAATATTCCAATCCCGGAGAAGGCAAACTTTCACTGTATCCTAATTCCGTTCTTGTCAAGTAGCTGGAGGATGTGGTACGGAGAGGGTATGATATTTAATATGGCCGTACACTGCAATGGTATTGTTCGTACGCTGCAATTGAACTGGCCATATGGTGTCTAGGATGAGGCCATACAGGAGGTAGAATGATGGCCGTATGATATCCAGGTGTACGATGGGCAAAGGTATTGGTGAGATCGTACGGTGGAAGTAGGGGAAGGCCTTATGGTCAATGATGATGGCCATATGTTGTGTTGGGAAGTTGTACGGTGGAGGGGATAAAAGAGGCCAAGTTGTTAATAATGGTAGGCGTATGGTAGCAGGGAGAGTTAATGCCGTTCGGTGTTGGAATAGGTACGATGGTCGTACATTAGATTGGCCGTACGGTAGTAGAGGGAGACAATGTTGTACGATGGTGGAACAGGGATACAATGTTGCACCGAATGAAGACCAAGTTGATAAGTGGGTAGTGTACAGATGGAGGAGAAGTGTCTATTAATGCCACTATAAACTTCAAGATCAAAATTCATCAGATAGAACCAAAACAATAATGGAGATTAGAACAAAAATAACCTTCAATTAGTATTTGCCAAAAGATGGTGCTCTGATTTGTTAGATCCGAGCGAACTGTTACAGGTGATGGAATAGGGTGAGGCTTAAATCCCACCAAAACTGAACAAGGCAAGTAGGGAAGATCTTTCACTTCCGAAATGGCGAACAACAGAGAACTCCAATAGGAATTTGCAGTACAAAGAAATAATCCAAAATGCATACCTAAAGACTACCTACAAGCTGTGCTTAAATACCTGTGCCGAGGGTGTACAAAGGTAGCCAACGGCGACACAAACTACAGAAACAAAGTAAAAAGTGGTCCAAGATATATTAAATCAATCGGCCCATTAACAATAGTTTGATTAATGATTAATTTTATATTAAATCAATCGAACCATTATAAAATAAATCATTAATCAAACTATTGTTAATGGGCCTATTGATTTAATATATCTCGAACCCATTTTTGCTTTGTTTCCGTACACCCTTGGAAAGTTCCCTGATAGGTATTTAAGCATGGCTTGTAGGTAGTTATTAGGGATGCTTTTGGATTATTTCTATGTATTGCGAATTCCTATTGGAGTTCTCTGTCATTCGCCATTTCGGAAGTGAAAGACCTTCCCTATTTGGTTTTGTCCAGTTTTGGTGGGATTCAACCTTCACCATATTCCGTCGGATGTAACACTTCGCTTGGGTCTGGCAAATCAGAGCACCATCATTTTACAAATTGGATAAATAACTTGTTTAATTGGTTCTACTCTCTTGTGTTCAATCTCTAGCAAATGTTTGTGTTCTTTGGCATTATTAGTGTATCATCCCTACTCTCCGTTATCTGCATTGCTATACATTATCAGCTCCATCCCTCATCCGCACAACCACTAAACGTACAGCCTCCCATAGCTGCCCATTATCCAACTACTTACCATACGGCCTGAAACCGCCATATGACCTTGTCTTCACTTCCCCGTACAGCTTGTAGTTATCCACCGTAAGGCTTGTCCTTGTCTGCCACCATACGGCCACCTTGTCTGCCACCGTACGGCCTCCATATCTCTTCTTCAATCAAACTCCGTATGGCCCACAAATCATTGTCTACCGTACATTGCTTGTCTTGCACAGAGAGGTTAGAAACATCATATACACTGATTGACTATGTTTTGTCCTAGAATGTGGTGGAAATCAGATAGAATATATTCTTAAAAGAATATCATTGTGAATAAGTATTTGGGTGCAAACTCAAATATGAGTTATTGAGATTGAGAAATTGATCATATCTTCCCTCGCTAAGAGGGAATGTTAAAGTAATAGTTTCGTTTGGATCTAATACCAATATATGGAACAAGTTTACACATACATATATGTATGTATATGTATATATATATATACATACATACATATGCATACACACACATATATAATTGATTTCCTCTATATACTGATACCACAAGCTATTTGTGATCATGCCTAGATCGGGTATATATATATATACACACACACACACACACACACACACACACGTATGCATACACACATATATAATTGACTTCCTCTATATACTGATACCACAAGCTATTTGTGATCATGCCTAGATCGGGCTTCATGATATGAATCAATTGTCAGTAATATCCTTATTTGCCTTTCATATTTTCACCCAACGGTCGGGTTTGACAATTGTATATTGATATTGATAGATATGCGATAGTGTCATGAGTATATCGTGCTCGGGCACGATGATTAGTATTGACCCCTCCCTTATTGATAGTTTATGTATGAAATGTCTTGTTATGTTATTGGGGGTTATTAAGACTTAACTAATATCAAACACCACGCAAGGATCATGTCCCTACGTGTGTATAACCTTTCAATATCATATATATATCAATCAAACAACTGCTGTAGGGAAAATATCAATAACATGACATGTGACTACCCCAACGAAACAATTAATAAAATCTAAGTTTTAGTATATGTTTGTACACCATATCAGCATTTGCAATCAACAACATAAATTAGAGTAATCAGTGATAACTATATACAACAATTTACATAAGGAAGTACATATCTGTGACAAAAATAAGAATTACCTATTTAACTGAAGTCTGATATAAAGTCAACTATTCTGTATCTTTAATCTTAGTTTCCTTCAAAAATTGGGCTGAAAATGCTTGTTCAGTGGAGGATGAAGGAGCACTGCTGCCAAACTGTTGCTTCCAATGGTCCTGTTGTAGAAGTTTGCTGCATAGATTTGGAAATTTGAGGTCAACATTAGTTGCAGTAATGTTTATCGTCTCAATAAAGTGCTCATATGATGATGTTAGACTTTTTCAGAGTAATGAACACCATATCCTCGTTCTCCATTGTACAACCAATGGCCTCAAGGTGATCTCTAATGTCCTTATCTTTAGAAGATGTTCCTGTAAGGACATGTGCTCATCCATAATAATAGAGAATAGCTGATTCTTCAGAAATAAGGCTTTTCTATTGTCTGATGCCTCATAGAGATCTTTTAGTGTTTTCCAGATCTCTCCAGTTGTCTTGCTAGATGGCACTTGAGGCAACTGATCATTAGTAACCAAAAGCTTAATAAGCATAACCGCTTCATGATTACGCTCATCAAACTTCACTTGACTAGCATCAACTGTGGTAGGACGAGTCTTGGTACCTAGAACAAGTAGCTCAAGGCGACAATACTTGAAGATTGTCATCATTCTTTGCTTCCAGGTATTGTAGTTCTTTCCGTTGAATCGTGGACTATCTCCCAAGAGAAGATTGGTGTGAGATGCCATGACACCTTTTTTTGATGCAAAAAAAACATGTATCAGAAATGGCATGAACTTTGAGGTAGATTGACGAAAGACCAAGAAAAATGAAAGGATGTTCATAAGAGATCTCAAAAAACCTAGAATGAATTTGAAATTATATTTTGATTCAGCTGGCTCAAAAATTAAGGCATGAAAAATGATGCACCTATAAAAATAGAGAGAAACCCAGTTGAGATCTGCAAAATTCCAGCAGCAATCTACAATTATTTTTATAACGACCCAGAAAAAGAGAGTTTCGAAAGAAAACATGGCTGTTTTGAAAAACCAAAAAAATCACAGAATTGACAAAAAAAATGGTGTAAAAAGAAGGCCTGGTTGCAGATTTAGAGATGAAGGTGTTGAGAAACCCTAGACGACAACAAAAAAGTAGAAAACGACTAATATTGGAGCTGAAAATCTAAAAAATTGAGAGCAAAATGCAAATAGGAACGACAAAAAACAAAAAAGTGTCTACAAAAAACAAATAGAGGAAGAATGAAAAGGGCAGTCAAAATCGTGTTTATAGCAGACATGGGTCATAAACATGGGTCTTAGAGATAACATAAGCAGATGCAAGTGCAAGAAAAAACGTAATTTGCAAACTTGTGAAAAAAATGATGACCTTAGAAAAATGCATTTTGTAGAGAGTAGAGCCACGATTTTGTTAAAAAAAACCTCCCTCCCAAGAGATAGGAAACCTAGATGGTTTCAAAACAATTCTGCTAATAAGTTTTTGATGAGTCCATAAAAAAATATTGCAGAAACCCTACTCGGGTTTGAAGAAAGAATGAATTCTTGCAAAAAATCAACACACCTAGGCAAAGATTTCGAAAATCTACGAGTCGAAAAATTTCATGATATTCAAAACCTATTTCGAAAAAATAAATTAGAAAATTTCAATAATGAAAATATTTTCCAAAAAAAAAAGCTCTGATACCATATTATGGTAAAATAACAAATGTGTTATTAAATAGAGATCATAAATGATTTATACATACAAGTATAGACTGTTAAAGTCTTGACCTAGAAATATAGATAAACAACAATAAAAGAGCATAAACAATACTCAAAAGACACAAAACATTTATCTTGGGAAACTCTTCCACTTGAAGGGAAAAACCCAACCACACCAGAAAAATATCTCTCTTATTGATTAAGAAATGTTCATAGTACAAGGCTTTCACTCGATTGATTTACTATATACCAAACAATCACATAAATAGATTGCATAAGATGCTTCATCTTTCCCACAAGGGTCTCTTTGAATCCCAAAGATAAGACCCTTCATATTTCCTCGAATTCAACACTTTTCATGCCTCTTTGCATAATAAATGACACGTCTTTTTACATAATATTAACTTAAATATAATTGCAAATATCGCTTCCAGTAAAAGATGACCATAACAGTCATAACAAACATATTTCTTTCTCATAAAATCAGAGATACAAATGTCTATTGCAGCTACAAACTTCTATACTCCCTCTTAGCAAGAGAGAGATCTTTTAGTCAGGCATTCACACATAGATGACTTTCACCATACCTGCTTGCGAAGGGTAGAACGAAGACTTTTATCTCAGAAATTCGTCTGGAGAAGGATATATTTCCACCTTGTCTACTCGTAGAGGGTGGTCCACTGTACCTACTTGTAGAGGGAGGAATGAGGGTTTTTACCTCAGACTTCTCCCAGAGAAGAATACATTTCCACCATGCCTACTTGCAGAGGGTGGTCCACCGTACTTACTTGTAGAGGGTGGAACAGGGGCTTTCACCTCAAACTTCTCTGAGAGAAGAATACATTAATAACTGAGATTTTCTCTTAACAGAGACTCCCTCTCAGCAGGGACAACTTTAATAATTGAATTCTCTTAACATAGACTCCCTCTCAACATGGACAACTTTAATCACCTCACTAAGATGGCTGACTATTGCATAAATTTTCAAAGGGTTTGGACATTTCCTTATGTCATGTAACCTCCTTTCTGAAGTTGAATAGTCTCTCTAAATAATGTGCCACCAGTTTAGTATCAAAACTGCAAACAATGTTGCATAATCTCTCACCATTCCATTGCATCCAACAACCATGAGAGATATTAATAGCTCATAACTATTGATGCTAAAACTAATCACTATTAAATATTGCAATTATAATCATAAATGTCCTCTTCAGCTGAAGGTGATCATAACGGTATTAATGCCTAAAGATAAAGATCTCTATCTTAGCTACAATCTCCAACACTCCCTCTTAGCGAGAGAGAGATCTTTAGCTGCACAGTTACAGAAGGCTGCAACCAAAATGTCAATGATAAAATCTGATCACATAGATCTTATAAATTTCATGGAATCACCCAACATGAAAACCCTCTCATCATGGACTTACTCAACATGATGCAGTCATGGAATGACAAACCTTCCTTTGAGACTGAACACCTCCCTTGCAAAAATGTATTATCAATTCGATTTTGTAAGCAACATCCTCATGCAACTTGCATAATCTCTCATTATTTAGGATGGACTATGCAACCAAGGGAGATTAATAAATTCAATTCGTCATAAGCATTAATGCTAAGAGCATACTATTTCCAGTTATATAACATAAATTTATGAACTATACAAAAATAGAATGATTATCTCTATATTAGTCGCAAACCAAGGTTCAACTGTTGTAACCATCTTTGCCAGAAATATCGATGTTGAATTTTTCTTGATAAGATACAATTTTCGTCAACAAGAGCCTCCATATTTGTAGGCCGATCTCTCACAGTTGTCACAACCTCAGAAAGAATGACTATGCTTCCCCATTGAGATTCAAAATCTGAAATCCTAACTATCCATCATATCACTACAATGCAAAACCACTAAACATGTATCTGGATTCTGCCTTCCAAGCATTTAGATACAGAGCTTAAAGTTTTATTCGAACAGCTTCAAGAATGTGATCCAATAGAAAGACTAAGTCATCCTAGTTACTCAAGGATTACATCAATTGAAGTCTAGGATGACCCCACACTATAAAAATTCTGGGTTCTGTTTGCTATGATCTTCGTCAATCTATAAATCTATCCTGATCTAATACAGATGGAAGGATAAAAATAAAATAAAAATTCTTTAATGTAGTCACACTTCTTACGAGTATATGAAGAGTCATGCACTCAGGCATCTCTTTGAATACTAACATTTACTCTCCCTTGTGCTGTAACTTCATGGAGGAACATTAAGAGAATTTCGTTACACAAGATGGTTCAATCCAAAATCGAAGTTGCACACGCCAATAAAAACATGAAGAGACCTTTCTTTCTTTGAATTTAAAAAAATTAAAAATCGCTAAACTCTTTCCATCCCGCATTTTATGTGAGACTAGTGACAGAATATAAAAGAAACCAGTGTTACCAACAGAAATTACCTTCAGTCTGAGCTAGACAATCACGATAGAAATTTACTTTGTCATCCCTGATATGCAATTCACAACAATAACAATAACAAAAACATCCGCTTAGATAAAAATCAAAAGAGATTGACATGACAAACTTCATATTAATTTAATCCTACTCCTTGCTTGCAGGCTGGGCCTTGAACTGTCGATCTAGATATTGAATCCCTTTTCTAATTACTCCTCCTTTGTCGTTATACAACCCACAATGAAAAAAGACACACAATCTCGATATAGGCTAGATGATGTCGTAAGGTGAGCATCTTACTGTTGATCCCGACACATGCTACACGATGCTGTCAATTGAGAAGCTAACTGGTGATAAAAGAGAGAATTTTCCTGGACGATTTGCAAAACCAACTCTTTGTTTTACTTGCTCGGGAACATTTTCATCGTTACACCAAAACAAATGTACATGCAGTGATCAATACAAAAGGTCAATAGGCTAATCATAGTGAGACCAACTTGAATCATATTTCATGAAATGAGTCATGATAAGTAGTAAAGAAAACTTATATCATTAATGCCACAAGAATTCCGTTAAAAGAAACAGATTTTATAATTACGATGTGCATAAACAAACTTTGCAAGATACCTTAAAAGAACCGCACGTCCTTCAATCTTTTATGTACTGTAATAATGTAAATGAAAGATTAAAAAAATTACTTATAATAGTAGATATTGCCTGCGAGGCAACTTTTGCATACGATGGAGAAATCTGATTGCTCCCAGACATCTTTACATGTCTCACAACAATCTCCATTGATCATACTTCACCATCAGTGAGCGATGATCAGCACCTTTGACATATTCCAACATATTTGATATATGCTATCTCATCCTTCATAGAAATGTCCACTGATCATTATCATCCTTTAATGTCAGGAGACTCAGAAGTCATAACTATCTGTAGGTTCCTTCAGATTGATAGAACTAGAACAATGATGGATATGACTGCAAAACCTACCTCACTATAATATATTTCAAGACTTCATAGAAAAATGTTTATCATGTACTCAAACCTTCAGCTAGAGTAAAAGTATGATTTGAGAAGGTTGAGAAAGAGAATTCTCAAGCAATCTGAAAAGATACACAACTCATTTATTGTGTTTATCCAACCTGGCTCTGATACCATGTTAAAGCTTTGACCTAGAAATATAGATAAACAAAAATAAAGAGCATAAACAGTACACAAAAGATCCAAAACATTTATCCTAGGAAAGCCCTTCCACTTGAAGGGAAAAACCAAGCCACACCAGCAAAATATCTCTCTTATTGATCAAGAAATGTTCATAGTACAAGGCTTACACTTGATTGATTTACAATATACCAAGCAATCACATAAATAGATTGCATAATACGCTTCATCTTTCCCACTGTAATGTTCCTTGGTTGGCTAGCTTGAGATATTGGAGAAAATGTTTTCAAAAGACTAAACTTATGCTCTAAAAAGAATTTGGTTGTAAGCAATATGCCTATTGCAGATTTCAACTTCCTTTATAATATTCGAATCTCCCTTATTGTGTATTTTTGTCAAACAATTGTACATGATTCTATTTCTTAAAAACCTGTTTGCAATCGTAATAGTTTTAAAGGTTATAAAATACCAGTACGACTGGTCAACCTTACCAAATATTTACCAGTGAATTGAGACTTGAAATGATTAGTTGACTTAATGACTTACTACCATTGCTTTAAGGATCTCCATTTATGAAACAAATATAAATTTGACCACAATACTCATGCTGAAGTCAATAACTCGTTATTGATCAACTCTTCCACCAATACGTTGAAGTTTGCTTTTCATTTGTCAACCTGGAAATGCAGTGAAACTTCTTTCGTCTCTAATCTCCATTGTAAAACTAGGTAACTGTATTGGAAGGATAATTTCTCAATAAGGATGTCCTCATTTGACAATACCAGATGTGATAAGAGTAGTGACTAAATATATTGTTGTTCCAGCTTGGATAGGACTGCAACTGAATATATATATTAATTGATTGACTAATTTGTAAAATGAATGGATTCCCTCCAATGGATCCTTCAGTACAATCTGTGATAATTATCAACTTCAGGTCTCTATTGCATATAAATATTGTGTGCTATAATCTCAAAACTTTTCTCTTTCCTTTCAGCGATGATGCATAGCCTAGTCCCATTACATTACCATTTTCTTTGCTGTTAACTGGGTTCGTTTGTAAGTTCTGATTGGACTCTAGTTTAAATGCTACAATGTCAGTATTCACTGGATATATATACTATGGTGGCTATCTTCTCCAGGTATATGTGTTGGTGTCTTTGCAAAGTAATTGAACTTCTCGTCTATCCCATGCAGTGCTTTCAACAGCGACAGCCATTGTTGTTCATTTCTTTCCTTCTATTTATTAATATTATTATTATTATATCATGGAATGTTCATGTAAGATACAGTAGTTTGCATCTGCTATTAATATAATTTTGAATTCATTAGTTGCCGTGTATAAATACTTCAAGGAATTAGTCGCAATATCTTATAATTTTCATCTATAACAATGTTCGGTGCCTCCTCTTTGTCCCATGTTGAATGTTTTGCTTAAACTTAAAGATGACTCAATTCCTTCCACATTCCATGAACGCCTTCAATAAAGCCCTGAGTTGGATCCTATGTGGTTGCTGCTCCTTCCGTCAGTCTGCAGATTATAGAAAGAATATCATATTCGATGGTGACTGTAATGTTCTCTTCAATCATTTATTCTAGTAGATAGTTCACCCATTTCACTATTGAGTATTATTATTAAATCTCTGATTTCCCTCTGACTCTTCTTTTCCTGCTCCGTGATAGCCCCCCCATTCAATATGCATACCCGTTTTATATCTCTTTCATGACCTATTCTTGAATGGTCACATCCTTAGAATTTAATAGATATGTTTTAATTAAGTTTATATCTAAAACTTCTCTAGTTATAATATATATTACATTTAGTTATAATTTATCTAATTTCATATTTAATTTTACAGATATTATATATATTAATATTCTGATATAGTTATTTATTATCTCCTTCCACAGATGGGATATTACATTTTATTATATAATATTATTAACAATGTTTTCTTTCATCATCATAATAATAATTTGGATGATAATATATTATAGGGTATTATTATTATTATTTTAATCAACATAATAATTATTGCAGTTAAATTATATTATATTTATTTATGTTTTCTAATCTTTATTAAAATCCATCTCAAAAATGGGGGCATTACACCCACGAGGGTCTCTTTGAATCCCAAAGATAAGACCCTTCATATATCCTTGAATTCAATAGTTTGCATGCCTCTTTGCATAACATATGACACATGTCTTTTTACATAATATTAACTTAATATAACCGCAAATATCTCTTCCAATTGAAGATGACCATAACGGTCATAACAAACATTTTTTTATCTCATTAAATCAAAGATACATATCTCGATCGCAGCTACAAACTTCAACATAGACGAATGTTTCTATAGCGAACAAAGAGAGAAATAAAAACCTTCTGAAGAGAGAAAGAGAAAGTTTCCATCTTGAACAAAGAGAGAATATGGAAACATAGTTGAAGAGTGACTATTAGAAATAGAAGTAAATCTATGGAAGAGAGAAACAAAATTAGAGAGATTTTACTCTAATATCATGAATATTGAACTCATTGTCGCTCGAGGGTCATTTGTTGCCAATTTGTATTGATCACTACCACAATAGTGAGCTTGGCATTGCACAATTCACATCGATTTGCGATCTCATTCTCCATTTATGCGGATCTCAAATACCCAATCGAAGGCATATTGACAAGCTCCTTTCACATTGTGTGCACATCAACATTGGTTTGCAACCATCTATTGAGCTACAATCCATAATAGCCTGACCTAAATCCGATCTGTAAAGTGTTGTTGGACACAACACACCAAGCACTTGGTTCGAATGGTCACGGAGCTCCCGAGAAATTCAAAATTTAGGTAGTAACAAAGGGCTCGAGAGGGTTTCAAAATTCATTGGCACAATTGACTATCGCAACATCTACTCTCTTCAGAAGGTTTCTACCTTGGAACTCTTCAATCAGGAAACAAACAAAAGGCTACAAAGACTTTAGTTGAAGTTTGGAAATACTTGAAGTAAGGTGACCACAATTCTCGAAGGAAAGGGAATAAACTTGGTTCTCTGATTGCGGATAATTTTTTGGCAGAAGTGAAATTCTTTAGGTTTGCCCAAAATCCCTAGTTGAACATTTTGAGCCCCCACAGAAGGCCCAAAGTGGTGAAAATATTCGTTCTAGCCTTACTATATGTTAGTTGAAGGTACCCAATTTTTTACTAGAAGTTGCTTTCTCATTCTGCGTTTATCTTTCTATCGTATGAGCATTTCAATTTACTTTTTTTTAAAATACTTAGGATATGAACTATTTTAGGTTTATTTTCGGTAGTTTTGGGTGACTGCAATGGATTTAAAAGCATGAATGTTTACTTAAGACTTATTTGTAGTTTGTGTTTTATTCAAATCACGTATCTCAACTTAGGAGTAAGATATAACTGAACTATAATGATCATAGAAAATAACATCAGGAATAACCAATCGAAGCATAACAAATGTAGACAATATTATCTCAAGCGAACAAAAAAACATTCAGCGGAAATAAGATTAGCTACATGGCTATATTTTGATAGCGAACCTAATCTTGGTACATACAATTTTTTTTATCTAGTAGCAATCTGCCTTTAATTGTCAGCAAACAAAACCTTATAAGGCAGCGATTGTGATTAGAATATTTTAACTTCGAAAAAGTAATTGTTGATTCTAAAATAGTATATCAAATAATTTTTTTAATTGTTGCAGTATAACAATAATTAGGGAAAGTTGACATATCCTCTTCATATGTTTTAAGAAATTCAGCAAAAAGAGGGTAGCAAACCATCGATAAGGAAGAATCAACATTGTGACTCCAAACCTAGATATTTTGGCTGTAATTTTGGTCTTGTTCATCCCACAACTTCATAGTTTTAGGATGCTCACAATATTTGAATAATTGAAATTTGTAAAAACCAATAAATAACCTAAGTTGCTTCCGTGGGAATATGAATTATGTGAACACTGTGCTATGAATTATGTGAGCACTGTACTATGCTTGATTAATGTGAACCAGGCGGCTAGGGAAAAATTTGACAATGTTTTATCTTTTGGCACACAAAATACACCCTCCCCTTTTACTGCAAATTGTTTCTTGAATTTGTTCCCTGGAATCTTTTTGGACCAACAAAGAATGAATTTGAGGATGAGGGTTGGATTATTGTAAATCTAAACTATTGAAACAACAAGAAGCAATGCTCAATCTCTCAAAAACTCGGAGTCCTTCCCACCCTTATCCTCATAACTCACATTACTATCTTGGAAAATGATTTTCTTTATATTGATTGTTGTAGCTCCAGTTTGGAAAAAGAATATTTATAAAAAAATGCCATAGTTTCTAAAGGCAAA
Source organism: Cupressus sempervirens (assembly GCA_028749045.1). Taxonomy (NCBI): domain Eukaryota; kingdom Viridiplantae; phylum Streptophyta; class Pinopsida; order Cupressales; family Cupressaceae; genus Cupressus; species Cupressus sempervirens. The sequence goes on along the minus strand of CM053790.1, from coordinate 544,469,293 downwards.
TCTTTTAGAGTCCTTGACTGGCAGCCTTTCTTTAACCCAAACTACCTAGGCTCCTTTGTAATAGATTGTGTTGTTAGTTTGCCTAATCTCCCTTTTGGGTGGATATTTTGCAACCGACAGTTTTGGGTAAAAATTCAGTTGCAAAATAGGATGACCAACCATAGCCTGTGAGACAAAGTCTCACCTACCTTAAAGGGAAGGCTTCCCCATCTCACCGTTCCTTGGATCAACTCAAGGTAAGCAAGAAGTCGAGAGAGTTTTTATAAAATGGGTGTTGCCAATATCCTTTCTTTTTATCTTTCAAGAAAGAATCCACTTACTCATAGAGCGAGTAATGGGTAGGGTGAATCTCTAACTACACTTCAATCAAGAGTTGGAAACAGTGATATCAATAAACCTTCACTAACTCAAAGGCTAGCTGAAAATGTACTGGTTTGGCTCTAAGTCCGGTTGTACTTCTATATGAAAAAGCTTTACAATTAGGGCATAAAGACTCCTAAAAATAAGAATAACTTAACTATTTTGCGAATTAAGAAAGAAGTACAAGCTATAGATGAACCTTGTAGCTATACACTTCAACAATTTCTCCTGGTCAAAGCTTTGGCTCCTATTGCTTCTTAACTCCTTTCTATTCAATTCATGAGATACAATTACCAAGAACAAAAGATAACATGAATCAAAGATAACTTAGATGAATTATAGACAAAGCTTATAACTCCCACAAGTAACAATCTCACTTAATCAAAGTTAAGTCTCAAATGCTCCTTTGTTTTCACTTTCTCTCAAAATATTGCTTACACAATTAAAGTTTTGCTAGCACAATTTCTCCAGAGCTCTCTTGCATAAAGATAATGATGATTTTACGATGAGGGGGCACTCCTTTGTATAGGCATAGGAGTTGAGAAAAAGGTGAAGGAAAAAGTGGGAGCAACTCAACTAACTTTGACCTAGTCTAACTACAGGAGAAAATAAAGGATTACATGCAACTTGCATTAGATCCTTTTGCATACATGTAATTCGCATTACATGTAATTACACTTTTTCATGTAATGCATCCTTTTACAACTACTAATGTGAAATAAAAATATAAACAACAATCTCAAAGATTGTTTCTCAGTGCCTTGAATTTTACAATGATGTCATGCACTGTGGGAAGATCAACAATTTCCATGGTCTTCGATATGGCTTCAACTCTCACTGCATTTGCATATGCTGATTGTACAACTTTGGAGTTTACTGGCATAGTATCCAACAAGTGTTTCGTTGAGGATTTATTCAAGACAAACTTGTTCATTGTGTGTGAACTGATGCAGGAGCATCCTGGGTTGCTTTGTTATCCTGCTCATCTTTGTTCATTCTGCATGTTGGAGCCGAGTGCTAGTGGTTTCCTATCTTTTGTTGCTGCCGTGATGTTCAGCGGATGGCGAGTTACTGTAGCTCTAGTGGATGTTGAGTTACTGTAGCTCTAATGGATGCCGAGTTACTGTAGCAATCTAGTGTTGACCGAGTGTTCCTTCATGTGCCAAGTGAATCTATTGGTACCGAGTGTTCCTGTGGGTGCCGAGTACTAGTATTTGTCTTGGTCCTTCTTTGACCGAGTTGTCTGTGTTTTGTTCCAGTTTGGGCCGACTTTGCACGTATTTAATTTCGATATTGGTAGTTAATATTTTATGTGAGCTGACTTGTGGCTGTGCATGCATTTAATGTTAGGTTTAATTTTGTGATAGGCTGACCTGTGGCCATAAAAGTATTTAAGGAGGTCTAGGATTGAGTTTTAGGGGATATTTTGAGGATTTTGAATTGGATGTATATGTGTCTGGTAGTTCGAATTGGAAGTTGGATCGTGAATTTGAAAGTTGTATTTTTGTATTTGGTCGTAAACCAAAAGGCCTTACAGCTAGGCATGTATGCTGATAACTTGATGAATCAATAAGTGTTTTCTCTTCTTCCTCCTTTGGTTGTTGTTCGTGTGTTGTGTTTCCGTTGTGTTAACTCTTGCAAGATGGTTTGGGTAGTTGGGTGTGCCTTTGGCCCTAGTTTTTTCATTCTTTCTTGCGTCAGGTGGTATCAGAGCTCGAGGTTTATCCTTGTGGAGATTGGATTGTGTAGGTGAATTTGGTTGTAGGCAATAGATCCGAGGATTTGACCTACAACTTGAAGAAGGTTACAATCTTGCAGAACCTGATTTGTAAAGATGGTTCGAGGTAGAGGAAATGCTGATAATGCAATATTAGATACATTAAGACAAATTGTAGCTAGATTAGATGCTGTGGAGACAACCCAAAGGAGAGGAGCACATCTTGATGATGTAAGTGATGATGAAGCAGTAGCACCAAACCCTGATCCAAAACTTGAAGAAGATCAAGATGAAGCAAGGTTGTTGAGAGTGTTGTCTCGAGCAAATTCAAAGCCTGTTGTAGAAGTTGTTCCTTATGATGGAAAATTGGATACCAATGCTGTGTTAGATTGAATCTCTGAAATGGAGAAGCTCTTTGAGTATGAAAACACTCTTGATAATAGGAAGGTGAAGATTGCAATTACTAGGTTGAAAGGACATGCCTCACTGTGGTGGGAGCATTTGCAAACTGATAGACAAAGGGGAGGAAAGGAGAAGATTAGAACTTGGGTGAAGATGGTGAACAAAGTGGAAAAAAAATTCCCTTTTGTTGATTACCAAGTTAACTTGTTGAGAAAGATGCAAAATTTGAGGCAAAGAGACATGAGTGTGAAGGAGTATATTGAGGAATTCTACAGGTTAGACATCAGATCTTGTCATGTGCATGCTGATCTTGAGAAAATTGCAAGATACATAAATGGATTGAGATTTGGAATTCAAGATGAAATAAGTTTTGTGAATATGCCTTGAAGGCTGAGGAGATCTTCACAAAGAAGCATGAACAAAGACAAAGAGTTAGAGGTGGTAGATTCCAGAGAGTAGAGGTAGATCTTATGATGAAGGTGCTAGATCTGATAATTGTGTTCAAGGGCTAATCCGAATGAAAGAATGATGACGAAGGCAAGACCGAATGGAAAGGTGATAATTCTTACTGAGGAGGTACTAGTTCTTACCAAGGAAGAGGTGATTCTTATTCTAGAGGTGGTTTTCATGGTAATTGTTTCAGATGTGATAAAGAAGGGCATAGATCTTTTGAATGTAGGTCCTCTGAAAGTGGGCAAGGTAACATAAATACTGTGATTAAAGGAGATGATGAGGGTTCACCAAGTAAACCTAAGGTTGGAGAAAATCTAATAGTAAAGAGAACCTTATGTAATAAGGGAAGTGATGAGGAACCTGTTTTAAGGAGAAGTCTTTTCAAGACAAGATGTAAGATGACTAAAAAATGTTGCAAAGTGATCATTGAGAGTGGAAGTTCTACAAATTTGGCATCGGAAGAGTTGGTTACAAAGTTGCAATTGCAGAGGTTGATGCATCCTAAACCCTATCATGTTTCATGGATCAAAGATGAGCATAAGATATTGGTAAGTGAGCAATGCCTTGTGAAGTTCAAGATTGGACATTACTTTGATGAAGTTTTGTGTGATATTATGCCTATGGATTGTTGTCATTTTCTGTTGGTTAGACCTTGGCAATATGATAGATATGCTATACATGATGAAAGATTGAATCAATATACTCTTTGGGTGAATGACAAGAAACAAATATTGCTTCCTTTGATTGAAAGTCTAGATGAGGTTAATTGTACTGCTATAAAACTTTGCATGGTTAATGAGAAACAATTTGAAAAGGAAATGAAAAAGAATCAAGTTTGTTTTTCTATAATTCCAAGAAGACCGAGTTGTATCAATAGTAACCAAGTGCCATAAAACAGTGTTAACCAATCGCCGGTCAGTGGTGACCGAGTGACAGTGGGTAGTCTTGACTGAGTACCAAAATAAATTGCAGAATTGTTGAATGAGTATAAAGAGATTGTTGCAGAGGATATACTTGATGGTTTATCTCCAATGAGTAGTATAAGTCATTGTATGGATCTGATTCCTGGAGCTGGTTTGCCGAACAAAGCACCATATAGATTGACACCTAAAGAGAATGAAGAACTTAACAGACAAGTGCATGAATTTTTGCAGAAAGGTTTGATTAGAGAAAACTTAAGTCTATGTGTTGTACCTGCTGTATTAGCACCTAACAAGAATGAAGAATGGAGATTGTGTATTGATTCCAGAGCTATTAACAAGATCACAGTAAAATATAGGTTTCCTATGCCAAGGATGGATGACATAATGGATTGTTTGAGTGGAGTAAAGTATTTTACCAAGATTGATTTGAAGAGTGGCTATCATCACATCAGAATTAGAGAAGGTGAAGAGTGGAAGACTGCTTTTAAGACAAAAGATGGTTTGTATGAATAGTTGGTTATGCCTTTTAGTTTGATTAATGCACCTAGTTCTTTCATGAGGTTGATGAATGAAGTTCTGAAAAGTTTTTTGGGTAAGTTTGTGATTGTTTATTTGGATAACATTCTGATATTCAGTAAGACTAAGGAAGAACATCTTGAGCATGTTAGACAAGTATTGCAGAGATTGAAAGAGGAGAAGTTGATGATTAATTTGAAGAAGTGTTCTTTTATGCAAGAGGAGATTGTGTATTTGGGATTTGTGATTTTAGTTGATGGTTTGAAGATGGATCCTGAGAAGGTAAAAACAATTTTGGAGTGGCTTGCACCTGATAATGTGGGTGAGGTAAGATCATTTCATGGTTTGGCTAGTTTCTATAGGAAGTTCATAAGAAATTTCAGTTCTATTTGTAATGCTATGACTGAGACAATGAGAGGAGATAAAAATGAATTCAAGTGGACATATGGAGCTGATAAGAGTTTTGAGACTTTAAAACAAAAAGGTTGCTGAGTTACTCGTATTGGCTTTGCCTAGTTTCAATAAGGTATTTCAAGTTGAATGTGATGCAAGTGGTAGTGCAATAGGAGCTGTATTAAGTCAAGAAAGTAAACTTGTTGCTTTCTTTAGTGAAAAGTTGAATGATGCTAAAAGGAAGTATTCTATGTATGATCAAGAGTTTTATGCTATTATTCAAGCATTAAAGAAGTGAAGACATTATTTGATTCCTAAGGAATTTGTGTCGTATATTGATCATAAAGCTTTACAGTACTTAGGAAGTCAACATAAATTGAATTAGAGACATATGAAGTGGGTTGAGTAGTTGAGTAGTTGCAGAGTTTCTCATTTGTTATCAAGCACAAGAGTGAAGTTACTAATAGAGTTGCTGATGCATTGAGCAGAAGACGTTATTTATTGACTAAAATGAAGGTTGAAGTTCTTGGTTTTGATGACATGAAAAAGTTGTATGATACTGACCTTGATTTTTCTGAGGCGTGGAGAGAGTGTAGAGCACCAAATCTAACAGATCACATAAGTAAGTATGCTGAGTATTTCATTCAAGAAGGTGTGTTGTTCAAAGGTATTTAGTTGTGTATTCTTAGAAGTTCTATGAGGTTGAATTTGATTAAAGAAAAACATAGTGGTGGATTGGTTGGACATTTTAGAATTGATAAGACATTGAGTTTGTTGAAGGATAAGTATTACTGGCCACAAATGTATAAGGATGTTCATAAATTTGCAAAAGGAGTAAGTCAAAATACTGGTTTGTATACACCTATTACTATTCCTGAGAAACTTTGGAGTGATATCAATTTGAATTTTGTTTTTGGATTGCCTAAGATAGTGAAGGGGTATGATTCTATATTTGCTGTGGTGGATAGATTTTCTAAGATGGCTCATTTCATACCATGTAAGAAGATATCGGATGTTGAGCATGTTGCTGAACTTTTCTTTAAAGAGATTGTGAGATTGCATGGATTACCAAGAAGTATTATTTCTAATAAAGACTGTAAGTTTGTTGGTTATTTTTAGAAGACTTTGTGGAAGATGGGTACTAAGTTGAAGTTTAGTTCTACAAATGTATAAAGATGTTCAAAAATTTGTGAAAAGTTGTGGAGTTTGTCAAGTTGCAAAAGGAGTAAGTCAAAATACTGGTTTGTATACACCTATTACTGTTCCTGAGAAACCTTGGAGTGAAATCAGTTTGGATTTTTTATTTGGATTGCCTAAGACAGTGAAGGGGTATGATTCTATATTTGTTGTGGCCGATAGATTTTCTAAGATGGCTCATTTCATACCATGTAAGAAGACATCGGATGTTGAGCATGTTGCTGAACTTTTCTTTAAAGAGATTGTGAGATTGCATAGATTACCAAGAAGTATTATTTCTGATAGAGACAATAAGTTTGTTGGTTGTTTTTAGAAGACTTTGTAGAAGATGGGTACTGAGTTGAAGTTTAGTTCTACATTCCATCCACAGACAGATGGAGAGGCAGAGGTTGTGAATAGAAGCTTCGGTAATTTGTTGAGATGTTTAGTGGGAGATAAGCCAAGTAATTGGGAAGTAGTGTTGACACAAGATGGGTTTGCCTATAATAATTTTGTGAATAGGAGTATAGGGAAAACACCTTTTGAGATTGTTACTGGAATGCAGCCTAGAGGTATATCAAATTTGAGAGATATTGTTGGTGAAGAAAAGAGAAGTGCTGTAGGGGAAGAATTTCCTGATTTTATGGATTCTTTGCATAAGGAAGTGAAGTTGAGGTTGGAACAAAGTAATTAGAAGTATAAGGAGAATGCTGATAAGTCGAGAAGACATCATGATTTTGAAGTTGGTGATGAGGTGATGGTTCATTTGAAAAAGGAAGGTTTCCTGTTGGAACACACAATAAGCTGAAGATTAAGAAGTTTGGACTTTGTAAGATCTTGAAGAAGTTTGAGAGTGGTAATACTTATGAAGTTGAGTTACCTGATGACATGGATAAAGCTCTTATATTCAATATTGCTGATTTGTATAAGTATCATGAGTCAGATGATGAAGTTGTTATATTAGAAGATTATCCTAAGAAACAGATTGAAGAAGTTGAACAAATATTGGATCAGAGAGTTGGCAAGAGCACAAGAGGAAAAGATTAATATAAATATTTGGTGAAGTGGAAGAACAGACCTATTGAAGATGCTTCGTGGATTTCTCAATCCGAGTTGGATTCAACTCAAGTTGTGACATCTCAATGATTGAGGAGAATCATTTCTTTCAACCCGGTTGTCTGATGCAGGAGCATCCTGGGTTGCCTTGTTATCCTGCTCATCTTTGTTCATTTTGCATGTTGGAGCCGAGTGCCAGTGGTTTCCTATCTTTTGTTACTGCCATGATGTTCAGTGGATGCCGAGTTACTATAGCTTTAGTGGATGCTGAGTTACTGTAGCTCTAATGGAGGCCGAGTTACTGTATAGCAATCTAGTGTTGACTGAGTGTTCCTTCATGTGCCAAATGAATCTATTGGCACCGAGTGTTAACCATTGGTGCCGAGTACCAGTATTTGTCTTGGTCCTTCTTTGACTAAGTTGTCTGTGTCTTGTTTCAGTTTGTGCCGACCTTGCACGTATTTCATTTCGACATTGGTAGTTAATATTTGATGTGAGCCGACTTGTGGCTGTGCATGCATTTAATGTAAGGTTTAATTTTGTGATAGGTTGACCTATGTCCACACAAGTATTTAAGGAGGTCTAGGGTTGAGTTTTAGGGGATACTCGGAGGATTTTGAACTGGATGTATATGTGTCTGGGAGTGCGAATTGGAAGTTGGATCGTGAATTTGAAAGTTGTATTTTTGTATTTGGCCGTAACACAAAAGGCCTTACAGCTGGGCATGTATGTTGATTACTTGATGAATCAATAAGTGTTCTCTCTTTCTTTCTCCTTTGGTTGTTGTTTGTGTGCTGTTTTTCATTGTGTTAACTCTTGCAAGGTGGTTTGGATAGTTGGGTGTGCCTTTGGCCTTAGTTTTTTCATTCCTCCCTGCGTTAGAACCAAAGTCTTCGGAATCTACATCGGCATTGATCCTGATTGTATATTCTAAGTTTATTCTTTCTACTACAATGAGATTATTGGATTCTTTAATAACATGGCATCCCATCTGTTCCAAATCACAACTAACACTTGTTTCAATTGTTTGACAATCTCCAAAGGCCGCCTGCAACTTTGTGATCAGCTTCCTCAATGTTTCCTCTTTGTAACTAATGAGACCTTGATATCTAAAGAACATCTCACATGACGGTAGAATGTCACATGAGACCAAGGCATCCAGATCCAATCTTACCATTTTATCCCAGTCATCAAGGATTTCTTTCAAGTTATCCGCTTCTTGAGTTAAAGAAGAAATTAAGTTTCGATCCATTTCATTCATCTCCTTGATGCCCCTAAGAACTGCAAATGTCTCTGTGATTGCTCGAGTTCCTTTATAAATGATTTCCTGTATGCAAGACTTGGCGGCTTCAGCAAGCTTTTTCTCCTTAGATGTTTGAGACATAACAACAACACTCTGAGAAGATTGTTGCTGAATGACCTTGTTCAGACGAGAGACCTCCTGTTTCCATTGATTTTTCGTTTCCCATAACTCATGATTGCTCTTTGATACATTAGCCAATGCATCTTGAGCATCTTGCAAACAACTCAAATGTGATTGCTTTCTGATTTCAACCTTAGTAAACCTGTAATCAGAGTGAATAAGTTCCTCAACAGGTTTGTCCACCAAAGGCTCAACAACTTTAACAAATTTGGTTTTATTGGAATCAATCAAGATCCTTGAAACAATTTTTTCTTTCAAAGATTTGGATTTGGTCTTCTTAACAGGGTGATTGTCCGGAGGAACAACCACTTTTCTCCTCTTCGTTGTTATTTTGCTCAACCATGTAGGTAGGCTGAAACCTTCATCCGTAGAAGTAGATACAGTAGAAACCATTGGCATTGATTCAGATTGTATTTCTGTTGTAATAGAACAAGACTCAGTCTGCACAACTGAAGGCATAGGAACATGCTGAGAAGACTTTGTCATCAAAAGTGCAAACCCTGTCAAAGATGTATCAAGTTGGGAAACTTGACCACTTGTAACAGTTGAAAAATCCTCAAACACATCCGCTAGATGCTCATATTGTTCATTTGCAGGGATGCGAGGAGCAGCAGAAGAAATAGGAAGAGCCACTGTGTTGATTTCCGAGACTGGAATAAGAGTGAAACTAGTGGAGAATGAATCCACATCATCAACTTCATACAGAAAAGGCTCTTCATGTCTAGAAGGTGCACAAGCTTGTGCATACTTTGGGGAAGATATGATCATGATTTCCTCTTCTTCATCTGAATCTTCTTTATCAGATTCTGTTTCCAATTCTTCTTCTGATTCTTCCTTTGATTCTTTAATTGGTTTAGAGATTTGACATGATTTGGCTCCTTTTCCATCCTTCAATTTGAATTTGAGGGAACCCTTAGCATTAGAAGATGAGGCACCATCTTTCCCTATGATTTCCAGTTGTGACTTCCTGCCAAGAGGACCAAAACTTCCACAATCCAAGCCCATCTTAGGATTTACTCTTTTAAGGCCTTTATTTTTCAACCACTTGTTGGTGTTTACCAAAATGGATTGAAATCTGTCGATGATAGATGTACCGTCCTTTTGTTGCCATTGGATAGGAAAAGGGCACTTCTTATCAAAACTGGTTTGAAGAAACTCCGGATCAAGGATTTGTCTATCATCTTCAACTTGGAATATGAAGGGATATCCAACATGTTAAAATTGATTATTTGTTGTAGGGTTAATCTGCAGTAGTCCATCTTCATAATGTCAAGCTTTGTCCTCGTATCATTCCAGATGTCCTCGATGCGATGAACATGAGTGTAAGCTCTTTTCATTTGAGAATTCATCTTTCGGTAATCAAAGTCAAATCTAGCTTTGCACTTCTTCAAAGTGATCAATTGCAACTCTGCTTCCATGTTCTTTGCTTTAGGTACAAAAATAATTGAATGGTTGCTAATAGACAAAGGTTTAGCTGAGGTAATGTTGAAACCAGGCTTATGCATAGCATGCTGAGCATTCTACACGTCCATGAGCTGTCTAGCTAGCTCCATCAAGATGATTCGATCTATAGCATATCTAGGTAAGGTATACGGCTCGCGTTTGAAATATCCAGTTCTCAAGTATGTGAAAGTTGGAAATTGAATGAAAATCCAGCCGTATTGGTTCACCTTCTCCCATGCTGCATGAGATACTCTTCTAATAGATAAATGTTTATTGATCAAACACCAAAAATGCCCAAAAAAGGCATTTTGGACTCTTCTGTAATGGAATTTACTATTCGCCAAAGTGATTTGGTTATAGTAATCACAAATAGGAACTTGAAGACGATCTCCCTTGGTTGAAAGGCTAGAGAAAGATCCCATGGCAGCAACAATGTAAACAAGGTAAGAGTTCATGTAGAAGGGTACCAAAGTTCCCACATTGAATATCTTTTGGCAAAGTGCAGTTTTGATGAGCTCTTCCCAAAAGATGTGTTCTTTATTCTCCATGATTTGAAACATGAACTTATACACCCATGGCTCGAAATCAGTAGAATCTTTAAGGCCACATATTCTGTTGAGAAGGATGATGAGATCCTTATACTTTTGTTTGAAGTTAGATTGATGAACAGTCTTTGGCTATCTTAAGAAGTTATTTCTTTTATTGTCTAACCAATATTGGTTGACATACTTCTGATAATCACCTTTCTGCCCATTCCAGCATGCCAAAGATGATTCTTTGGTCAAATCTGCACATTTTGCTTTATGTGGTACCTTGAAGATTTGTTCAATAACCTTTGAATCGAGCCTAATGACAACCTTGCCATCAACGTCCTTGATAGTCTCTGTCTTTGGAGTAAAACGCCATGCACATCCTTGAATGAAATCAGGTTCTATGGCCTCCAGAGGGAAAGTAGACACCAAATGAATGCTACTTCTTTTGATACGCTTCATGTCCATCATGACCAATCTTCGTCTCCATCACGTTATCCAGAATAGATATGACTGATGAGGGAGCTGCATGAGCCAATTCATTATCAGATTGATATTTCATTTTGCCTTTGGATTTTGATGGTAAGGACATGTCTTGTGCTTGTATTGCAACACAAAAATCCCAAAACATAAATACATCATCAGATGGAATCGCCATACAAGTCAATTTGTGATCAAGAAAGATTTGGAAACAATTTGGAGACTTGGTAGATCCAATGAAATGATCTCAAAGAAATCATATGCATATGCAATGGATGAAAATGAAATGAACAGAAAGTCGAATGAAGTGTTATGAAGGTGGAAGAATGGAAGATGGAATGAACTAAAATGAGAATGCATGAAGGTGGAATGCATGGGAATGCCTGCGAATGAAAATTGCTGATCTTCAAACGTAACATAGGGTTTTCAAGGCATTATTGCATGAAAAATGAGTACATGTAAGTGTGAATGGAGGATGAGATGGAAAGCGTGGAAAGACGTGGAAGTATGAATTTGCTCATGGAGGCACAAATGCATATGGAGGGATGCAAATGAAAAATGGAAGAGGGATAATGTATAATAATTTGAACTTAAATTTTATAATTCAAAATGCTGAATGTATATCTGAGAGGAATTTTGTCAAACAGTTCTCAGACAACCTGGATATGCTCTGATACCACTGTAGAAATCTTAGCTAGTTCTGATTAATTAGTTAAATGTGAGCCTTGAAGTATTATGACAAACAGTTGACGTGAAATCAGAGATTCTCAGAACTCATGCATGCAATACTCAACATCTTATGAAATAATGGCTCTGGTATGGTATTCAACTTGACCAAAAGGGATAATACTGTAATTAAATTTTAAAGAACTAAGCCCAAACATTTATGATAGTATACTTACGTGCCACGTTCGGATTCATATAACAGTCCCACTCACATTGACAAAGTAAAATATTGCAAGAGATTTATAAGAGTGCACAGACCCATGCAAGGAGAATGTTGTTGGAACTTTTGATCTACTCCCGCATACAACCCAGTTAACCTTCTTGATTTCCATCCAACCTGTTGCCGGCAGCCGTATGATCTCCAAATATAGGGAGCATAGCACTGAAGGTAAGAGTCGACTTCATCCATGGAGAGTATAACCCAATTGCACCATCTGAAGTTTTTGTGAATAGTGCCGAGCTCACCCCATGATCCTCAGCCTTTGCTGTCTTGGTGGATGCGTTTGTTGTATCTGATTGGAAATGACCTACTCAAACACTTCCTAGAGTTTTGACGTGAGCCTGCCTTGGATTCGTAATCCCTCACTGAATACTCTCAGCCTGTAATTGCAATCCGGCCATGTAATATCCGTAGAAGGTATATAATCTGTCAGAATTGTTAACTTCTTCCACCTACGACATCAAGTTTGAACATACCTCCTTTGCTGACTACTCACTGCTAAATCTGATATGCTCTAAATGCCTTATTATATTCCACTGTAGAATAAACCAAAGTGCACTTACTTGTAGTTCATCTCAACTTGCCGATTTTTGCCTAGTATTGTTAATTTTTCAAGAGGAGGAATTGGGGTGACGTCCAATTTTCGTCAAAAACTCGAGGGATTTCATCCTCAGAATTTGCCCAGTCACATCAAAGCAACCTGAACTTCAAAATATTTGAGTTCATAAATTCTTGTGTGTAAATCCGAATGCAAGGTCCTTTTATAACCTCAAAGTGAGGGAAAAACATTGAAATAAGGGATGTGGGATAAAACAACATTTTCGTCCTGTAGTCACTCAAGTCACTTGATAAAGTAAATGACTTTATAAGATGAAGTAACTTTATCCACACATTTTATTATAATAACTGGAGTATTTAAGAAAAATCTCCAATGTGACTGGTAGGCATCTTGATAGTTAGTACCCTTAATCTATCTGGATGTGGAGATAGATTAACTTGGCACCATAACACTAGTGTGGAGAAGGGGACATGACAGTCCTCCCTCTTTGGGATTGCTTGCCCTCAAGCAATCTCAATGCTAGGTGCTGCAAAATAGACTCACCTTCCTAGGTGGCGTCCTCATACAGTGTCTTTCCAATGAACTAGATATTCTCTGATAGTCCTATTATGTAGCTTCCTTTCCCTGGTTTCAATTACCTCTTCCGACACCAAAATAGGTTTACCCACCTCATCAAGCGGGGGCAAATTCGTTGAAGGCACAATTTGTTGACCAATAGCCTTCTTGAGGCATGAGACATGAAATACGTTGTGGATTCTGTTGTCACCTGACAAATCCAACTCATAAGCAACTTCTCCCACCCTCCTGGTGATGCAATAAGGTCTGTAAAATTTGGTCTTAAGTTTCTCTGATCCACTTTTCTTCAAGGAGCTCTGTCTGTATAGCTGTAGGCGAAGAAAAACCCTGTCACCTAGCTCAAAACTCCGCTCAGTGTGATGCCGATCAGCATATAACTTCTGCTGGTTCTATGCCTGCTGAATATTATCCCTAAGAGGTTTGAGGATGTCTTGGTGATCCAAAATCCAATCTTTGGCCAATGGCACCCTGCCGTCCTGTAAGGCTAAATCAATAAAAGAGAGAGGCTCATAACTATAAAATGCGCAGAAAGGGGTCATCCGAATAGACATATGATAAGTGGAGTTATGACAATGCTCCCCCAAATATAGCCACTTAACCCATGCTCTCTACTGACCTGCAATGTAATTCCGCAAGTACCCTTCCACCCATTTATTCACTATTTTGGTCTGACCATCCATCTGCGGGTGATAGCTAGTGCTAGGGGTTAACTCTGTACCTGTCAATCTAAAAATCTCCTGCCAAAAGGTGCTGAGAAACCTACTGTCCTTGTCACTCACAATAGTCCTAGGTAATCCATGGAGACGAAAAACCTCTCGAAAGAACAACTTAGCCACCTGAGGGGCTAACCAATTCGCGGCAATCTCGAAGAAGTGCGCGAACTTAGTCAATCTGTCTACCACTACAAAAATGCAGTCTTTGCCCTGGGCCCTAGGCAGCCCTGTGATAAAATCCATGGAGATACTCTCCCATCTCTGAGCTGGAATAGGGAGAGGCTGAAGTAAACCTGCAGGAAAGCCCTGTTCAGACTTGTTTTGCTGACAAGTCTCAAACTCTCTAACATGCTGCAATACATCGTCCTTTAACCCCTTCCAGGAAAATCTCTTCCTAATCTGCCTGTAGGTTTTGAAAAAACTTGGGTGCCTTGCTGATGGTGTATCATGTATGGTGTGCATAATCTCCCCCTTTAGTTTAGATTCGGGTACTAGGTAGATTCTATTTTTGTAATAAATAACATCATTCATTACTTTGTACCGCTCATCCTGAAGTATACCATCCATAATCTGACATGCACAAGCATTTTTAGAATACTCCACTAACAGCTGAGTCCTCCAATCTGCCGAAATCTTGGAAATGGTGTAACACTCTAGCACTGGGGGTCTTCGGGAAAGAGCATCAGCTACTATATTATTTTTCCCCTTAACATACTCAATGTCAAAATCGTAAGCTTGGATCTTGCTAACCCATTTCTGCCGTCTTTCATTCAATTCCTTCTGTTCTAGGAAGTAGTGTAAGCTGTTATGATCAGTCTTCATTGTAAATTTACTTCCCACCATGTACTGCTTAAATTTTGCTAAGGCATGCATTATGGCTAGCATCTCCTTATCATAAGTAGAATATGGCGATTTGCTGCCCTTAAGTTTCCTGCTCTCAAAAGCTATGGGATGATGATCTTGCATGAATATTGCGCCTACTTTGCTTCTCGAAGCATCGCACTTCAAAACAAAGGGTTTAGAAAAATCAGGAAGTGCTAGCACTAGACATGTACTCATCACTTGTTTCAGTTTATGAATGGCTGCCTCTTAATCCTCTGTCCACCTAAATGCTTCTTTCTGTGTTAGATCGGTAAGGGATGCTGCTACCTAGGAAAAACCTTTGGCAAATCGCCGGTAATAGGAACAAAGACCAAGGAAACCCCGCAACTCAGATATATCTCTCGGTGGTGGCCAACCTAGGATTGCCCGTATCTTTTCTTGATGCACTTTAACCCCTTCAGCACCAATCACATGACGCAATTAGAGAATCTCGGTTAGCCCAAATTCGCACTTAGAATCTTTTGTGAATAAGAAATGTTCCTCCATGAAACTAAGGATCTCATCCTAGTGCTGCAAATGTTCTTCCCAAGTCTTGTTAAAGATTAATAAGTCATCAAAGAAAACCAACACACTCTTCCTTAGCTGATTTTTGAAAATATAGTTCATGTATGACTGGAAAGTGGTTTGTGTGTTAGTGACCCCAAATGGCATCACCAAGAACTCATAGTGTCCGTAGTGGCATCTGAAAGCTGTCTTATGCACATCCTCCTCTCGGACTCGTATCTGGTGGTATCTTGATTGAAGATCTATCTTCGAGAAATAAACAGCCCCATAAAGCTCATCCAATAACTCATCAATGTGGGAATCGGATACCTGTTTTCGATGGTCCTCTTGTTCAGGGCGCGGTAATTTATACACATCCAAAGGGTGTCGTTCTTCTTCTTAATCAACACCACTTAAGAGGCAAAGGGGCTAGAGTTGGGTCTGATATGTCCCATATCTAGAAGTTCCTTGATCGTCTAATCTATTTCCTCCTTGTAGTGCCTGGGGTGACGATAAAGAGTGGTAATGACGGGTTTGACACCCTCCTCTAGCTCAATGATCCGCTCAAACCCTCTATCTGGTGGAATTCCCGAAGGTATATCCTCAAACACCCTCCTGTGCTTGTCTAGGACCGATTAAATGTCACAATGGTATTGCTGTCCTATATCCTGTGTCTCCTTGGAAGAGATGAAGCACTGTGTTGCCCATTCTATATCATCATGCCTCAAAATGGCTTCCATCCTGTGAGCTGTTATCAATTTGGGCCCACTATCTGGTATGGCCTTTAGGACTACTAATCATCGCCCTGTGAGAATTCCAACTGAATGGTCTCGTGATCAAAAGTGTACCTACAAAGAGTCCTCAACCATTGTCTACCCAGAATGGTATCCAACCCATCCAAATCAACAACATAGAAATCAGTCTCTAAAAGATAATTGTCAAACTGTATTTGAAGGTTGGCTACTTTGTCTGTGCATCTCAAAACCTCATCGCCAACTACCTTCACCTCAAACTTGGGTATGTTAATTGTCTGCAAACCTCTCCTAGATAACATCCATGTGCTAATGAAATTATGGAATGCTTCTGTATCCAAAAGACATACAATGTGCTGTCCCCTAACCACACCCTTCACTCTGAAAGAATGACATGTTGGATCACTAGAAAGAGTGGCTATAACAGGAGGCTGTTCCGTAGTGACCTTTTTGTCTTTAAGGGGTTACTCCTCGACTTCTTCCTCCTCACTGTCCTCAACATCGTCACCTTCCTATTATTCTCCCTAATCCTCGTAAAGAACCTCAACATAGTGAATCTTGCCTTTACCAAGGCACTTGTGATCGGGGGTCCAAGGTTCCCTGTAGGTGAAGCACAATTTCTTCCTCCTGAGTTCATTATGAGTCCCAAAATCCAATCTGGGCGGCTCTAGTTTTTGCTGGCTTTTGTTTCCTTGAGTCAATGTAGATCCTTTATAGGGTTTCTTCAGAGGCTGTAATAGTGATGAAAGTGAATCCAAATCATGAGCCATCTTAATCACGTCATCCAGGGTGTTTGGTTTAAGTACCTTAACCAAACCCCTAAATTTGTCCTATAATCCCTCTATGAATAACATCACCTTGCACTGTTTTGACATATCTGGCACCGTAACTGATATGCACTGAAACTCATCAATGAACTTATCCAAAGACCCAATCTGACGTAACTGAGCCAAATCCCTATAATAGACTTCAATATCTTTCTTGTCAAAGCAAGTAATCAGCTTGGAGCTAAAAATCTCATATGAAGTTATGAGACCATGATCCTGGGTGACTAATCCATGATGCCACCAATCATATGCAGCTCCCTCAAGGTGCATTGTTGCAAATCTGATGGCTTCCGCTTCAGCCATGGGTTTAAGTGTCAAATAGGTATCAAGCTTGTGAATCCAAGCTCTAGCTGATGTATGACCATTGCCATTGAAGGTGGGGAGAGTCAATTTGTTCATAACATGTTTTAGGTCCCTGCTAGGTGCCCTCAGTCTCCGATCCTGCTGTTGTCTATCAGTCTCTCTTTTCTAATTTAAATACTGGACATAGGTCAGATTTTGTTAAATAGGATCCGCAAACAAATCCCACTCATCAAACATTGCCATAACATTGTCTGGTAATAAATTTGGAGCTGTTGGTGGTACTGCTTCTTCTACATTTAAAACTGGCATTAAGGGCCTGCTAGTATTATGTGTGGGAGCTCTAGCTGCTTGGGGAGATCCAGCTATATTACTGCCTCCATTGTGATGGCTTGGAGCTCTTCTATGGACCGGGATCAATTGCTGCATAGTACCTACTAATTGCTGAAGAGCATTAGCAATGTTGTTCTATCCATCTCTGATAGCTTGCAACGTTTCCCGAACTTCCCTGTCCTGTTTAGTTTCATTATGTGCCATTTGAACATTGTTTTTTGGTTCAGCCTGTGCCAAATGATCAACTTGTTGAGTAAAATCAGTTTGTTCACCTGTTTCAAATGTTATTTCCTCATCCACTGTAAAACTATCTTCAATCTCAATATGATTTGAAGAATCTACTTGTTGTGGTTGTACGTGACTGAATTTATGTTGTCTTTTACTCATTCCTGACTGTCATTTTGGAAAAAAATTGCTCTGCAAAATATCTGTTATGTCCCACACGATGGCAGGTCTTGTGGCTCTGATACCACTATAATAATCTGAACTTAAATTTTATAACTCAAAATGCTGAATGTATAGTTGAGAGGAATTTTGTCAAATAGTTCTCAGACAACTTGGATATGCTTTGATACCATTGTAGCAATCTCAGCTAGTTCTGATTAATTAGTTAAATGTGAGCCTTGAGGCATTATGACAAACAATTGCCATGAAATTAGAGATTCTCAGAACTCATGCATACAGTACTCAACATCTTATGAAATAATGGCTATGGTATGGTATTCAACATGACCAAAAGGGATAATATTGTAATTAAATTTTAAAGAACAAGCCCAAACATTTATGATAGTATACTTACATGCCATGTTCAGACTCATATAACAGTCCCACTCACGTTGACAAAGTAAAATATTGCAAGAGATTTATAAGAGTGCACAGACCCATGCAAGGAGAATGCTGTTGGAACTTTTGGTTTGCTCCCACATACAACCCAGTCAACCTTCTTGATTTCCATCCAATTTGTTGTTGACAGTTGTATAATCTCCAAATGTGGGGAGTATAGTACTGAAGGTAAGAGCCGGCTTTACCCGTGGAGAGTATAACCCAACTGCAGAAGTTTTTGTGAATTGTCTCGAGCTCACCCTGTGATCCTCAGCCTGTGCTATCTTGGTGGACACGTCTGTCGTATCCAACTGGAAATGACCCGCTCAAACACTTCCTAGAGTTTTCACGTGAACTTGCCTTGGATTCATAATCCCTCACTAAATACTCTCAGCCTGTAATTGCAATCCGCCCATGTAATATCCGTAGAAGGTATATAAACTGTTAGAACTGTTAACTTCTTCCACCTACGGCATTAAGTTTGAACATACCTCCTTTGCCGATTACTCATTGCTAAATCGAATATGCTCTAAATGCCTTATTATATTCCACTGTAGAAAAAACCAGAGTGCACTTATAGTTCATCTCAACTTGCCGATTTTTGCCTGGTATTGTTAATTTTCCAAGAGGAGGAATTGGGGTGATGTCCAATTTTCCTCAACAACTCAAAGGATTTCGTCCATAGAGTTTGCCCAGTCACATCAAAGCAACTAGAACTTCAGAATATTTGACTTCATAAATTCTTGTGTGTAAATCCCAATGCAAGGTCCTTTTGTAACCTCGAAGTGAGGGAAAAACATTGAAATAAGGGATATGGGATAAAACAACATTTTTGTCCTGTAGTCAGTAAAGTCACTTGATAAAGTAAATGACTTTATAACATGAAGTAACTTTATCCACACATTTTATTATAATAACTAGAGTACTTAAGAAATATCTCCGACGTGACTGGTAGGCATCTTGATAGTTAGTACCGTTAATCTATTCGGATGTGGAGATAGATTAACCTGGCGCCATAACACTAGTGCGAAGAAGGGGACATGACAGTCCTCCCTCCCCAAGATTGCTTGCCCTCAAGCAATCTCAATTCTAGGTGCTGTAGAATAGACTCACCTTCCTAGGTGGCCTCCTCATACGGTGTCTTTTCAGTGAACTAGATATTCTCTGACAGTCTTGTTATGCAGCTTCCTTAACTTGGTTTTAATTACCTCTTTCGGCACCAAAATAAGTTTACCCACCTCATCAAGCGGTGTCAAACTCTCTGAAGGCACAATCTTGTTGACCAACGGCCTTCTTGAGGCATGAGACATGAAATACGTTGTGGATTTGGTTATCACCTGGCAAATCCAACTCATAAGCAACCTCTCCCACCCTCCCGGTGATGCAGTAAGGTCCGTAAAATCTAGGCTTATGTTTCTCTGATCCACTTTTCTTCAAGGAGCTCTGTCTATATGGCTGTAGACGAAGAAAAACCCTGTCACCCAGCTCAAAACTCCGCTCAGTACGATGCTGATCAGCATATAATTTCTGCTGGTTCTGTGTCTATTGAATATTATCCCGGAGAGCTCTAAGGATGTCTTACTGATCCAAAATCCAATCTTTGGCCAATGGCACCTTGCTGTCCTGTAAGATTAAATCAATAAAAGAGAGAGGCTCGTAACCATAAAGGGCGCGGAAAGGAGTCATCTGAATAGACATATAATAAGTGGAGTTATAGCAATACTCCCCCAAATACAACCACTTAACCCATGCTCTCTGCTGATCTGCAATGTAATTCTGCAAGTACCCTTCCACCCATTTATTCGCTATTTCGGTCTGACCATCCGTCTGCGGGTGATAGTTGGTGTTGGGGGTTAACTCTATACCTGTCAATCTAAAAATCTTCTGCCAAAAGGTGCTTAGAAACCTACTGTCCCTGTCACTCACAATAGTCCTGGGTAATCCATGGAGACGAAAAACCTCTCAAAAGAACAACTTAGCCACTTGAGAGGTTGACCAATCCGCGACAATCGCGAAGAAATGCGCGAACTTAGTCAATCTATGTACCACTACAAAAATGTAGTCTCTGCCTTGGACCCTAGGTAGCCCTGTGATAAAATCCATGGAGATACTCTCCCACCTCTAAGCTGGAATAGAGAGAGGCTGAAGTAAACCTGCAGGGAAGCCCTATTCAGACTTGTTCTGCTGACAAGTCTCGCACTCTCTAACATGCTACAATACATTGTCCTTTAGCCCCTTCCAGGAGAATCTCTCCCTAATCTGCCTGTAGGTTTTGAAAAAACTTGGGTGCCTTGCCGATGGTGCATCGTGTATGGTGTGCATAATCTCCCTCTTTAGTTTAGATTCGGGTACTAGGTAGATTCTATTTTTGTAATAAATAACATCATTCATTACCTTGTACCGCTCATTCTGAAGTATACCATCCATAATCTAACATGCGTGAGCATTTTAGAACACTCCACTAACAGCTGGGACCTCCAATCTGCTGAAATTTTGGAAATGGCATAGCACTCTAGCACTGGGGAAAAAAACTGGCAAGCAATAAGAAAGAAAAACATAACTTTGGAAAGTGCCTCAAACATGCCAAGATGCAAAACACTTCAACACTCAAACTCGAAATTGGAACTTGGGAAAGAACTAAAAATATGAAAATGAACTAATTCTTCATTTTAAAAGGAAAAATGCACTTTCCATGGCATAGATTTCAACAATTGACAATCATCAAGCATTCATGTGCATAAAATCAGCAAGATAAGCACAAATTAAATAACAAGAAAGAAAGAGTCCACTTACATGAAGATTAAGTGCCAAAAATGAAGGAGAAAGATGCTCCAATGTTGAAAAATTCTCCAAAAACATTTGAATCTTTCAACCTTTTACAAATTCGAATTGGAGAAGGCAGCAATTAAGGAATATTTGTTAAAAGATGCCAAAACGTGCCCTAAGATTGTTCCAAGCTCCGTTTTTGGGATGATCATGCTTGGGATGTTTTTGGTGAAAAGTGTTTTTCACCAAGATGCAAGATCAAAAAGATTTGGTGTTTAATCACCAAAATATGCATCAACATGCAATGCAATCCCCAAATGAAGCCAAATCGATTTGTATTGGAGCAAAAACATAAATAAAAAATGGAGTTATTTGTTGATTTCTTCAAAAATGTGCCCTAGATTTGAGCTTCCAAAAATGTTTTTGTGCTTGTTAGATCCATTTTGAATGCAAGAAAACTCATTGCCAATCAAAAACGCCTCCAATGGAAAAGATTTCATGCAAATCCATCAAGAAAATCTCCATTTATGATCAAAATTGGGTTCATGGATGACAAAGACATGCATTTCTTCAAAATCAGACTTTTTGGAGACCAATACACATATTAAAACATGCTTTAGTTTAAATTCAGATCTTTTAGAGTCAATGGCATGTTTTAAAATTTGCAAACAAGGCAAATCGAACCTTTTTGGGTCAATATTATAATTTAAAATGTGCAAGCAATCAAAATCAGACCTTTTAGAAGGGATGCACATTTTAAGTGATATCTCATATTTTGGATGCAAAGACATCAAAAAGGTCCACTTTTGATAGCCTTTTGATGTAATGACATCAAAAAGGTCCACCAAGTTGAATTTTATATGCAATGACATATAAAATGTCCACTTTTGATGGATTTTACATGTAATTGCATATAAAATGTCCACTTTTGATAACTTAGAGTCATTTAATTCACTTAATTTCACAAAAAGGTTACTAAATGGGTCATAAACAATATTTATATATCATATTTAAAAATATAACATGTAAACATCGTTTAAAAGTAACATTTAATTGAGCATTTGATTTATAAATAAAAAATTAAACTAGAACTATATAGTTATATAGTCACTTTAAGTGAAAAATTTAAAGTTAAAATAACTTAAAAACATAACAAAAAGTGAATATAAGTTATGTTTATCAAAAAGTGAAAGTCAAATGAAAATATAACATCATATTTTTAATTTGTGTTGTTGCACCAAAAAGGTCCACTTTTGAGGCACTACAACGGGCATATCTCTTGATTGACAACTCCAATTGAGCTCTAGGTTATATCGAATCAAAGGGAAAAGTGAAAGGCATGACATGAGTAAAACCAAAGGATTAAAAACCAACAAATGCAAACTCAAAAGCAAAGAAATGTCAATGAAAGCCTCAAAAATCAAGCAAAGGCTCAACAGAAAGCAAAACGAAAGACTTGATGAAAGACTTTAGTAAAACAATTTGATATACAAATTGAAATGGATTGATCGATCAACATTAATAAATTGAATATCAAATTCAAACTTAGAGACACACGAAACTAGCTTGAAAAAGTTTCGTGCTGTTACCAACATTTTGTGGTGACAAAATGCACGACAACACTCCCTATTGCACTACTAACAAAAGAGACTCTTAAATTGATAGGTAACAAGTTAGGGAAATATATAGGTTCTGTAGAAACTAAATTGAGGTTCTCTAGTCCAATTATCATAGTGAGTATGGATGCCAACATTTGTAAACCTATGCCTTTAAAGATCTACACTAAGTGAAGTTCACTCATAATATAACCAAGATTTGCGAAAGGATCATTTATAGAGGAACCTGCATCAGCTTCTTCGATCTCTTATTGAAGCCCTTCTTTTCCTTATCCTCCGTTGGACACATATTATTCTTAATAAGGAAAAGGGAGGCTTTGACATTGTGGAATCCCTAGTAGCGGTTGATTTGGAAGAGGGGAAAATAAGAGAAGATGCACACTCTCTCCCCTCGATTATAGTGGCAACTATTATCTCTGTGGATCAGGGAGGGGAGGCTTCAGGATTAATCATGAATGCTCCCCTTTTAGCCTAACCGAAGTTAGAGATAGCTATAGACAAAGCAAAGGGTGAGGAAGATTTCAAGCAAGATCTTAGCGAACATGTGGGGGTAGAAACCACAGAGGTAAGGGATAAGCCTCAAAAAGACATTGTAATAATATATATGAGGAAGGAGGCTTTAGAAGTGAAAAATGTCAAAGGAGAGAGGAAAAGGATTACAAAGGAGGGGATCACATGGATAATGACAGAGATATCCAAGAGGAAACATTATGTCCATCAAACCCTTCAAATGAGAAACCCAATAGCCAAGCTAGAGTGGAGGAAGAGGTTAGGATCATTTGCAAACATTTATGCGAGTTTGTAATTAATTAACTAATGAATGAATTTGTGGATAAAATTTGCGATGAGGAAGAACTACAAAGACAAAAGGAATTGTTGATCAAGGAAATTCTGAAAGGGGATAATCCGATGGAGAAAGTGGAAGTGGAACAACTGCTAGTAGCACTAGAAGATCGGGAACTAAATGATCAAGAATAGATGGGGATAGCCATGACTCAGCGAAGTAAGAGTAGCACTGATTGTGCAAAAACAAATAAAAGGAGCGGAAGAAAATCCGCACAGGAACTGAGAATGAGGGATGGATGTACTCATGGTCAATCCAAATTAACCGACATCTTCAATGCAAAGATGGGGAAGATCCTTCCCAAGTTGCCATGAATTTGCTAACTTGGAATGTTAAGGGGTTCAAATGCCCCTATCAATTAGTATGTCTTAAAATGCTGCATATCACAAACAAAAGCATAACTCATTTTATTACAAGAAACAAACCTAGACATGAATGATCTAGAGGGTTTTAAAAAGAAGCTAGGATTTAGGGAGTTATGGGGATTTCTAGCTAGTGGAGCCTGAGGAGGTTTTGCTTTCATATGGGACCCAAGGTTTTTGACTATAACATCTTTAGAAAATCATGAAAATTGGAGTTGTGGCTTAATAAGAAGCTCCCAAATGAAGTTGACCTTCAGGATTTCTAATGGGCATGGACCTATTCAAATATGGAGAACTCAGAGTTTGAAAAGAGATTGAAAAAAAATTAAGTGTTTATAAAGGAGAGATTTCAATCACAGGAGGGGATTTCACTACTGTAACTGAGGCATCAGAAAAATAGGGTGTAACTCAGAAACTCTCTAAAGCAGTAGTAGATTTTGAGGAATCGATTAATAGAAATGGACTGATAGATATTCTCACTTGTAGAGATAGCTTAACTTGGAACAATAGTAGAAAATGATTCAACTTTATGGGGATATGGTAGAATTACCCCTTACTTTAGAATCAAAAGTGAAACCCATATCAGGTTCAGATCACTACCCGGTTGAATTATGTATCATAAAGGATGAAAAGTTAGACAATTATTCTTTCAAATTTGAACAAATGTGGTTTAAGGATGAAGGCTTTCTAAAGATGATTGAAAAATGGTGGAACAAAATTGTGTTATTTGGGTCTAAACTTTACCAAGTGGTTAACAAACTAACAATTATGAAGCATATGCTTAAGGCATGAAATTTTGAACACTTTGAAAACAAGGAAGAATTGGAGAATCTAAACAAGAGGAGGTTATAGAGAAAGAGATGAATTTAGCCTTTATGAAAGAGAGAAATGCCTAATGAAGCATTATGAAGACATCTTAATCAAAGAGGAACTGTTTTGAAGACAAAAATCAAGAGAAACATGAGTAGATGTAGGGGATAGAAACACAAAATTCTTTCACAATTGTACAAAACAATAGTAGAATGACTATTAGAATCACTTCTATTCAAAATAAGAATGGGGAAAAACTGGGGGACCAAATGATATTTACAGAAGAGACAATAAAGTACTTTGAAGAAATCTTCAATAATAATGGTAACCAAAACCTAGGGGTACACGAAAGCATCATTAAGAACATCCCAAGGCCTATATCCAAAGAAGAAGACAAAACACTATTAGGAAAGTTTACTTTTGAGGAAGTAAGTGGGCACTTAAGCAAATGATCCCAGATAAACCTTTAGGATAAGATGGGTTTCCGGTATGTTTAAAAAATGTTCGGACTTCATTGTGATAGAGGTAATTGAGGCTTTAGGAGTACGGAATTCAAGGAAACTCCTTAGGGAGGTGAATAGTACCTTTATTGCGCTTATCCTGAAAAAGGAGAAATCAAATACCTTTAATGATTGTCGTCCTATAGCTCTTTGTAGTACTCTCTACAAATTATTCTATAAGGCTATGGCAATGAGAATCAAAAAACTTCTGCCAAACCTGATTAGCGAGGAACAAACATGGTTTATACATGGTAGATTTATCTTCGATGGAGTAATTATAGCCTGCGGCCATACATACCATTCAAAACAACAAAGAACCTAGTATGTTAATTAAACTAGATATTAAAAAAGCATATGATAGAGCAGATTGGGGATTTTTTAGGAAATGCCTTGAAGCCTTTGGGTTTGCAAGACAATGGGTGAATTTGATCTTCGAATGCATATCCTCTTCTAAGTTATCAATACTGGTAAATGGATCACCTATAAGCTTTTTTGAATATACAGGGGACTTAGACATGGGGATTCAATAACCGCTTTTCTTTACATCTTAATGGCAAAAGCATTAGGAAGATCAATAAACAATGCTAGGTATGAGAAGACTATTAAAGAAATAAGGATTACTAGTGATTTGGTACCCACCAACAGTTTGTTGATGACACTATGCTTTATGGACAAAGTACCATAGAGGAGGCAAAAGCATATAAAATAATATTGAGTCAATATACTAGCCATAAATCTTCTTCTTTAATACCCATCCTAATTTGGAGTAGCAAATTTGCCAAATCTTGAATTTCAAAAGAGGAAGTTTACCTTGTAAACACCTAGGGCTCCCTTTAGATAAAGGGGCATGTTTGACAAAATTAAGGGATCAGATAATAGAAAAAATCAAAAGAAAAATGGATTCCTAAAAAGGAAAATGGGTCTCTTCTGTGGGTAGAGAAATGATGATATAATCTGTCCTTTCAGCACAACCTATTTATCAATTATCTTATATTGATCTCCTTGGAAAAAATAGGGACAAAATCAATAGTCTCCTTGGGAATTTCTTTTGGCAGGGAACATGGGAAAAGAAAAAAATTTCCCTATTAACTTGGGACAAGGTATGCCAACCCAAAGATGAGGGAGGCGTAAGTATCAAGGATATCAAAATCCAAGGTAAAGCTTTAGGAGCTAAACTAGTATGGAGAATGTACATGAATCCATACCTCAAGTGGGCAAATCCTAATAAAGAAATATCCGAGCAATTATGATCTGATCAGCATATTCAGGGAGAAATCATCATCTAGAGGATCAAGAATTTGGAACTTCATGATGTAATTTAAATCCTCCATCTAGGATAGACTAACTTACCTGGGGATGAGGGAAGAAGTTATCTTTTGGCAAGACTCTTGGGTATGATACGGTGCTTTGGAAAAGGATGGTAAACTAGCCCAATTAAGATTAACACTTGAAGCTAGATGAGGAAAAAGAGTTATAGATTATGTGACCTTTGAGGATGGAGGAAAATGTTGGAAATGGAAGGATTTTAAGGACATGAACCTCTCGTCTAAAGAAGTGGAAGATCTAAAAAGAACCTTATCAAACATGAATGTAAGTTTCAATTTTGGAAAGGACAAATTGATGTGGGATGGAAGCAAGAGTGAGGAATACAACTCAAAGGAGGGGTATAAATTCCTTAGATCTCTCCAGATGAGCACAAAGGATTCCCTCCCTACGATATTATGTTGGAATAAAGCTTGTCTGCCTAAGGCAAGATTTTTCACTTGGTTGGTTTTAAATAGGAAGGTCCTTACCTCAAAAAGATTTAAGAAAATGGGATACCAAGGCCCAAGGAGATGTCCTTTATGTGAAAATGAGGAAGAAGTCATTGACCACCTTTTTTGCGTTTTCCTTATTCGAGTCAATATTGGAAATGGCTTTGTTCACAATTGCAGTGGGTATCAACATTTCCAAGAACTATAACAAATATGCTACATTGTTGGCCCCTCCATAGAAAGGATAGTATTTAAAGTTCTCTATGGATATCTACACCTTCCATAGTCCTATGGGAGTTATGGAAGGAACACAATTGAATAATTTTTCAGGATAAGAAGATGAATGTAGAACAACTTCTTATTAAAATTGAAACTTTTGTCATTGAACTTACCAAGAGTTGGGTTTGGAATAAATGAAAGGAGGCTTTAATGTCTCATTGGGATGAGAAAAATGAGAGGCAAGAGGATAGGTTTAAAATTATCCCCCCTCTATAGGAGCATTGAGGAATTTTCAAAAAGAAAATGAGAGATATGCCAATGACAACCACCCAAGGAAGGATGGTTTAAACTCAATTTTGATGGAGCTTCAAGAGGGAATCCGGGCATAGTGGGCATTTGTTGTAGTATTCATAACTCAGAAGGCATGGAGATAGCAAATTTAGCAAGATATGTAGGAATAAAAACTAATAATTGGGCAGAATTAATGGCTTAGTTGAAGGACTAGGACTGTTTAAAACTCTTGATTGCAAGAATGTAGAGATTGAAGGAGATCTACAATTATAATAAATGTTACAAGGAAAAGATCCCTTCATTAATTGGAGACTTGACTCAATTTTATCTAGAGCCCTCTCACTATATTAGACATTTGACAAGATCACAATCAATCATATATACTGGAAGGATAATCAAAGAGCGGATGAATTAGAGAATATAGGTATAGAAGGTCAGACATAAGAAGTCGAAATTTCAATATTGGATCTCCATCTGAATTAGGGATGTTTTAGATTTCTTATAATATCAACCATAGTTTTCATCTCATTATCTCGGAGAAGATTCAAGGGTCTGTCTTTAGCTTTTACCCACTGCCTACATCTTGCATCCTAAGATCATGTGATTGGATAGATAGATTCGTTGTGGAAGATGGTTTTGGAGCCTTGGAGAATGAGTTTGAGGTGAATTTGGAGGTTTTGGAACCATCTAGTTTGGACTTGATGGACATTTAGAATGACAGTGAACCTCTTTCCCTCCATTTTTATGCTAATAGGGTAACACAAGTTTATTACTGTTGTATTTTTTATGTAACTAAGATGACAAACACCCTTCGGTTAAACAAACTAGTAAGATATGTTTTCTCAACTGAGGAATGACTACTTCGATTTATTAGATGTATTTTCTCATGATTTAGATGTATATTTTACTGTTGTTTAAGAAAATGCTTTTATCACTTTACATTTCATTTCTATGCCCTTTCTATATTCATGTTTCCTGACTTTCCAGAGCTTTATCCTTAACATAAGTGCAAGATGTATTGCTTAGATTACATAGAGATCCTAATCAAAGGCAGAAGAAGGGACGGATGGGGAACGACCTAGAAGGAAGGTGGAAAAATCTAACTTGGGACTAAAAGTTGTTTATCTGGATGTATCCATGTACTTTATGATGTGTCAAGGCTTAGGCCATTATCTATTAAAAAGCAAACTTAGATTAGTATCCTCATTATATAATCTGTACTATGTTTTAATTACACTTAGATTTTGGGTCAAGGTAATTTAAAGGTAGCATAAAAAATTGGTTAAAATTAAGGCTTCCATGCTATAATGAAGGTTATGTTAGGGTTAGATTTAGTGTTAGCATTCAAGTATAAGATTACCATTCTAGGATAAAGCTTAGATTTAGGGTTACCCATGTATTAGAGTTTCTTTAGGGTTCTATTATAATTGCAATTAGTGTATGACTTAATTTAAGGTTGGAGATAGTTTTACGATAAGGATTCAATTAATATTAGGAATAGGGTTAAAATTATGATTTTTAAAGTATCTTATAATAAGGTTAAAATGTAATTAATGTTAATGGTTCTATATAAAATCCTAAACAGGATCATTATTTTGCCACTAATCGTAAACCTATTATCAACCCTCAAAATTAATTCTAATCCTAAACCTAATGCTAATGTTATAACATAAACTTTGTTATCTTGGATTTAGGCTATCGTTTTTAGTATCATTCATCGTGCATTTATTTGCACTTAGGGCATTTTGTGCTTGACTTCTTGTAATGTCTTCATTGATAGGGGGAAAATTTGATTGCAATTTGGGACATCACATGATTCAAATAGACAAGAAATTTTAAATATCTCCTCTTACGAGAGCAAGTATTGGGAAATAAAGTTATTCTATAGTAGGAAATTACATAGAAAAATATACAATCACATATAAAATTATATTCAATTAGAAATTTCTTGCAAGAAAACTATCTTGAAATTCATTTATTACTTTAAGAGGATTGACTTTTGTATTGAACATTGACTTCTATCTGTTTTCTTTATTATCATCGTAGTGATTCTCAATTCATACAAGAGTTAGTGAAGTTCAAACTTCTAAGACTTTTGTTCATTGTTGACTATCTTTTGTACAGTTTGCAATTGTTTTATCACTTCTGACCTATATGTCAGGATATAGTTAACTAAAATTGTTTGGTACATTACCAAAAATTTCATTTATCATCTTCAAAAATGCTTACTTGATCTAGTTCCTCATTGCAGTTGCTGCATTTGAAGCTCTAATAGGACTGCACTTGAGAATACACCAGGTTTGACTATGAAACTAAATTAGTTTAAATTTCCATTTAGGGGAATTTTTTTTTTTTAATGATGTTTTTCATATGTAGATTCTCTTTTATAAAAGATATAGTTAGTTTGGCTTCCACAAACTTATCTTTTCTGTCATGGATGTGTTGAAGGTACAAGTTTTAGCTAGATGGTTAGCTGCATTTATTTTATAAACTGTGCTTCATATCTGTGAAAGAAAGTTTGTAACTTTGTAGACAGTTAGGACTACATATTCTTCAGAACTTGTAATACCATCACAAGACCTGCTTATGACAACATAACTCCCCAAAACAACATCATAGAAACATCAATTTGAAAGGAAAGACTTTGAATAACTGAAATTTCAACTTGTAACATAAGATGGAACCTATTCCATGAAGTTGGTGTGAAGACCAATCGAAAAGCTTCCCAAGCCAAATATAAATGGTGCCGGATGGTTGGTTAAGACCGTCAACCAACACAACCTTTCAAAAACAACTAATTACACTGCCAAATTCTAACAAGACTAAACAAATTTGAAAGGTCTTCAGATGCAAAGTTTGTATATTATAGTAGAAGTGGCCACCACAAGCCTCTCAATTTTCTTAGACAGCTTTCCACTCTTCAATATTGATATGTTTGCCCAGGGAGGCTCCGAAAGTAGGCTCGTGCCGGCACAACAGATTCTTTTTGGCAAATGGTGAGGGATGCCTAAATAGCCGAAATAGGCACTCGACAATAGAAAAAAGGGCTATCAGCAGCTATGACTTCCAATCAAAACCAGTACCAATACGAAGCGCCCAGTTTCGACGCATAGATGCATGGCGAGACCATGAGCAGGAACAAAGCAATGGCAAGCACCGGGGTAGGGTGGAGAATGCGAATGAATCGATCTTCAAACACTCGACTTCTGCATGCAGAATTGATAGACTTTTTGAAAAGAAATTTTAAAAAGAAAAAAGAAAAAGAAAAGTGTCATCTTCTAGATGATATAAAACAAAATGGGGCAATTAAAAATGAAAATTAAGAAGGGGGCCGAGGGGACATCCTTGGAGCGAAAGAGACTAGTGTGGCTGAGTGTTGTTGAAGGCGCTAGGTAGTTTCTATCTCTAGTTGATTAGATGGCTTCACCATGTTGGCTGCCTCCATTACTTGCTTCTTTTTCTTTGCAAGCTCCACATCCATTCCTTTTAGCCCTTCCTTCATGGCCAACGCCTTGGTAATTTTTTCTTGCAGTTGTAAGTCCCTCTGTGCCAATTGCTCGCATAGTTTTTTGCCGTATTCTCCAGGGTAGTAACTCGGGAGTGTTCCTGAGCCAATTGTGTTTGGCTCTTCTTTGCCAACTCTAAGTAGGCTTTGCATTCCTATTCTTTCTGTTGGGTGGCCTTATGCTCTGCTATGCTTGACTCGTCTAGCGCCACAACGAGGTGCTTATGCTGTAACAATAGTTCTCTAAAATAAGTTTCTATGCGATGAAGTGTGAAGACAACACAACCATGATGCCTGCCAACTTGTGATGTTGGAGGCTGCCAAGCAGCCATCATCTCCATCTCTACTTGTGGCCACCCGATTGATGTCAGTTTTATGCCACTACAACATGTCGAATCGAATAATTTTCATTCCAGGATGAAACACGAAATCTCCCAGCTACCTTTTGATTAAAGGTGCTCATATGCTAAACAATGTATATGGATTGTGCGATCAAATGAGACAACTCTAAGTTTCCTTCTTACCGTGCACTTTTACTCAATTATAATGATGTGATATGTTGGTTATCACGAAGGGACTGACGTTCTTCATGCAATGGATATCAATTACTTCAACCATTTCCAACTAAATAAACTGCAAAGGGCTAAGTGTTTAGAAAGCTATTCTACTCCTAGAATGTAAAGATTGTGAATGTCTTTTCACTCTACTAGACTTAGTTTAGCTGTTAACATCAACTAAACTAGTCATATCTCCTAAGGCAAATGTGAGATGTTCAAACTCTTACCATTCTGTTATCACCATCAAAGGATGCTTATCAATGTGCAAATCATAGTTAAGCTTATGAATATGGCAGTTGACCATGCAAGATTGACTTACAATCAAAAAGCTGCTAGTGGTATTGCCTATGTGAGTTGAACAAAGATGCTTCCAAAATATTTTCCATTCAACTAAACACTATTTCTAATCAACATGAAATGAACTCCTAATCTACGTGAGGAAATGTGGAAGACATGTAATACTACAAAATGATACAAATAACTCACCATGATGACCACCAATGGATTAAGAACAATCTTGACAGTATCACTACAACAATCTCTACTAGTCTCTCCTCTTTATAAATGATTCAAGCTGCCCTTTTATAGAGGCTTCCAGTACAATGAATGTCTGTGATCAATTCAATTTCAAGGGCCAAGATTAATCCAACAAAGCCTTAGGTCAACTTACTACTGCAGGCATTAAATGCTGGTCAATTATTAAAAGACACCACCTTGTGAACCAATAAGAAAATTACAATGCCTTGATTGACCAATGAAAAAATAGTTTAGCAAAAGCTTATAGAAGGCACCAATCAATGGAGAAGTGATAAAATGCTCCATGGGCTTACAACAAATCCTTCTTTTGAAGATAGTTTCCTTTGACTATTTCCCTTCTATAAAATTTAATCTGGACATATTATTGTTGAGCTCTTCCATAGGAACACTTGGCATAATTTCATTGGTTGAAAATGGATGAGTGCTAGCTCAACATGTTGATCTTATAGACTTGATTAGTCTCTTGCATATGAGAAAATATCTCTTAATACCCAACATCATCAAGCCTTCAATTGTGATGGCTCATATGCCTAGATTGTTTCATTTTGATGAATTTTCTCTAAACTTTTCATCTTGATATCTTCTCATTGTTTTTGCTTTGATCTTGCTTGTACCTGAAATCATGATGTCATCTTGATGTCCAGTCCTTGGTCTTGTACTGGTAAGTGTGGCATTTTGTTGGACCATCCAATTAAACTTGGATTTTGATAGGAAATTCAAGTTTTTATGAGTTTTTCGTTTGCTTGTAGACTTAGTCATGATGCTATACTTTGCACTTTGCATTCCAATATGGATGCCTTGAGCTTGATTTTGGATTTGTAGGCATCTCGCTTGCCGGATGAACAACTTGTGGTTTGATCATGCGCAAGGTTTCTATTTTGTACTTGATGTTGAAATTGTGCGTACATTTGAATACTTAGCTCCTTGACTTTGACTTCGAATTATCAATGCCATTGGCTCCTGCCATGCCTAACCTGTCACACAAGATGTTTTATTAATGCTTTGCATTTTATCAAAATTACATAGATTAGTACTTAGAGATATCAAACTTTCGTAAAGATATTCATCTAATTCTAAAAGCTAGACGTGTACAAGATTTCCAAAATCTGATTTCGATTAAATGAATGAAGGTTCCAAATTTAGAAAACATGAACACCATCTCCATTTTCATTCAATATCAAATCTGAAAATGTGTACAAATCTCTGTATCCTTTCAGTTCATCATAAGAAATCCACCTCACCTTTGTGCTAATGATCAAATTTTGCATGTAAAACTCAGATCCGCAAGTAATTCAAACCTGTATAGGCCTGATTTTTGGTTGGATCTGATTTTGATTCCTTCAAATTGTCCAAATTGAGTAGTTTGTTGCTGCTCCAAAACTCAAATGATTAATGAAAGTTTTGTTGCTGCTCTAGGAGAAGTTCGATCTGCTCTTCTTCTCTTTGGAAATTGCTTTGAATTGTGTGTTGAATTGGACTCAACACCCAATTTATACCCTTTGATTTTCAACGAATATGTGTCTCCCGTAGGGCCGACTTGGCCATGGAGAAACAAAAATTCAAATCAGAACACACTCTTTCATTAAAATCATTGCATTTGGCATTAAATTCACGGCCCTTGCAATACATTGACAATTAATAAAATTGATCTTCATTTAATGTTTGATTGCCAATATTAAATGTGTGCACTTAGTATCTTTAGACTTCAACTCCTCTAAGGCTGACTTCTTATATCTTCATTGAATTTTTCAGGCCAATAGAGAAACTCGGATTCACAAGGTAATTGGGCAGACCTCTAGCCATTTTTGAAAATTCTATCTCCATTTAGTGAGATTTATATGTGCATTTTGAAATTTCAAGCCCCATCGGGCAAGTTACACAAAGGTTCTTGGATTTCAATGTGCCATTGGGTGAATTATCATTATGTCCATTCCGAGTTTGATGCCTCATTGGGTGGGAACTTGGAGAACTCAGAGCTTTCATCTTCATTGGGTAAGATTATGCTATGCCAAATTGGAATTCTTGGCCTGGTCCCATGGGGCAAGAAACATTATGTATTTTGGAGATTAGAGCCCCATTAGGTGAATTGCACCATGTCATTTCGGACTACGTTGACTCATTGGGCAAATCATAAGATTTTCGGAAATTTCTGCTCAATTAGTCTAGCCTCTTGACCAATTTCAGAGATTTTTGGGTTCATTGGACCAATGTTTTTGGAAATTTTATCTTCATTGGGTTAGATTGCATCATACATTTCAGAGTTTTGCCTTCAATTGGGAAAACTATAAGCATTTTCTAAGTTCGCATGTGATTGGGCCAAGGCCTTGAAGGATTTCAAAAATTTGGTGTTCATGGGGCAAACCTTCATAATTTCCATTTGGAATTCTATGCTTGCTTGGCTGAAATCATTCAAACCCCTGCTAATTTGGAGATTTGAAGCCTATTGGGCAAACCTTATCAAGTCAACTTTGGAGTTTAAGGCTTCATTGGGCGATAATACCATGGCAATTTAGAGACACACCCTTCATTGGGCAAGCTACTTCAGTGATTTCAGAATTTTTAGGCTTTTTGGGCAAAGATTTCATGATATCAAATTGGAATTATATGCACCATGGGACAAACCACTTGAGAATTTCTGAAATTTACCTTACATTTGGCAAAACGTCTTGAGATTTTCGGATTTCATGCATGCATTGGGCAAGGCAAACAAGGTGAATTTCAGGATTGTTAGCTTCACTGGGCAACCACCATCAAGATAAATTCAGAGACACGCCCCATTGAGCAAAATACTTTACTTTTTTTCTTGCTCAGATTAAAACTCCTCACGGATTTGTAGTTCACACTTGCCTTGCTCAGACCTAGTATTTTCCAATCAAATTTACAAATTTAACACCCAATGCTTCATTTTTCTCTTTAGATTGTCTTGTCATCTTGAATTCAAACTTCATCTCAATTGAAAATTCCTTGCTCATTGACAACCTTGATCCACATTGAGTTCAAATTTGAAATTGTTAAGCCCTCTTAGGCCTGACCTAATTTGCTACTTTCCATGTGTTTCATGAATTGACCATTGCTATCTTGGTCTCGCTGTTTCTACCTCCCGATTTGAACACAACAACCAACCTAAGACATAGACTCTCGAATTGTTGCCAACCTATCCCTGAACTAATGCCTTTCTATTCCTTAACTAACACCTTCTGACAACTAAAGCAAAAAGGGGGGATACCCGTTTGCGATGGGGCGATGGTGTGAAAACCTTATAACATCTAGCCAAGTTCGCTGAAGGAAAGGAAACATTTGGGGTGTTGGTGGCTAGATTTGTTGTGCTGGGCATAGTGTAGAAGCCACGTCCCATTTGATAGTATCAGTTTGAGGTTTTAATTTTGCAATTAATAAGTTTCTCAATGCATTCTTAATGACTATTGTAAATATTTGAATTGAAATAAAATGAGATAATTGTGCATAGCTTGCAAGATAATTTGAATTTCATGCATTGGTACATGTTTTGGAATCTCAAAACCATTCAAACACAAACAAAGTAAAGACATGCATTCAGAAATTAGTAACTTAAATATTGCATGCCAGCGATTTGATGAAATTTCAAAAGGTCAAAATGGCATCTTTAAGGGTAGAACCAATTGGATCTTATAGTGGTATCAAAGTGTTTTCTTGCCATCCTGGTTGGGGTAGGATAAAATAAATTTAATAAAGAATTCCTATAGATGACATGTTAGCGATCAGCATTCTTGCAGTTGTTTTAGTCATGGAAATAATTGGGAGATTAATTAAATAGGGAAATTAGATGAAGGTTTGTAATGTCCCTGGATAAGGTGACTTAAAATATTAGGGAAATAAACACAATTTCTCCCACCTACTATGTCTAAATCTTACACTTGAATTGAATATTGGATATTAGCCTCTTATTGAGATTCAATCCACAATATCCGTACAATATGATATGGCTGAAAATTTGATATTCTGATATGACTGTAATGCCCCTTTTTGAGATCGCCTTATGATGAAGGGTTTATTGATTCACTTCCTTGCTTATACTCTATAACAACACTATGTGCAATTTCCCTCCTTTCTATTTCTCTATTATGAGGAGTACCAAGGTGCCCTGTATTCTCTCATGAATACTCTCTAACATCTATCATGTAAATATATCCCAGATTTCCTTAATATTCTATACCTTTGTTTAATCACCTTATATTTGTCTTTCTATTATTAATTCTTTGGTTTTATGTACCATCAATAGTAATGGCATGAGTCACCTTATTATAGCAATTGCCTTCTTTTATAATTCACATGGTTCATTCCTTGTACTTCGCTCCTTACATGTTTCTCTCCTTTATATGAACACCTAGTTATTTTTTGTTCGCTGCTTCATTAATTGTCCATATGTGTCTATCTCTTTGTCTTCCCTTCCTACCCCAATGTGAATCCTCCAGTCACTGCTTTATATTATTCCTCATGCCCTTTCATGAGGAGACGTTTCTCTTATATATTTAATCATATTAACATGTTAATCGATAATCACTATTGTTCTTATAACTGCCACGTTGATCATTGTTCATACATATCTTAATCAATCGCTTTGTTATGTATATTATTTTTATTAGTACTTCTTTCTTGTGTGCCTTTTAGAAATATACAACCATAATCAATAGATAGGTTGGCACTTCGTCCGATGATTATAATGAATGCCTTAGTTTACTGTCAATATTCTTTACTAATTGAATAGTCACAAGATAATAGAATATTTTTGTAAGAGAGTGAATGGTAGTACGAATATTTGCACTACGTAAATAGTATACTTGTGACAAAAGATTATAAAACACAATAAAACATGTAAGGAGTGATGTGCTAATAATGTGTAGAAATTACAACACGATGTTTCTTAAGATGAACTTGTGGCTGTCGGTATCTATCAAAGGAAACGCCATTTTTTTTAACATGGCCCCACTTATTTATGGGACATCGTTTATAATGAAGTTATTATAATAACTATAATTTATATTTAAATTATGAATTAAATTAGATAATAATAATGCTGATATTATTATTAATATTATTATGTTTTGGAAAAGATATATCATTAATAACTGAAAATGATTAGTTAAATAGAATATATATAAATCTTCATATTGATTATTGTAATGTGATTATCTTTTTTGATTATATACAATGATTCCCTCATTTGGCTAATAGTATATTCAAATAATTATCATTAATATATATAAGTTATATTGTATAATGCTATTATATTTGTACTAGATATTTATTGTGTTTTAATCATTTATAATTGTGGGTTTCCATTTTAGGAGGGGTCATGACAAGGTTACACCTCAAGATATAATGGGTGACAGAAGGAATGTAGTGCTTAG
This sequence comes from Cupressus sempervirens, assembly GCA_028749045.1. Lineage (NCBI taxonomy): Eukaryota > Viridiplantae > Streptophyta > Pinopsida > Cupressales > Cupressaceae > Cupressus > Cupressus sempervirens. The sequence goes on along the minus strand of CM053790.1, from coordinate 544,432,080 downwards.
CATGTTTGAGGAATATAACATTCTTCCTGAATATGTTAAGCAAAATTTATATCATTTTATGGACTTTCATCCAAAGCTCTATGGTAGACTTTCATCCAAAGCTCTATGGTATGATTGGTTTGCCGAATAAATAATATTATAGGATAGCTTGACATATGTGCAAGAAGAGTTGTTATGCGTGGCAACAAGCAAATGTTGTTTGGTGGTAGGTGGGTGAAAACTGAGGAAGAAGCGGGCACTAACAGTTCTGATTTTTATGGCAGCAGTTTTAGTGTTAAGTCTACTCACGAGATAGAAACCATTCCATCTATGAAAGATAGTTGCTTGGAGTTTCCTAGTGTAGACGCTCAAGATTTGGCTGTTAGAAATGAGTTATGTGATGCAGGTGTAGGCCACAACAAATTTGATTTTACTCATCATACCTGTGAGAATAAATATGAAAACTCAGTGGTTCGTAATAGGTCATAGGATCAGGTTTGGGATGGACAGACAATTACCTTGGAAGAAGTATGTGGAGATACTATCATTTTAGCAAATTCTACCTTACCAATTGAGCCACCCATTGAGGTTCTCTTTGTGGACAATTCTCTATTCGAGATGGATATGACATTGTCATATGACAATTCACTTTTTGAGGTTGATGTTAACCACTCACCTGAGTTGAGATTGGCACATTCTTCACCATTTGCGAACATAGTTCAATTTCCTATAGCAGCAATTGGTGATGTTTCTATGTACACGAATTATGGTTGTGAATAGGTTGAGGATGTGGCCACACTTAACATAGTTACAGGTGCAAATGATACAGTTTGGATGAGTGCATCTATAGAAAGCAACACAAAACCACATGTTGCATCAGGTGTTTATCTCCCAGGTTAAAGAGTTTAATGCATGCAAGAACAATAGAAAATGTAACAGAACACAGTATATCAGAGAAATCACAAATGCTTCTTTTTAATTCAATCAAGTGTTTGCAATATATGACATGGAAATGTAGAACAATAATTAGCACAATGTCAACATTACAATGATATTTGTCCGATGTAAGTACATGACATATATAAAGGCTGAAGGGGCAAGCCGTCGGAACCATTCCCAACTACCTACCCCTTGAACATACCAACAAATATTAGCAATACTAAGTTACCAGACAACATCATCCCCCCAAAAGGAAAGTCATCTCCAGACAACACAGAACAAAATGGGGATGAATACAACTATAGAATTACACAAAAGAAAATCAAGATTGAGTTGGGGGATGAGAGAGCGTCCTTGACAAGGAGGGTGTTGCTGGTGATGTAGATGCTACAAGTCGTGCTCTTAACTCATACACTTGCTCCATTTATAGCTTCAGGTTTCACTCAACTAACCACTATTGCTCCATAGAAACTTTCACCATGAAAGATGCCTCCAAACCCCCCTATCTTTTTTGTTGGCCACCTCCATAGCACTAGCCAGACAAGTCTCTACCATGCCCCTCACTGGGTGTTCCTCCTCCAACTAGTTGCCTTCACTGCTGCCCACACAACCCTCTCCCGAGCCAACTCATCTCTATGGTGCTCCTCGATCTCCTAGAGTCAATTAGCCAACTCTTCTTGGGAGGTCATTTTTGCCAACCGCTGGGTCTTAACCCCTGACGCCATATCCTAAGTCCTCAATTCACGATATTCCTCATAGAAGGCTGTTCCACCTTCCGTAGTAAGGATTGAACCCAACTCTCCGCTATACTCTATGAAAGGCCCCAATTCTCTAACATCTTCAAGGGCTCCATGACTAGCCATCCTTGAAAGCATTGGTGGAAAGTACTACCCCCTCTAACAAACTCCAGCAACTACTTCACCTACTCATCAACCACCACGTGTCCTTGTGACCGAGCAGAGATCACTATCTTCTTGGCTCTTCTAACCATATTTGTGATGTACTGATCCAAGTCACTAATCTCCCTCTGAGGCTCTCGTATGCCTACATCATGATCATTGTAATGCCCCTTCTCCCATCTTGAGTATTTGATGCTTAAAACCTGTAACAAATGTTAGTCGATGGAAAAGACAACGTAAACATATATGAATATAAAACAATTATTAATAATTAACAAGATGAATATTATTAAATCATCTAAGTACTTATTCCCAGACTAAACCCATCCAATTCTTTGAAGGAGGCTCTACTAAGATTTACCTAACCCTCTAATGACAATAACTCTTAGTTTGAAAAACATCATGTTAAGAGCACCTTCTAAGGCCTTTGTGATCTCTATTAATGAGTGAACTCATTAACAATACATACTTGGTGGAGATCCCACCTCTAACCAAGCCCCTTGTCTCTAACATATGCATATGATTAACCACTACAATATATATTGTCTCTAAGAGATTCTTTACAAATCTCTCTTTGGGTTCCAATTCGGAATCCTGACATTCAATCAAGAATGCCCTCTAATCTTTGAGTTTTCTTAAAAAAAATTCGACATTCTAATGAATGCCCTCTACCAAGTCCTTGATCTCTATGAGAACTATAAAGATCTCATCTCAATCCCTGATCTTGATAATTTTTATCTACCAAATGATTCATTTTTATTTATGAAATAAACATATCAAATGAACACATCTTTGGCTACCTTTAGTTTTTCATTTTATAATCCTTCATAGAATATATATTATTTTAATTCCCAGCATTCAATATATATTAGTTTAGTTTCTTTAGTTTCTCTACTTTGATGATTTTGTAGTTCAACTCTCTTAGGTATAATTGTTTTTTAATCCTCCCATATTTTATTTATCATCCATGGCCTTCTCAAAGAGTTGCAAACCTTCATAATCACAATCCTTCTGAAAAGTCAGAATCCTTCATAATCACAGTCCGTTGAAAATGCCATAACACTAAATAATCAAAATCCTTTGAAAAGTCACGACACTTATAATCACAATATTATCACAACACTTTATAATCACAATACTATCAAAAAGTCACAACATTTATAATCAGAATGCTTTTGAAAAGTCCGAATTCTTCATAGTTAAAATATTTTTGAAGAGTCACAACCATTCATAATCACAACCCTTTCAAAGAGTCACATCCTTTCATCATTGAAAATATTTGAAAAAGTCACTTGTTTTCTTCTCATTCCTCTTCTAATAATCCTTCTTTAACTCATCTCTTCTTCTCTTCTTCCTTACTCTTTAAAATGAACTCTCCTTCCTTTTATACCTTAATTTTAAAGAGTCACATCGTTTTATTACATCTCTTGACATTTTATTAGATTTAGTTAATATATATTATATTATTTATTTACTTATCTATTTTGTATTTATTATCATTTATTATTAAATCTTATTTAGAAAGATAACATACTTTCTACAATATTCTTTTCTATTCAATTTTATTTATTTATATATTCATATTAAATTTATTATTATTTAATTGTTTTAAATATTATACTAAATATTATTTTACTGATAATATATTATATATGTAATTTTTTGTTTCCTATTTTTATACTTGAATATGATTTTCTTATCATAATCTATTTAATTATTATTGAAATTATATTTTTAAATTGGGACATGACAATCATGCTGAGGAGTCATCACCAACTGTTTGACTGATGAACCCTCTCTCCAACTCCTTGATGACTCGAGATCTACTATCTCTTGTGATGGTATCTGACATTGCAGTAAGAGGATGTATTACAATAATAGATAAGTCGTCTATTATTAGTTAATGGTTATCTATTGTAAATATCTAATAAGCTTTAGTTTGCCTTCATTTTTTGCTTTCTCTAGAATAGAATGTTTCTATTCTTCATGATTGTTTCCTCAAGAAACATCGTCTCATTCTTTTGTATAAATTGACCTTTCGGTCTCTGTTAATATCAAGCAAGTATTTACCAATTACTTCCGTAATATGGTATCAGAGCATATTTCTTAATTTTTTTGAAAATTATAATTTCTTTTCCAAAATTATTAGAGCCAATTTTGAAATTATTACATGTTCCTTGCATTCTATTGTCAAAACCTTGAGATTTTTGACTAGGGTTTTTGTCTGAGGTTTTTAAAAATCGCAAATTGCGTATTGGAAAAATTGAAGAGCAGTTTGCCCTAAAGATCGCGACTTCAAAACACATTTTTCTACTGCTTGTTTTTTCACTGGCTAAGGGGCTCGGCTTTGCTACCAATCACGACTTTTGCATTTGGTCTTCATGATTTTCTGCTATCACAATTTTCTTGGCTTTCGTTTTTTGGTAATCGTGGCAAATTTTTTGAAAAATCGCAAATTCCGGCTCAGTTGTTTTTGGTTGCTGTTTTTAGACGGCTCTGCATTTTTTACAACCACCTCAGCTCTGCCTTTTTCCAAACGACTCTGCGTTTTCCAGATGGCTTAGATTCCGACTATAGTCATCCTTGTTTGATGACTTTGCATTTTTTATTCATTTTATCCACAAAATCGCCATTTTTCTGCACTCAAAACCTCCATGGCGGCTGACTTGTTTTTTTGCTTGAAACCGTAATTTTTAGGTTTGGAAATTTTTTTGATTGGAAATTCTTGGTGGGTTTTTTGAGAGCTCAATTGGGTTGTCGTCCATTTTTTCTAGGTGCCTCGATTTTCATGCCTCAATTTTTGAGCCAGCATATCCGAAAACGGACAACATATTCCTTTTGCGTTTTTTGCGCTCTTTTCTGGGTCACTCTCTGATTCTTCTAGGTCTTCCGTATTTTTGCCTCGAAGAATGTGCCTTCACAAATTTTCACAAATTTTCATTGAAAAATGTGCCATGGCATCTCTGACAAATATTCTGCTGGAGCATAACTCTAAATTCAATGGTCGCAATTGTGGCACTTAGAAGCAGCGCATCATTGCAACTTTTGAATATCAGAACATTGATCAACTTGTTCTGGTGTTATGAAGAGTCCGACTTCTCTAGGTCCTAAACAAGATACATGGGATCTGAATAATCGAGCGGCAGTGATGCTTCTCAAATTATCCATGGTTGAGGATCAGCTTTCTCAGATTCCATCTGGCAAGACAGTTGCCGAGATTTGGACACATCTCAAAGGCCTTCATGAGACTTCTGACAAAAGCAAAGCCTTCTTTTTGAAAACCACTCTGTTTTCTATTGTCATGGATGAGTGCACCTTACTCTAGGCACACTTGAATCCGATTTAGGAAATCCGTGATTACCTACTTGCCATCGGTTGCAAGATAGAGGAAGAGAATATTGTGGTTATCACTCTTTGGAGTTTACCAAAATCCTATGAGCATTTTATCTCCAGTCTCAACATTACATCTTTTGGTGTTGATCCGTATGAGGGAGGAAGACGTAGAAAAGACGGCCTTTCGTTGTCACTACGAGCATTATGAGTTTTTGATCATGCCATTCGGATTGACAAATGCTCCTGCTACATTCCAATCATGCATGAATCACATCTTTAACAAACAATTGCATAAGTACTTATTGGTATTTTTTGATGATCTTATTTATAGTAGGACATGGGAGGAGCACTTGAAGCATCTGAATGAAGTCCTAAAGATCATGGAGGAGCAATCTTTGTTCGCCAAGCAATCCAAGTGTGAATTTGGTATGACAAAGATATTGTACCTAGGGCATGTTGTCAGTAAATACGGAGCTCAAGTGCATCAGGAGAGGATTAAGGCTATCCTTGATTGGCCTCCCCCAAAATCACTCACGGATTTGCGAGGATTTGTTGGACTGTGCAGTTCTTACCGGAGGTTCATTAAAGGATTCTCTTAGCTTAGCGCACCCTTAACGGATTTGACGAGGAAGGGGTCTTTCCAGTGGAATGAAAAGGCACAACTCACTTTTGATAAGTTGAAAGAGGCAATGAGCACTTGTCCCATACTTGCATTTCCGGATTTCATTCGACCGTTCATTTTGGAGTGCGATGCATCCGGAGAAGGCATTGGCGCTGTATTGATGCAAGATAGACACCCGATAGCTTATGAGAGTTGGAATCTTACACAGACAAGACGCCTATATTCCATCTATGACAAAGAGATGTTGGCCATCGTACATGCACTAAACAAATTCCGGTAGTATCTGGTAGGTGCTAAGTTTGTCATCCGTACGAATCACAATAGTTTGAGATATTTTTAGGAGCAATGGGACTTGAACGAGAGGCAACAAAAATGGGTAAGCAAGGTTCAGGATTTTGATTTTGACATTGAATATGTGAAAGGGAAGAACAATGTGGTTTTAGATGCCTTGTCCAGGAAACCCGCCATCTGCTCACTAAACCAAATTTCAGCTGACTGGAAGGCACATCTATTTGTAGAATACTCAGAAACACATTTGCCTGTGAGCTAATGGATGGCAACACCCAAGATGATCGGTATAGAGTGGTGGATGACATCATCTACTATAAGAATTGGATATTTTTGGTGCCGAAATCCAAATCGAAGCAAAAAATCTTGACGGAAGTACCTAACTCACCCTTGGCAGGGCACTTGGGTTTCCTCAAAACTTACAGAAGTCTTTGGGAGGGGTTTTCATGGAAAGGACTTAAAGGGGACATATTGCAGTATGTAAGAGAGTCTGTGGTTTGCCAGTAGAACAAATCCAAACATACTCTACTTGCTGGGTTACTGCAACCTCTGCCAATTCCAGAACATAAGTGGGAACATTGTTATGATCAGGATGGGCGATTCATTAGTATCTTCTGGACAGAACTGTTTCAGATGGCAGGGAAAAAATTGTCACCAAGTACTAGTTACCACCCACAGACAAACGAACAAACGAAGATTGTGAACAAGTGGCTCGAAGGTTACCTTCGGAACTAGGTTTTGGCACAACAATGGGTGTGGGTCAAATGGATGCATCTAGGGGAATATTGCTATAATACCACGTACTACATATCCATCAGAATGACACCATTCAAAGCTCTATACGGGTATGAATCCCTTTCCTTCATCAACACAGTTCTGGGTGACAATTGCGCACCAAGGGCAAAAGATTGGCTTCAAGAGGGATTGGACATACTAAGATGCTTGAAGGAAAACCTACAGCGAGCACAAAATCAACAAAAGATGTACGCTGACAGACACAGAATGGAGAGGAGTTCCGAAGTAGGGGATTTGGTCTATCTCCAGCTCCAGCCATATCGACAATCCTCATTGGAGGAAAAGGGAAAGGGAAAATTGAAACCATGATTTTATGGCACTTATCGTGTAGTTCGTTGCGTTGTTGAAGTTGCGTACAAGCTGGAACTTCTAGAGGGAAGTCATATTCACAACTTCTTCCATGTTTCATGCCTAAAGAAGGCCGTAGGGAAGAATGTCACGATAGCCACAGATCTTCCACTACTCAATGAAGAAGGAAAGCTCATATTGGAACTAGCCGAGATCATCGAAGTACATGAGAAGACTCTACGGAACTATACAGTGAAGGAATATTTGGTGCATTGGAAACACTTGCCATTGGATGATGCGACGTGAGAGGGTGAGCACATTTTCCAACACCTGGCATTGCATTTGCTTTAGGTAAAGCAAAATTTGGGATGGGAGGACTGTAATGTTCCTATTATAAAATATATCATTTATCAAAACTATTGTAATGGGCCGATTGATTTAATGTATCTCAAACCCTTTTTTTTTTGTTTCCGAAGTTTGTGTCACCGTCGGCTATCTTTGTACATCCTCAAAAAGTTTTTCCTGACAGGTATTTAAGCATGTCTTATAGGTAGTCTTTAGGTATGCAATTTGGATTATTTTCTCTGTATTGCAAATTCCAATTGGGATTCTCTATTGTTCGCCATTTCGGAAGTGAAAGATCTTCCCGATTTGGTCATCTCAGTTTTGGTGGGATTTAACCCTTACCCTATTTCGTTGCCTGTAATACTTTGCTCAGATCTAACAAATCGGAGCACCATCTTGTGGCAAATCTCATCAAAGGTTTTGTGTTCTATAATTCATTATTGTTTGGTACTATCTAATGAATTTGGATCTCTAAAGTTAGCTTGCATTACTAAGTTTTCTTTCTTCCATTCGCACACCTCTTCATCTTTCTGCACTCTTGAGTATTACAAATTGATACATCACTGACGACATACTCTTTTGCATGAGTTTCTCCTCCATCAGTGTACGGCCACAATCCCTTCCGTACGGACACATAGTTCTACCATATGGACACATAGTCCACCGTATGGCTATCTTGTCTGCATTGTACGACCACCTTATCTCCACCATAAGGCCACCTTGTTGCCACCATACGACTTGTAAGTGTCCACCGTTCGACCACTTTATCTGCCACCGTATGACCTCCAGCATTGTCTGTACTCCCCTCCATAACTAGCATTACTGTACGATCCCAATTCTCGTGTATCCGTACTTTGTTGTTACACACACAATAGAAATCAGGAACCGTATACTTGTTTTTCGCACCCACACAGAGGTCTAGAACATTACAGACATCCCTTTCCATCTCTTGCTGTGGCCCAAATAAATCGCCTCGGAATGCTGTTCTCGCATCTCCCTGTCCTAGAATCTTGGGCTTACGTAGCTGGCACTTAGCTATGATGATGAAAATAAATCAAATCTGTCCTTGTTGATGCTTGGAAAATTCACCAAAATCTTTGAAATCCGCCTAGTAACTCCCAATCATGTTTTGACATCCAAATATGACAAATGCTGTAGCAAATAAAAAAAAGTCTTTGAATCCTTTACAAATCAGAATGAATTGTGTTTCCTAGATGGAATCAATCAACGTTTTTTGTAACTAATTTTAAATGTGGAAACCAAAAGGGTTTTCATCCTCTCAAATCTTTAAGAAACACAAGGTTTAATCCTTGGATGCCCTAGATTGAACCAGCTACTTGTTGATGTTGATTTTTGTGACCACCTCTCTGTAGGACAAAACACTTAATATTCCAAGATGAAATGCCAATTATATAATCCTTTCTTAACAAGGAAGCTTCAAGTGCTAAGCAATATGAATTTGTGTGATCAGGTAAAGAAACTCCAAGGTTTACATTGCATACTTGTGACTTTGGTGTTGGATACAACTGAATTTCTATGATGTGGTCTGCTGGTAACAACGTGGGAACTTATGCTATTCACTCAATGAGATATCAACTTCTCTATACAAAAGATTTGGCAATGCAAGCAATTGATCCTAACTCTAACAAGGTTTACATAAAGTGCAAAGAAGTAGGGAAGAAAAATCACAAATTAGATCAAAACACTTCTTCTTTGATTATTAAGTGCGTGCAGATGTATTCATTCTATTTCAAAAAATCGCTAAAACTCCTAGAACCCATTGTGACAATATATAGGAGTTGTCTGTTAGCATGGATACTGATAGTATTCTTTTGGGTGAGTTTGTTGGAATTTTTGGAGAGATGATTAAGTGCCTATGTGTTGCATTCATGACTTGGTTTGTCATTGATGTCAACATATATGCTTTTTGGTTATGACAATCAGGGTTGCAGAGAGAGTTTTGGTCAATGCGGTTAGTAGTTGCAAAGTTATGTTCTGCGGGGCTATATTCATGTTGTTGGATATGTCTTTATGATGTATTTGTATTCGCAGAAAGTAATGCGAAAATTTGTGTAGTTATGGCAGATTTGTAGAAGATTAGTTGCAGGCTAGTGTTTAGGGAACAGTGTACTAGCATTTGAGTTGTATCTATTGAGTGAGGTGGAATCTAGTTCAAGGGGCTTGGATTTTGATTGGAGGCATGTTTATGGTGATAGGTTCGAGATAGCAGGGCCTAGTATTGATTCTATAAAGATTGCTGAAGGATATCGTGTGGGTTATTCCCTAGAAGCTGACTTTTGTTTATATTCTTTTGGGAAGTTGAAGTGTAATGTAATATCTTATTGATGTCCTTTATTATTCATTGTACATTGGGGAAGCCCCAAGGCCAACTCGATTAGTTGTTTTAGGACTTGGTATAAAGGAAATATATTTTTCTTGGTTGTAAGTGTCATATGCATTGTATTGATATGATCATTGTATTATGCGAGCTTTGGATGCGAATTTGATGACATCAGAGCAAAGAATGATGTTGGGGATCTGTTGAGAACTTTAAAGGAACTATATTGGGAAGAAAAGTTGTTGAATTATTTAGTTCACCCTTGGATATGTTATTGTGAGAATTGTTTTGTGAAGATAGTTATGAAGCAGTTTGCATAGTGGGTTTAGTTGGCTTCCTATCAGCTCTTAACAGGGTTGAAATCTTCTAGCAGGGATTCAAAGTCTCCTAATAAGGACTACATGTAGTAATTGTATGTAATTGGCTCCTAACAGAGTCTTACCCTTTCACAAGGAATTTTCATATGAGTGCATCATCTTATAGGCATCATTCCCACTGGGGTTTTCGCTCTGATCAAGGGTTTCCCTAGATAACAAATCTTGTGTCATTATGCATGGTTATTATCTTATGGTTGTTACATCTACTGGTTATATGTTTCAGATTAGATAAAGTCTATTTAAGTTGTTTAAGCATACAAATGATTCACCCCCACCCCCCTTCGTAGTTGTGTTGGTGGACTTTACTTTCTAACATTGTCATACTTCAAAAGCATCTTGGATATTGTTTCATTGTGATTCCCACAAACATTTCTTTAGCCAAATACTTAATTATTTCTTTTTTCTTATGATACTCCCTTTTCTCACATTTTTACATTTTGGGTCATAAGTAGTGAAGCGCATACTGGGTTTGGGAAATTCAGTAGTGCTGAAGTAAGATTTTGAGATTTTTTACTAGCCATGACTTCTCCTAAGAAACCTCAATGACTTGGAGCATTTAATTCTATGTTAAATGTAGTAATCGAATGACTTGGTGTCTAGACACACCAAATGATTCCCTTCCAAGTTGAGGACAAATCCTACCGAAATGATAAAGTTGGAGAAGAACAACCTCAGATTCTAAAGAACTTCATGAATACTTATCTAAAAAGTAAAATTGAACATAGAATCATAAACGTGCCCATGTATACTAAGACAATGACGCCTTTCTCACAAATAATTATCCCACAAAGGAATCTAAAACTAATTAACAACAATGCTAAAGCAAACTAAACTAAGGAAACCAAACTAGCGACTAGAACCAAATGACTTTAGACAAAGCGGATGTAAACTAAAACTAACTACTAAAACCTCTTGAGCCAAATGACTCAAGGAAGACCTAGCCTAGCTATATACAAAACAAACTTGGGGGTACAAAACTCAAAAGACCTAAATATGTACATGATTTCTCGAAATGTTTGACAGTAACAAGGCAATAGTCATGGTTCAAAGTTCTACTTCTGCAAACCTATACTTATATTCTGAGAAATAATTTTTCACAACTCAAACCTCATATTTTGTCAAAACTTGTCCTAGGATTATCAATTGAGGCAATTCATTGGGACCATGATTAATCCACACCCAAACTGTTTTTCCTAAATTTCCATAATCAAATTGTTAATCTTTGAAACTAAAAGCAGGGGAAGAAACAACCTGGTGGACCTTGTCCTTGAATGAGAATTTTTGCTTGTTTTCCTCATCTTCAGGCTGTTGAAGTTGATGACGTATGATCCCTCTTGTGTCAGCATCATATTTGTGAGTTAGCAATGCAGGTTCAAACTTGAAGTCAGGCACATGGAATATTTCTCTTATTATGGATTGAGGCAATGGTAACTCGTGTCTTTCCTCAAGTACTTGAATGTAATTAGTGCCTCTTTGTAAAATGGTTTCACATGTCTCAAGTATCTTGTGGTTGTTTGTAGGACTGAGTAATGCTGATGATTGAATTTCCCATGGTCGAAAACAATAAACATTTATCCAGCAAAACTATGCCATGTTTCACAAACATCAATTAGCCATTTATTTATTTATTTATTGTCCCTGTGTGACCCTATGACTATTCATTAAAAAATAAATGCTCAGATCTATAGAGCGGCCCATTCAAATGAGAGTTAAAAACCTTAAAATTCCATTTAGGTTGATCTGGAAGAGTTATCCTTTTCAGCAATATGCAGATTCGAAGGGCAACTGAATATCATTCTGTTGGTCGGTAGGTAGTCTTATACTGACTGGTAAATTTCTAATAATACTGCTAGTATAAATTAATATATGCTCCTTTCTTTCAGGACGTTACAGCATCTCAATTTGGGGATAAGTGTTTAAATTTGCTAGAGGGTGTTGAGGTTAAAATGGATGAGGAAACATTGCAAGCACTCAAGATGCGGGCATTGGGTATCAAGGGATTAGTTGAACTTGCCCATGGACACGTTCATTCAGGTTATCTCTTAATATAATTTTTTTTCTTTCTGAAATGTTTATACTAGTTTACCTGATGGTTTGAGATGCTTTATGCTAATTTTGCTTTAACTTCTTTTTCTTTTATGTTTCGACATGCTAATTAGGCACTCATGATTTTGATTGATACTTTTGTACGTAATGTTGTTTTGGCAGCTGGGTCATACTTTATAGGATGTCAAGCAGATAATATAAGAAAGAACAAAAATGGATTGGGTAATTATGTTCGAGTTCATAAAGATCTTCTTTAATGTCAAGAACATGATAATTACTATTAAGAATTTAAGTGTGACCAAATCTGTGTACTTAATTTTACATGCAACCTATTGAAACAATGCATAACATGAAGAATTTCCCTTATAGCAAGTTCTCTTTTTCAGGTGCAGTTGCATTATCATATGCAGAATTTGTTCATGTGACTGGGGATCTTCAATTGGCAAAAGAGCTTTATGAGTTGGCACTTGAACTCTCAGAGACTAAAGACAGTCTCAATATGCATGTTCCAGTTGCTGCTGCAATGGTCTCGGAAGATGTCCATTTGGGAGCTGCCTGTGGCTTAGGACAGCTTGCTATACATACTGGGTATGTTTTCATTTTTGGAAAAATTAAAGTGATTTTTTTTATATATTATAATATTTTATTTTCTAGGGGTACATGGAGACTTTACAGGCTCCATTTCTGCTCAAGGCAATGTTCCAGGGCAGCCCGCCATATGGGTATGTGACTTGGAGGGTGAACCTGCTGGTGATTAAGCCCAGCTCAGTTAATGCTCTCATTGTCACCTATCACTCTGGCCTGATGGACTTCCTTAATATTGGAATTTATTACATTCATTTTGTGTGTTATAGCTCAAGTTGAATCTGTTGGGTTTCTTTCCTGCTAGCTACTAAGCCAATTCTATTACTAAGTTAGTTATGCCTACTTTGCATGCCTAATTATTCTTCTTTAAGTCTAGTGTTTGGTAATATGTTATCAAGACCAAAGTTTTCAAACTTGGACTTGACATGGATCTGGGACTCAGCCAAAAACTCAGCTAGGATTTGGCAAAGAAGAAAACTATGCTTTTACCAATTTTTTTTTGATCTCGTCTGCTCATCTTCTTCAAACTCTACTTCACAGTGCAGACCTGTTTTGGGCACCAAAGGGAAAAATGAAATGAAAGAAAAAAAAAGTGTTTTTTGAGGTGGCCGGCATATCCAGCCAGGTGCAAGAGCTGCAGCCCATAACTCCCAAGTCCTAGCACAAATTCTTGACTTGCAGCCGAAAACTCTGGAGTCCTGTCCTAAGACTCTCTAGGGCATGGCTTGTGAGTATAATCAAGACTAAATAGTCATGTATAGGATGTAACATTTATACAATTATTAACATAAAGTCACATTGCATATATGTAAGTGCAGTCTCCAACATAGCCAAGCATGACTAGTAGATAAGCATATGGAACTGTATCAACAGAATAGTGCATACGGAAATGAATGTGGGAGGTATGATAGTTGATCATGGCAGTCCATGTTTAGTATAAGCTAAGTTTCTGCATTTGGCATATATAATTTTTTAAAGCAAAGCCACTCAAAATCGCCTTTGAAGATTGGATTAGGGTTTGTGGAAGAAAACACATGAAAAACTAATTAGCATTGTTTCTTTTCAATGTTGCACATTTCCATCTTTGCATTCCTCCTTTCGTTCAGTCAAATGCTTTGGTCTGCAGCATGTGATTTATTTGGTGTTTTGCTCCTGCATTTTTCTTTCAACCAGTGAATGATTCTGTGGTACCTTATGCTTGTGTTTGGTTGGGCAACTTGTTTGAATCTTGTGATAGTGATCATATTGATATGCATTGGACGATGCTATGTTAGTTGCATGTTATAGATGGGGCATTTGATGACATTTTCCTCTTATTCATTCTTTGTTCTATGTTGGTGACAGATTTACTTCCAATTCTTTTGCTTAGTGGTACCTTATTGGTAGTGTTGAGTTTTCAGGATCACTGCAAATATAATGGCACTATATATGTTTTAATGTGTTTTCCAAGTGCAGATCCTAATGCATATATATAGAAGAGACACATCTCTTGTAATGTTTCCGAACGGTTTAGGTAATGTTCCCGAAAGTTTCGGAAATTTCCCAAATGGTTTCGGAGATGCTCCCGTGCTGCATAGCTACTGCCCGTGCTATGCGGCCACTTTCCCGAACGGTTTCAGAGATGCTCCCGTGCTACGTGACCACTTTCCTGAATGGTTTCGGAGATGCTCCCGACGGTTTCTGCTCTAATACCACTATTATGTTCCCAAGTACAGAGGACTGGGTAATTGGCGGATATGAAGCTTGAATAATTTTTACGCGAATGAAAAGGTCAACCGTATGATGCAATGGGGTCCGTACGGTAGAGGAAAGTGGAGAAAGTATGGAGTTGTTGTCAATAAGTCCGTACAGTGCTGGAGCAAAGCGCAAGAGAGGCCGTATGGTATCCACAGGAGGGCTGTATGGTAAAGAAGCAGGAGCCGTACAGTGGGTGTCTCAAGGTGACTCCTGTATTGTAGAAATTAAAGGTCGTACGATAGAGATCAAAGGATGTACGGTGATGGTATGTTTCAGGCTGTACAGTGGAATTAGTAGGCCGTATGATGCAAATGAAGGGCAGTATGAAAGTTTGGAGGAGGGACAATTGTCAGTGAGTATTCATGTCGGAAGTGATACGGCCACAACAATGACGACAATTTTGCTCATACAAAAATAACAACAAATTTAGATGAACTCCAAACAATAATAGAGACTTGAATACAACTAATCCTTCAATTAATATTTGCCAAAGATGATGCTCTGATTTGCTAGATCGGAGCGAAGTAATACATGCAACAACAGAATAGGGTGAGGGTTGAATCCCACCGAAATCGCATGAGCCAAATAGGGAAAATCTTTCACTTCCAAAATGGCGAACGATCCAAAACTCCAACAGGAATTCGCAGTACATAGAAAATAATCCAAAAGCATACCCAAGGACTACCTACAAGCCGTGTTTAAATATCTGTCGGGAAACTTTCCGAGGGTGTACACAGATAGCTGACGGAAACAAACTACGGAAACAAAATAAAAATGGGTTCGAGATATATTAAATCAATTGGAACCACAAATACAAATATTAACTTGGGCCCCTTCTTAATTAATTAAAGTAACTAATTAAAGGTCCTTATATTATTTAGATTTTGGGACCAGTTAATTAATTAATTAAATTTAATTATTACATTAAAATTTGGGAATATGACATCTCTATATTAATCAATAGTGGTTATTGTAAGTTTCCATTAGACATTATTAACAACTATATATATATATATATAGCTACAACATTAACACTCCTTAACTAGGGAGGATTGTTATAGAACACATTATGCTGCCAAGCATATAAAGAGATATCATTTCAATATGATATTTTAAAAAAAAACCTATATAAGGATATCAACATATATCCATCAAAATAGATGTTATCTTTCGATATCATCCGATGTATGATTCAACAAGGAACATCAACCATATGATATTCATCATACTTATATTCTCTTGGTATGTGATGTAGGAGGATCTTGGGGTAGTTGGCAATCCTGTATGTTGGAGTGGTTTTGTCCTTGGAGTTGGAGAACTTGGTTGAAAGGAAGTGATGCTCGGTCATTACTTGGGTAGCTCTTGGTTGTAGTTTTTGTAATGTCCCCATTTTTCACTTAGGTTCGAATGCTGTAACCTGCGACCATTTGTCTGTACAATACCATAAATTGTATGTATAACATATTATCAATGTAAGTAAATACTAATCTAAATACTATCCAAGCTACCCATCCTAATCCTTCAAGAGAGATCCTTCCTCCAATCACCTAACCCTCTGGTGAGAACTACGTCTCAATTAGGTAATTGTCATAGAAAGAGCTTCCCCTTTAGGCCTCTTTGCGATCTCTGGTAACACTACTTGGTAGAGATCCCACCTCTATGAAGTCTCTTATCTCTGACATATGCATATGTTTGACCACTACAATATATATTGCCTCTAAGAGATTCTCTAAAATCCTGAATTCCAAGTAGGAATCTCGACATTCACAAGGAATGACCTCTAATCTTTGTGAGTTCTCTTAAGAGAATCACGACATTCTTACCGAATGCCCTTTTAATTCTCTAGGTTCCCTTCATAAGAATTTGTTATCCCTTATATGAATATCCTCTATTTTCTAATAGATCTATTATGAGGGTTGTCCCACTTCCATCTCTATAAATGGGTTAATTAGATACCTTACTTGTGTAGACGGAATTATGTGCCTTGAAGTATATATATTGATGAGTTCTTCAACTCCCTACTTAATGCTCTTATTAACACTTAAAGTATTATTATCTATGTACTCGGATGAGATTGTGCAGATTCAATTGGCAACGTTATTTCCTATCTATTATTGTTTAAGGTGGCTACATGGATGAGTTATCTTCCTTACTATTGTTGTCAATCAGTTTTATTGACTGGCCAGCTACATTCTCTGTCTATTATTTCTAGCGACTTCTAATTCTCCCTTCCATAGTGATTGATTCTCCTTGACTGGTGTTGTGGTGCAATAACTGGTTTTTTTCATTCATGCTTGTCAGTGTCTTCCCATGGTCTGGCTTGTCAAAAAATAACGTCGGCTAGAGTCTTCAATTCAGTTTTAGACTTCGATTGTTTCTTGTTCGATGTCATTTGCTTGTTCCATCCTGAATGTCCTTTCTGCTTTGTAATTGGTAGATGTGATTATTATTCGTAGTCCAGCTGGCAGTGTTGTGTATCGAGTCTTATACTCCTGTGACTTCTTGGCTTGTGTGACACTCCTGTTTACTTTGAGCTCTATTCTGCTCTGCACAATGGCTATTTTGTATTTGAATTTTTTTATCCGATCTGAGTTTTTCTATCGATGGAATGCTTGTTCTAATGTTTGTCGCCCATGCAAAGGATAGAATGCTTTGATAGTTGTCCTTACTAGTAATCATTTTTCTGCCTTTTAATGGGAGATATCCCGATGGTTATATGATGCAATGGTGTTTCTTGTTTCCATTTGATGCTTTCCCAAATCTCTCTTTGTTTTTCTTTTGTCCCCTCCCTTTCCGGTCTTCTTCCCTTCTTATATTCACTCTTCATTGGATTTAAATCTCCTCTTACAGAGGTCATGACTTTTCACAGCGGGCAACAAAACTAATGATTATAATATGAATTAAATTTATTTTATAAATTTCATTGTTCATTCCTAGATATATTATAAGCCAATATCATGAACCTATTATTTATTTATTCTAATATTACTACTCCTTTAATATCCTATGATATTAGTAACTTCTTTCATTATTATAATGACTTAGATAATTATATATTGATTAAATTATTTATTTAATTTGATCAATATAATTATAACAATCATAATTATATTTTATTTATTTATTTTCTCTTCCCCCTTTGTATAACTCTATTATATATTATTTGATGTCTCTCTAATGGTCATATCAGTTTAGGTTCATTGCTAACAAAATATTATATTTTAATATAATATAATATTTTTTTTAGTTATAGAATTTTATTAATGTTGCATGAGGTGATAATAATATTGACTCATTTATAAATTGTTGATGTTTCATTCTTTATTAAATATAATATATTTAATAACAATTTATATTATTATGATTTGTTGGTATTTAATTAATCAATCAATTATTTTATATATTTAAATTAAATTTTGATATATAATTATCTTGGGAGACGAGATGTTACAGTTTTGCCAAAGGGACTCGGTGACTGAAGGAACTCGGTGATGCTTAGCTGGAGTTCAGCTTAGTGGAACTCGTGTTCGATCTTTGTGTAGCTCGGTGGATGTTCAGTTTGGTTGACACTATGCTCGGTGGGTGTTCTAGTGCTCTTGCAATGAGTGGCTAATGGTGACGCTTGGTTGTTGATGTTGCTCAGTGGTTTGGTTCATCGAGGAGTGCAATCTTGTTGGATTTAGTTGGCCGACTGGTGCATTTAATATGCGTAGCATGTGATTATGACGTGGATCAATCGTGGGATGTGTGAGGACCTTTTTAGGGTCTTGGTTCTTTCTCCTATGTACATTTAATGACCGTTGAAAGCTGACTAAGGCATATTATGTTTATTTAGGTTCTAGATGATTCTATTTGCAACAGGCCGACTTGTGGCCGTGCAAGTATAAAGAGGGATTTGGGTAGTGTTGTAGGCAGTAAGAGTGAGTTGGAAGTTAGCTTGAGAGGAGTAGCTGAAAGGAGCGAAGTTTGGCAAAGCTAGTAGCTGAGTGTGTGCTTAGGAAACAAGAAGGTTTCTTGGTGGTTTGTGAGCACAAGTTTAGATCTTGCATGGGGTTTCTACTAGATTGTTGTGCTGTTGCAGATCTGGGCTAGCTAGGAGTTATTTGGATCTTGCGAGGTCTTGCAAAACTATTATTGTAATTGCTTTGTATTAGTCCATAACTAGGAAGGCCTTACATCTTGACACATTTCATGTAATCAATTGTGAATGAATAAAAGAGTTGGATTTTCTATTAGATCTTGTGTTATGTGTTGTTTTCTGTTGTGTGGCTATTTGCTAGGGGCTTGGTCACCTCCATTGGGGTTCACTCGGCCTTGCACTACGTCACTCTATGCACTAGCATCATGTCCATGATGCCCTACCAAAAGAATATGTCATGTCCTAGAATGATATGGGTTATTTGACCTCTGACACACTTCGAGACAACAAATGAATGTGATCTATCAAATAACAGTCATATCTCAAGGACAACAACTTAATGTAGTCCATCATGACAAGTATCATGATCTTTGACACATTTCGAGACAAGTAAATGTAGTCTATCATGATACGTACATTGTCATGATCTTTGACACATTCCGAGACAACAACTAAATGTAGTCTATCATGATACGTACGTTGTCATGATCTCCAACACATTCTAGAATATCAACTTAATGTAGTCCATCATGATAACAAGTCAAGCCATTGATAAGATCGTCACCATACAATAGTGACCTTACAAACACAAATGAAAGATAGTCACCTTTCATGACAATATCCACATATGCAAAATAGTAACACATGATATCCGCCATGAAGCATGTCAAAGGGTGGATCCACCATAGCTGCTCCTAGAGGGTGGCATAAAGGCTTTCACCTCAAACTTCTCTCTTACAGAGAATAATGCATTACAAGGAATTTCACCTTAAACTTTTTCCTTATTAAGCAAATCTTAATTTGTTGACTTTTATGTCCAAGGTTGCTTATTGGACTCTCTCTAAAACAAAATGTCGAAGATCCTTCAATGTAATTGAAGTAGATCCTCTAGTTACTCAACTTTTTGACTTATTGTCATGAATGACCAATCTTGATATTTGAACAACATTCTATTGCAGTCTTCTCCCTCTCAGAGGAAGAGCCCCATGACTTGTCTTTATTTCATAGTCCGGAATGTTCTCACCCACAAATATGCCTCAACAACATTCCTAATGCATCATTCTTCTTTTCTTGGGAGAATATCCTTGTAGACCAAGGAATGCAACAAAAGTACATCAAAGCAAATGGCTCTTATTCATATAAGTGAGAGACTACAATAAGAAAGTGAATATTATAGTCAAAGATAATAAATACTTATCTACACATCAACATCCTTTATGCAAGTTGCTCCGATTGAAACTCTGAAGGTGTCCCTTCTCTAATATCTCCCCTCTAAAGATGGTTCAAATGGGAATGAAACACTGATTATTATTCCCCACAATGTGAATTTCCCACTCTTATATTGTTGAAGAATTTTGCACCAACTTCTTTCTGACTCTTATAATATATGTATCCTCACAATTGTTGTCTCACAATCTGATGTCATGTAATTATAGAATTGTCATAGCTTATTTGATTGCTTGATTTCCACTGTAAGAGACTTCCTAAAATCTGAACCAATTTTCTCATTATGTGCTAATTCAATATAGCCAAACAACATGTTCTCCGAGAAATTATCAAGCCAAGAATTTGCTGTTACTGTTTCTTATTGGATGACAGATTATAGTGATTCTAGACCATCATTCGAGGAGTCCTCAAATTTATATGTATTTAGTTATTTCTTAGGAACCGATACAATTGTTGCTCACAGTTCTATTATTTGTTCAAATCTTATACAACTAGTTTGGATGCTGATTATAGTCTATTGCAGACTGTGTTTTCTGTGTCACATGTGGGGTCTCTCTTAGAAAACAACCAGATCTTCTTGCTGTGATACTTATTATTTGTTAGGACCTTCTTATACCTTGCCCTAAATTTGCAAGTCCACAACTATGCTTTCCAGGTCCCATGCGACTTTCAGATAGTATCAATAACGTATGGAGGACTTACAGCATTCACTTGGTAATGTTTGCCATTGCCTGTCTCTCCTAATCTACTTCAGACACAAACTCTTCTGTTATGCACCTCAACCTCTGATGTCACAAACAGAATATGTATACAAGGCAGATTGGTGACTGTTGTTGTTCTATTTCAAGACGTAGATACTGGACTCCTTTGACAGCTTAAAACACTTCCAAACTCCTTACAAATTGCAATGAAATCCAACGCACACATATGCCTTTCCAACTTCTGTTTTAATCACATGGGTATCCCAAATGTTATTGTAAAAGGCACTTATCATGATGTGCAAGGAAGGCCCATTAAAATCATATAGTCACACAGATGGATTTTCAGACTCCCTCAAAATATTAAATCTACTGAGCTTCTCATCCAATGTTGCCTCACATGAAGTGTCAGACTCCCTCTGAATCTAATATCAATCTTCCCTATCCTCAATTCTTCTTAAATGATTTCAGCCCTATGCTCACGCCATTTACAAAGGAGTATCATTTTATCTTTGTTTTCCTTATCACCTTCTTATTATATTTGTTTGCCATTGTAAACCTTGGCAATGAAGAAAAGAACATCAAACTCAAACCTTTAATGATGGTTGACCATTAAATCCTATGAGTTTCGCAGTCTGATGAGGGGTAGCTTTCATTTTCATTACTTATCACCTTCTTTTCAATATCTATTTTCTACTCCTTTTATTATGCCTTTCCCTTGAATTGTTCATACATGGCATATGTCATATTACCCATGTTATTTGTATCATACTTTTCGTCTCCCCTCTGTACGATTTATCCCTTACAATATTTTTTATATCTTTTGGAAGTGTAAACGATTTACCACTTTTTTTTTGTTTGCCTTACATCCGTAAACCTTCCCACGTTATTCCTTCTTATGGGTGGTTATATTATTTTGGTACCAGCCTGCTTCACATAATAAGGGGTTGATTGATCCTCGTATTACAGTTTGTAGAAGTGGCTGTTCTAAATTTATACCATATGACAATATGTCCATATCGAACCCAGAATATACTGCAACATATACTGTACATAATAGATATAGGCTCCCATGGAAAGAACACTGTGAGTCCGCTGAGAAATTCCATCACTTTCGTGACTGTTAATTTACTGGAAATCAATTGATACTCGTAGCATCTTCGAACTCTCATGATAATCATTTCAATTGTATTAAATCTGCCTTTCCGGCTGCCTCCACTCCCTATGTGTGTCTTCACCATGAGCGCAGATCCTTATATTGTTCTCTTGTGAGTCTCTGTATCATTGACTCTGTTGTCAATGCTCAATTGCATGCTCCCAATAGTATCTATTAGCATGACGTTAGAGTTGGACATTCTCTAGGCCCCAAATTTTTATTTATTGAGATGCAATTCCTGAGGTTTTATTGTTGCTTCTGTTGAAGATTTCCTCCTCTACGTTTGATGTAAGTGTTCTTCACTGTGTTGAATGATGTACACCTAGTCTCTATGTCCTCCTTGCTCGTTCTGTTATCACCATCATTTGATTATGTTTACCAAACTGAGCACTTTTATCCACAATGTCTTTCTGCTAATATCCCTACATTCTCTGTACATTGTAATTGTTGGATTGCATGCTTCAAGTCACGGTCCTTCCCTCTTATCCAAGCATCACACCCTATTTGGTGTGGCCAATAACTCTCTTAATCTTTGTCACTCTCCTATATTGCTCGCTCGCTTCCACTAATACATTATGGAATGTTTGATGTCTATTTAAGTCCTTGCATGGGGATGGTGCTTGCAGACTGTACTCTTTTTGTTTCTAATATTTTCAATATTTTATTACACTTATACATTTGCAGTTCGGCTCTGAAGCTACAACATTAAAAGGCAGTTGCTGTGATATTTCTGGTGGCTGGTAACTGCACTGTGGGAGTTGAATTCTTTGCTCATGCAGCTTTCACCATTCCTTGGCTTGGGCAATGTTCTTCCGAGACTGAACTGTATGCATTAACTAATTTCATTTTATTTAATGGCAACTTTCAAACTTAGAATCTGAAAGGATTGATTTTATTCTTTTTAATTTGTTATTGCTTTGAATCCTAGTAGGTACATTGGGTTAAGGGACCCTAGACCTGGAAAATTTTGTGGGAGCATGACAACCTGTACTTGATTAAGTGAATGTGGAAAAGAAAATTATGACATGCATTTCAAAATTCAAATTTAAATATTAAATTATTTCTTTTAGTTTCAAATTTTGTTATTTGGCTTTATGTTTATTAAATCACTTCAATTTTTAAGTATTTTTTATTTTGTTTAAGTTATCTAATTAATTATTTTCCCATGTAGCTGTATTTCCTTCTCATGCAGCTTTCCCCATTCCCTGGCTTGCACAATGCTCTTTCAAGCCTGAAACATCAACAATTTCATTTTATTTGATACCTTTACATTTTTCCTTCCATTGTGGTGCACAATTTGGTCTGTAATATATGTTTTGGGTGATTTTGTGTGGTTTTTGTCCCCTTTGTGTTGTTTTCTTATTTGATGAATGATTATGTGATGCCTGATGATTGGGAGATGTTTCATGGTTGTGTGGTTGGGTTTGTTTGGAGCTTGTGCCAGGGATAATGTGCATTGGGTGGTTCTATGTTAGTTGCGCATTATGGCTGGGGCATTTGGGTGGTATTTTTCTTTTCCGTATGCCCCATTCTACGTTTTTCTTGATGACAGTGCTTTCTTCTGAACTCTTCTGCTTAGTGGTATCCTATAGGTGGCTACTCTGCGTGATACTTCAGGTGGTGGGTTGTAGTGTCCCAATTTGGATATTTTGACAACTTGATATCAGTATTAATGCATAGTTTAGGATCTTTTGATCCCAAATATCTTAAAATGGGCAGGGTGAGAGGGTATGATGACTCAGTTAACATTAATATTCAAGCAGTAATGCTTGTTGGTGGCAGGCTGCACAACATGCAATCACGCAATCTAAATTGATTTTATTCCTGGCAAGGATGCCTCTTGGGTTTCATCACGGTATCCATATTATCACTGAATGTAACAGATGAATAAATTGAAATGCTGCACAACAACATTGAAACCCATAAATAGTCTTTGAAACCCTTAATTGTAGTTTTTGAATAATGACAATCAACTATAGCCAAGGTCGACCAAAATCCAATTAATGCACTGAATATACAACACCCCCATATAATTGCTCAGTGCAAGAAGGATTTGGCTTCAGAACTTGATATGAAGGATCTGGGTCTACTACACTACTGTCTAGGATTAAAAGTCTGGCAGAAACCTGATGATATCCTTCTAAATCAAGGAAAATATATTGTTGATATTCTAAAAAGGTTTGGAATGCTAAACTGTAGGCCTATGTCCACACCCATGAAAACAAACTTACACAAGTTGAAAGAAGTAACAACTGAATCCCGATTTGCAGATCATACTCTATCTAGACAAATCATCAGATCCATGATGTACTTGGTTAATACGTGACTTGATATTTGCTATGCAGTGAATGCCTTGAGTCATTTTATGTGTGAACCATGTGAAATACACCTTGTTGCTGCTAAACACATTTTGAGGTACTATTGGATATGGACTCAAATATAAGAATGTTGATCTAGACTTACATGGATACTCAGATTCAGATTGAGCCGAGAGCGTAACTGATCGAAAGAGCATGTCTGGATGTTTTAGTTTGGGATCAGCCATGATCTCTTGGATAAGCAGGAAGTGGTACTGAATCCAAATACATTGCAGCTGCCATGGGAGCTCGAGAAGCAATATGGCTTCAAAAATTCATTGTGGGCTTGTTTGGAAAGTTCTTGAAATCTACTACTATTCATTGTGACAATCAAAGTTGCATCAAGCTCTTAACCTATTATCCATGATCGAACCAAGCATATAAAGATCCCTTATCACTATGTGATAGATATGGTTGAAAGGAAAGCAATTCAGTTGGAATATATTCGTCCAAATGATCAAACAACATATATCCTCACCAAGCCTCTCTCTAGAGTCAAAGTGGAGCACCTCAAAAAGAAACTTGGTATGGTTGAAATGTAATGAATTGAGACTAAATTTCAAAATTTGGTCTTTTGTACTAATATATATTTTAAAGATGTTTAATGTGTAAACTCTTGTCATATGTGACTCTATGACTATATGGGCCTCACTTGTGTATATTACTAAAAGGTTAAGTTGCTGGTCTGGATTCTAGTACGGATGCAAGTTTGAAATTTGTCCAAATTATTTTGGGGTTGGGTTCGGATTCATTCTGGGTTCTTCCGTACAAAAACATATGTTTAAAATAAAAATATGTGTATATATATATATGCAACAACAAATAAGTCCATACATCACTATGCTAATAGTAAAGCATCATAGTAAAATATACCACCATATCTATTTTTCACTTCAATACAATATTAATTGCATCATTTAGTCATACATACAACATCATATGCTTGCTTGGTCACATGCATGGAACATATTTCCATATCAAGGGGACAGTTTGAGAACAAAAAGAATTATCAAAAGATTAGTGTAGTTATCTGAATTTTTATTTATATTGGTTAGAGGATTTCTAACCAGGCTAAATCAAAAGTTGAGATTCAAATTTTAAGCCCTAGATTCAAAGATATCATATCTTTTTTAAAGAAATTCCTATACAATCATCAATTTAGATGTCACCTATTGTTAGTTTGGATTTCCTCTATAAGCAAGTTTTCATTTTCATTCACAAATGCATAAATGATAGATAAACCATCTCTTTTGGTCTTTTTAGTGGTTACTTTAGGGTTGGGACGATCAAATAGACCAAATTAGGCAAAAAAACACTTTAAAAAAAGTCTAAAAAAATGTTTTAAGACCAAATTCCACCTAGGTTCACCACTAGGCAGAAAATTCTTCAAAATTTGCTGCAAATTCTGCCCGGTTTCCTCTGACAGAATTTGCAGTAAATTTGTAGCTCTGCAAGAGAATTTGTGGAGAATTTGACAAGGAGCAGACTTTGTATAGAATTGAACCAGACTTTTGAGGGTTGCAAGAGAGAATCTAATAATTTAGCTGAAAGGTGATGATCTTTCTGATAATGTACACTTGTATTCAACATTGTAAGGTGACGACTTCACAATGTCTACTATCATATTGACTTAATAGTTAAGATCTCTCAGACAAATTGAGGTTGTATTCAACATTGTTAGGATGCATATTGTGGGGCCCATTTAGAGGTTGAAAGCCCATGAAATCTCTATGTTTTCTCATTTCTATTCATTTCATGGGTTTTCTAATTTTTGCAATATCAGCAAGAAGAAGAGTGAAGAGCTCATAATAGGGTGATTATTTGAGTCAAGAGAGTGTGTGGAAGGTAAAGAGGAGTAAGAAGGAGCAAGAAGAAGAGGAGAAGCAAGATTTTTCAGCTTGTTCAAGAGATTTGTGAAGCAAAAGGTAGGATTTTTCTTGGTTTTTAATTTTTTATTTATTGTGCAAGTCAAGATCATTGTTTTTTGTTTCTAGTTTGTAGCTTTTAGTTGTTAGTTGAATTTCATTTGTAGATTTTAGATGTTTCTTGTGTCATTTCCAAATTTTTGTTGCTTTAATTTTACTTCAAAACATTATGATTTTGAAGAGGGGCATAGGCTGAAAGATTTTAGATTTTTTTCATTTAATGCAGTGTCAATATGAGCTCCCACGGTCATGACTCAAGTAGGTCAAATCACAATGATGATGCAATGGATTTAGAGATCTATTCTCATAGTGATAGGAGCCAAGAAGATTATAACCCTGAGGCTGGGCATGATGAAGAGAATGAAACTGATTCAGAATCAACAGATAATTGCCACCTGGGCCCCAGCTACAGATTACCCCTCCACTCTTTTGACAAAGTGGACTAGGGGTAGTTATGACCCTAAATCTCCTCTCAAACAGTCTGCAACAAGGATAATTGCACAAACATTTACAGGTGATGGTGCAAGGAAGTGGAAATGTAACATTTGTAAAAAAAAAATGGTTTGGGAGCATCACTAGAGTGAATGCACATTTCCTCTTCAGGACAGGAAAAGTGTGGGTCCATGCAAGTTTTTCCTAAAATCAAAAAATTTGCATTACAGAATAGAGCTCACTAATCTTTGGGGTGTTCCAGATGACTTTGGAGTTATGGTACATACCACCTTGAGTGGTAGACAACAGGTTTAGAGTGTTCAGCAAGCTTATGAGCAGGGGCAGCCATGCTATTCTACTCCTAGTCTTAGTGGTAAACCACAACAGAGTCCTATGGCTCCATCATTTGCAGGGGCAGCCTCGGGTCCTCCTTCTACATCTAGTGTTATGCCTGAAGCACAGTTCAACAAGGGGAAAAGAAAGGTGTCATCTGAAAGTAACCCCATTGCTGATTTATTTAATGCTCGTTTGAGAGTTGAGATAGAGGAGGGCATTGGTAGATATTTTTTCTTCCAATGGCATACCTCTTCATGTAACACAGTCTCCTTATTATAAGGAGATGATGCAGTTGGTGGCAAGGGGAGGAGGACTATCATTTGTGCCACTAGGTGAGCACAAATTGCGTATTACAATCTTGGATAAAGAGTACACCAAGATTGCTTTAGAGAAGGAGAACTTGAGGCTTGTTTGGGAGGAGTATGGTCGCAACATCATCATGGATGGGTGGACAGACATTAGGAACCGTCCATTGATCAATATCATCATTACATGCACAGAGGGGCCATTTTTTCTTAGGGCTATTGATTGTTCAGGGCATCAAAATGATGCTGATTTTTAGTTTCATATACTTCGGGATGCTATTGAGGAGGTTGGGCCACAAGATGTGGTCCAAGTAGTGACAGATGCGACACCTATGTGTAGAGCTGTAGGGAGACTTGTTGAGACAACTTACTGACATATTCGGTGGACTTCACATTGTGTGCATGCCATGAACAATGCACTAAAGGACATGGGGAAGATTCCTTGGATTAAGGGAGTAGTGAGTGATGCTAGAGATGTGCAGATGTTTATCTGTAATCACCACACATCACATGCCTTTTTCAGGAGCTTCACAAGGAAGGAGTTCCTGAAACTAGTTGAGACCCGATATGCATCCTACTTCATTCTTTTGGAGAGAATGATTGAGTTGAAAGAGCCATTGCAACTCATGGTGATGGCGAATGAGTGGAACAGGTGGGATAGGTCCAAGACAGAGTAGGGGTTGAGGGTAAAGGAGATAGTAAAGAGTGGTGTATTTTGGAGTGATGCAAAATATATTGTCTCTTTCATCACTCTAGTTTTCCATGTCATCAAATATGGGGATGTGGATGTAGCTACTCTTGGAGAGGTGTACATGTGCATGCTTGGCTAGATGAGGGTAGTAGTGTGAGAGAGGGACCCGAGTTTAGCATTTTACAATGAGCACATTCGACCTATTATTCAGCGTAGATGGAACAACCTAAACACTCCCTTACATATGGCTACTTGTGCATTGAATCCAAAGTGGTACATGCCTAAGCCTAGGAGAGTTACACCACTGAATGATGATGAGGTAATCTATTAATAATTATCAATTTCGAATTTAATACACTTGCATTTACGAATATTTAATTTGTTAATTTATTGATTTTAAAATTTAAATTTTAGGTGAAGGAAGGATTCTTCAAGTGCATTGATAGGATGTATGACATTGAGACAATAGGGAAGGTTTGTACTGAGTGGACCAAATTTGCTACTCTTAGGGGCTATCCAGCTAGAGCAAAGGCCGACATAAAAACAATGGCACAAGAGGATCCTATTTTGTGGTCAAATTGTCATGGACCCAAATCAACAACTACCACACTAGCCATCTATCTCATATCTCAGGTTTCATGTTCTCCTACTTTAAAACCTTTACTTTTCACTTTCAAATTCCAATTTCACTTTTACTTCAGTCTTTTAGTCATGTATTTCAATTTTAATTCTTTGATTCTAATACTAGTCATTTGATTGTTATGATGTTATCTTAGGTATCTAGTTCTTCAACTTTTGAGAGGAACAAGTCTACTTATAGCTTCATCCATTCTCTTAAGAGGAACAGACTTACCTTTGAGAAAGCAGAGAAGCTAGTGGTTGTACATTGTGCCTTGCGTATTAAAGATCCTAAGATACGTGTACAAGGAGAGCCCTGCAACACGATGGGATGTAGAGCCAGAGGAGCCCTCATAGGTTGATGAGGATGCAAATACTTCTGATGTGGGGTTGGTTGGTATTCCTCTCGCGGCTCTTACCCTTGAAGAGGTTGAGAGTTCGGAGGATGAGTTTGTTGAGCTTGAGCCTCAGGTTGACATGGATGATTAGAGGCTTCTAGGTAGCCTCTACTGCATTTTGGTGGCCTGTAATAACCCCAACATGGTATAACTTCGTGAAACACCAAATCCTTCTCAAATTCAATTATTTGATATTTTGTCAAACACTTTGCAAGCAAGAGATATATTGCATATGTAAATTCTGATTGCTTTCTAAATGCCAAACTTTAATAAATATGCTTCCAAAGAACACACCAAACAACTAACAATGAAGATGCAATTGTTTTTGAATAACACTGATTACAAATAGG
Organism: Cupressus sempervirens; assembly: GCA_028749045.1. Lineage (NCBI taxonomy): Eukaryota > Viridiplantae > Streptophyta > Pinopsida > Cupressales > Cupressaceae > Cupressus > Cupressus sempervirens. The sequence goes on along the minus strand of CM053790.1, from coordinate 544,402,878 downwards.
AAAATATGCATCTACATTCTGATATAAAACTCTGATATAAATCAGATTACAATAGATTTTACAAACCCTACCAATGCCCTAAATATCTACTCTCAAACAATGCAAAATGTAGTAGATAAAAATCTGGAATTGCTCCAAAATTATGAATTTTCCTGTAGCAAATTCCAACTTATTCCTTACTCCACAAAGCTGGCCTTAGGCCACAAATTTGGCACAATGAAAAGACAGATTTGTCTTCTCCAACAATCGCAACCCTTCGGAAGATATTTCACCACCTTAGTTATGCAAATCAATTGGATTGTTTGTTCCCAACGATCAATATCACAACTGCAGAAACCCTTGGCTCCACAAGCTATCCGGAAGAGTAGATGGCAACACATTCGATGCTCAATAATGAGGCTGCCCTCCCTCTTTATTCTTTTCCTTCACCCCTCTAGAAGGAAATAAAATATTATTTAATTGCACTCTTTAGAAGCTTCCCCCTTTCCAATACAATAATTAGTTGTGCTTCTAGAAAATTAAATTAATTAAATATAAAGTCACCTTTTAATTTTAATTTATTTAATGACTTTATAAGAAATTAATTTAATCAATTTCTCCTTATTCCTTGACTTAGCCTTCGGAGAACGTAAAGGCTAAGAACTCCACTAAGATGCTAAAAAGATGGGGACATTACACGGCCCTTGGGTCTTTAGTACTTGACATTTTGTGTTTTGATTTTGTAGTTTGTACTTGAGACGAGGATATTATGATTATCATATTTGTCATTTGAAGTTTGAAACATTGAACATTGTGATCATATCATGGTTGTTGCTATTTGATGTAATCAAGTTTATGATGCCATTTGAATCTTCAATCTTTGATCATTTTAATTTAAGTTATTTGATAATAGTTAGAACTTAGGTTTCTTTCATTGTTTATTTTTCAATATTCAATGCAATGCAAATACTAAAAGTCTAAAACTAAACTATCAATAGCGCTCTTGATGAACTTATACTTCATATTTATGTCTTATATTGTTGCACATCTTTTCATAATTAGCATTTTAAGTATCATATATATGGTATATACAATATAAACCCCATCCCCCCCTCTTGTGCCCCCACCCGTCCCCAAATTGAGGCCCCTCTGTCCCCCTGTCCTGGAAACTTGTTCCCCCTGTCCCTCCGTCCCCTAGTCCGGAGTAACTATGATAGCCACAAAATACTAAAGTGATTTATGATTGCTGAATCACTTACAAGCTTGTTGTCACGCCCAGAAAATCAGCAGAGGCATCAATATGGATTTAAGCCCTTCAAACTTTCTGTAATTTTCATTTTTTAATAGTTCTACAGTGCAAATAGAATATCTGTGATTCTTTAATGATATAGTGTAGCAGCTTAATATCTGCATAATGCTCCTCTAAACCATACAGAAGCTCCCTAAGGGAGTACAACAGACTCCTTTGTTTGTTCAACAACTTTATGAAACCAAACCCTTCTTAAAGGCTACAATCTGAGCTTACGTAATGCGGCTGGATCACAAACAAGTGTGATATGTTGCTTGATGATTTTTAAATGTTGTGATTTGCTTTTGAAACAATATGGTAGTTCAATGTATTGGTGTCTTTCATTTATTTCAAATCTTACTTCCTGAAATAGGGCAGACCTGTTCCATATAAAACATTGGGACATGTCCATTATTCAGTAGAATATTTGAACCATCTGGGAATGATTAATAATATCCATGCAATGGGGGGTTCATTATTTGCAAGTTGTTTTGCTGAATATTAATATGTATGGATGTTCAATTTTCTTGGTTAACAATACTTTTGTCTTGCAACACAAGTATTGATACCTTTGCAAAGACGAACTGTGAAAACCATATAGTCACATTAAGCTTCATCATGTTATGTAGCTTGTCCAAACTAGAATTATAAGGGAGTGTCTTGGACAATCTTCAATCCGTTCATGTATTATATAATCTGTTGTGTTTAGAAATCTGGATGAACTTGTTGCTCAACAATAAGCCAAATTGTAGAAATTATTATTTATTTTAAACTTACATATGTGATGTCAAAGACACATATTGTTATTCATGCTGGGAAACTGATCTCCTTGGGAATTTGTGTTTGGAGTCATTTCAGGAATTATGATGAGGCCGAGCAGAGATTGACACAGGTTTTGAAGAAAGCAGAGGAGTATAATGGTTTGTCTTTTCACTCTAATAATTTTTTGAAGAACTGTGCTAGCTGTATAATTCCCATTTGATCAAGTTAATAGAATATATATAAACATTCGTGCTAAATAAGTTTGTGTATTTAGTGACATGTATATCTAGACATTTCACAAACCCTCCCCTGTTTTAATAGATGACAGATAATCTTACGTCACTTCAGGGGGTCATAATTATAAGGTTGGGATTGTTTTGTCCTGCATAGCGGACATGTTCGGTCGTAAAGGACGATCAGAAGGTGCAAACCATTTTTTTATTCAAGAGGTAAGAAATGTTCTTGATTCAATTCTAAAACCAGTTTTGTCTAAGATAAATCTGGTTTTCTTATGCCTATTTATGGATCTCTGCCAGGGTCTTTATAGAAGAGCATTAGAAATGCTTAAGGCTCCACCTCTTGAACAGCAGGGTATGTATTCTCTTCCACTGGCATTTCATGGGGAGAGAAAATGACCGAAATGGGGCATCTGTATAATAAAAGGAACAAACAATTAATACTTGCAATATTTGGGTTGAATGCAGTTACAGCCACGGAGATTGACCTAAGGGATGTTGTTGCACTTGTTAGAGGTGAGCAACATGAGATTAGAATTGTAGTTTTGTGGAATTTTCATTTGCCAATAAGTCTTGATGTTGTGTGTGATATGTAGGTGGCTATTCACAACTCTTATCTCAACAACACAGCAGGGTTGGAGAAGCACAAAAGATGAGAAGCTGGGCAGATGCTGTTTGGAGCAACAATCGTGTATCTTTGAAAGATGTCTTGGGTGATACAGAAGCTTCAGCCAATGACGAAACCAGAACAAATGCAAATCTAGTTACAGACTTGCGCTTAGGAAGGGTCTTTTAGGCTATAGTTTAAATAGTTCTGGTTAAATTATCTAAGGAACCGATGTTTTCCTCTTCTCGTATCTGCTATCATTTAGAGAGCTTCTTTATACAATAGTATGTAACTTTTGATAATTACCAAGAAGGGATAACATGAATTTTTAAACGCAGGCAGTTGATTACTTTTCCTTGTTTTGTTATGCATTATAGACTCGTGACTCTCTAATCCATGTAAATTACCAATATGTTTCTTAGTTGCAAATCTTCGTATATTATAGACCTCCTTAACTTGTTTATTGACGAGCCTACGCATTTAAATTCCCTAGCTTTGAGTCATCTAGTAGTATGCATTTTTAAGTTATTAGTATGGTATTAGAGCATCACACTCCTTCCCAAGCAAGGTTTATTTGATTTAGAGGGTTGGGGAGATATTATTTTGTTATCAATATAAATATTATATTATCAAAATCTGAACTTTGATGAGAAGATTTACTTTGCAAATTAAAACAAGACATACCATACATGAAGAATTTCATTTATTACACCAGGTTGGGTGTCAAACAAAGCAACTTCAATCAAATAGTGTGTATTTTTACTAATTACAAATCGTATACATCCAAGTCTCTTTACAATTAATATCTTCTCTACCTAAAAGTAGGGAAACTTTCACAAACAAAGCAACAACTTCAATCAAATAGCGTTTATTTTTACTTACAAATCTTATACATCCAAGCCTCTTTACAATTAATATCTTCTCTACCTAAAAGTAGGGAAACTTTCGCTGCCTGGTCACAAAGTGTTACATGTAATATTACAAGGAAGTTCTTATATGAGTATAGTACTATAAAATGATGGCAAAACGTTTGTTACAATTGGCTTGGGTGGACCTTGATGAATTGAGTTCACACATTAACTTTTACGGAAAGGATTCCATCCTTGTTACATATTGACCAATATAAGAATGAATGAATGATGAAGGGTACAATTGAAGGGTACAACTCTTACTAACCTAAACACACACACAATACAAATAATTAGACAATTTTAAGAGCAAAACAATTGAAAGAACTTAAACACTTGCTTTCTATTATCTTCAATGAATTGATATGACAACATTAAAAAACATAACATGCTATAGTCACATGGGCTTTTTAATTACAATAATCTACAAAATAAAGCAAAAAACACCCGTCTATAACTAAGCCCAAAACAACCTTAATCTTTGATTACATAGCACTAATGCCTTAAGAGTATTCTAAATAGTGAATCTTTTGCATTTTGGCCCCCAAATGTTCAATTTTCCACCTAAGTAGTTGTTCTCTTCTTCTTTTGTATCAATTGATGACACAACTTCCAAAAGCGTTAACTTTTGAACTCTGCAATTGGCTTTCTATTATAACCACTTTTCATAAATGTCTTGAAGCCCTCTATACCTAAGATTGGTTTTCACCCCTTTCAAAGTTTATAAGGCCTTCAAAATTGAGTTCAAAGTTTTCATATCGTCCCATTAAAATAGAAAATTCAATATTTTCAAATTTAGACTTGATCTTGCCATGAAACTTTACCAACATGCTTATATATCCAAAATGGACCTCCAGGGAAGTAATTGTAACAATTCAAAAAATGCACTAGAAACAAGTAAATGTTTCCCCAAATAGCCCCTAGACAATACTTTGGGTCTTGCAAGATTGTTCTTACATCATGTATGCTCTTGCATCAAACACTAGGGCAATTTGAGGAGTGATCTTGTTGCATCTCAAGTGCTTAGAAGAAAATGAAGGCAAGCAACCTCTTCCTTTGATAGCCATGATGAATCTTCAATAAACCTTCCTTTCATTTGACCAAGTATTCTTCATATATTCTATTTCTTGTGGTTTTCAAAATATGACTATCAAATATGTCTTCTATCTTCTTATTTAAAGAAGGTACTAGAATAATATATTGATCTCCCACTGCATCTATAATATTGCCTTCATGATACTATGTCAAGTATAAAATAGTAAACATGTGAAATGTTTGAAGCCCACTTGGTAATTTTACCTCATAAGCATTTCTAGAATCATGCTTCTTCAAGATTTTGTATGGTTGAAATTTCTTCATATTCAACTTATTATATGTTTCTATTGGAAAGATTTCTTTTTCTAATTTGCCTTGTTTATTTGTTTTCTCACCTCTTCATTTAAAGTCTTAAGGTCTTCTACGAAGTCTTCAACACCAATGCTAATAGTTTTCTTCTTTTACTAACTTCTTTAATTCTAAAGAATTTCTAGGACTACTTCCATATGTAATTTGGAATGATGATTTACCAATGCTACTATTGACATAATGAATGTATGCAAATTTTGCTTTTGGTGAAGTCAAATTCCACTCATTTAGTTTGTCTCCTACTAAGCATCTCAATAGGTTCCCCAAACTCTTATTAACCACTTTTATCTGCCCCTCGATTTGTGGACGGTGTGCTTAGTTAAACTTCAAACACATTTCTAGCTTTTTTGACTACGTTTTCAAAAAATACCCAACAAACTTAGTGTCTTGACATGAAATTGTGCACTTTGGTAGACTATGTAATCTTATTTGAAAAACAATTCTGCCACATGAACAATATAATTAGTTTGTTGATAAAGAGTGAAGTGTGTCATTTTTGAGAATCTATTTATGGTCACAAATTTAGAACTGTCCTTTTTGTGTCCTTGGTGAAACAAGAACAAAGTTCATACTATCTTCCCATGCCCCCTCTAATATAGGTATGACTAATATAACCTTGTGTTCTACTTTGTTTGTTATGCCATATGACATATTCTACAATTTGGTCCAAACTTCTTACATCTTGTTTTGTTGCAATTGCGGCCAATAATAATACTCACTATAAAAAAACAATCATTTTAATTTAACAAGTGTCCAACCAATCCTCCATTATGCTTCTCTCTGACTAGGCTCTTCCTTATGAAACTCTTTGGAATGCATAATTAGTTACCTTCAAATAACACAATCTTGGAATATAAGATTGAACTATTTGGACCTATCTAGAGTAATAGGTTTTGTGCAAACTCTCTAGGCTCACCAAAATCATGATTTCCAAGATACAAACTCTTGAGTTCCTAGAATCCGATAGCTTTGATTTGCTTTTTTTCCAACATATTATGTCTCTATCTAAGATATTTGCAACCTATAAAACTTTCCACTTGTGTGTCAAAACACAAGTCTAACAATATAAAAACTCAACCCATTTTAAAGCCTCTGATTAAACTTTTCTTGGCTATTCAAATACTATAAAGCTTGATGATCAATAAATAAAATAAATAAAATAAACTCTTTTTGTGCAAGATAAAGTTCCACCTCAATGTCTAAACTAAAGCATAAAACTCTTGATCCAAAATATAATATTTTATTTTGACATCATTCAACTTCTTACTAAAATAAGCAATGACTTTACCTTCTTGACTCAAAAGAACTTCAACAACATTGCCACTAGCAACACAGTCTACTTGAAGTACCTTATTAAAATCTAGAACTGCCAATACTTATGCAACTTTTCTCTTCAAGAAATCAAAACTTTGTGTTTCTTTGTAGTCCACTTATTTTCTTTTCCACTTTATTCTAACTTGTTTAGGCATTTTGACAAAGATTTTTTGAGCTAAATGCTTGAAGTTTTGTTAAATAGTTTTCAAATTATTTATAAGAATATCTATAATACATGGAGTTTAAATAATTTTTAGAGAAACTTCTTAAGATATTCTTACCTAGTTAACCATTTGAATCAAATATTTTCCATTCCTTTCAAATCTAAGCTAGTATCTTTTTTGTGGTAATATAACTAACATTTTTCAAGGTTTTGTTGGATATTCATACATTAAACTACAAAATTCACATGTTGACATAATGACATAACTAGGAGAATAGTAGTCTTCCTGAGAAGGTTTGTTTGGATTCTTCGAGGGGCTCTTGGACCCTAATTTTGGATTATGAAGGTATCACTTTTCACTGTAGAAAATGTCATAAGATTGGTCACATTGCTGCTCGCTGTGCTGCTGTGAAGACTAAATCTAGGCGACCACCTTCCTAGTGGTCAGGGGCCTCTTCTGAACATTATAAGGTGGTTAAGTCCAGTGATACACCTCTGGATTCAGCAGTTGTATTTGCGGATGTCTTCTCCATTGATGATCTTTCGGTGCTGGTGTTAGAGGAGGTTCTTGTTCCTTCTCTTGCCCCAGTACTGGATGTTCCTCTTGGTCCTGTTGGGGGTCAGGACCCTTTACCCTCTCCTGCCCTTGCCCTTGTCCTTCCTCCTAGGTCTGTGGGGGGCTAGTTGGCAATGGGTTCTTCTAGGAAGATTTTTGGTGTTTCGGATTCCCCTGGGCTTCATTGTTCAATTTCTTCTGGGGATTGGATTGCTGAGGCAGATAAGGTGGAGGATGGTTGGACTGCGGTAAAAAGAAAGAACACTAGAACATTGGCTCCTCATTTAGAAATGAACCTCCAATCATACAAGGGAGGCTCTAAATTAAAGGGCAAATCATGATATATTTGGCTCTGCCCCCTTGATGGATCTTTACTTTTGGTTGGTGATAGGCTTTTTGTCACCTCGGTTACCCTATGTTTGGGGGGTGACCAGTTCTGCCTTTGTTTGCTATATCTTTGTATTTGAACTTATTGAAAATCTTTAGACGTACCCAAGGTTTCAGGCACCCTTCAAAATCTATTTATCTTAATCAAAAACTAGGAGAATAGTAGTAATGAAGTTACACATATAACCACTTTTATTGTATAATAAGGATTTTAATGATATTTGAGGGTTTGTAGGATTTACAATGTGTAGGAAAATCTATGGACACAGATTATAAATCAAATCATGGAGTCTTGGTGTCATAAGATAATAGTCACATTTACAATCGTTATCAGTTAGACATTGTAGAATGAGGGTTTTAAGAGCATTCTTAAGGTTTTTACAAGGTGTAGGGAAAGATAATGGCTAGGGAAAAATTAATAAAATATAAATAGGATATGCTCACAGATGGCATTGGTGTGACATATATTATGCAACTTTGTCATTTTATCAAATGAGCCTTAAAATTGTGTATCTAAACTCTTTATCTTAATCTCAATCCCTCGCTAAAGTTAGCTATATATTTTACAAAATGCAAGAATAAAAAAAGAATATAAGTTAATAACACAAAATTAGAAAGCATCGCTTACTTGTGTACTTGTTACCACAAGACCATAACACTAGGGACAATGACATTTACAACTATAATTTCTTATTCCCTTCATAATGATGGTTTTATGGTAATTATATAGTTCCTACAAAATGTATAGAAAAAGAAAGATACCCATCAAGGTTAATGGAAAATAGACATTTATTTTTTGCGATCTTGGTGCAATAGTCACATTGTAAACATAAGTTTTTCTCCACATGCTATCACTTACATGAATATTTATTGGTAAAGTGCTTGTGCTTGTGGAATGAAGCGATGAATGATCAATGACATTGTGGACTTTTTGTTTCATTTCTCTATCATGTTCTTTCAAACACATTCAAGTGAGCTCTCTATTGTTTTTTAATTTTGTTTCTAGCCTGCATAAATGTTGTTATTTGTTGCTTTTTTAAAATTAAATAATATTTTGTGTAGAGATTTAACTATGCATCACAACTTGTGATGTTAATAAGTGCAAGTAGAAAAGGTTGAATTTCAAATCACACTTGGACTACAAATGACACTTTCTAATGTCTTCAAAACATTGAAGTTATACACCACACCTTTGCTCAAACGTCATTGTTGTCTTGCCTAGTGTGACAAATAATTTAGCATAACACATTAAATTCTTCTCTTTGGTGATATTACCTTGCCTTGGAGAGGACTTCTTATCTTTCTCTAGAAGTGGGGGTTGTCTTCTCTACTAGCACTCTTTCCTAGGATTTGGGTGGTCCCTTGTATGGCTTGATGGCTTGGTAAATTAAGGCAAAGAAAGGGAAAGATGGATGGATAATTGTTAAGGGTAAGAAAGCAAAAACACACACAACCTCTTTTGACATGGCTCTTTGCTCTGCACAAGAGCAGTGCTAAAGGTTAATCTTAATAGCTCTTGGTTGGGGTCTCCTCTAGCCCATTTGCTAGTTTTTGGTGATGGTCATTTTCTTTTTTTTGTTTTGTTTTGTGTTGTGGAGCTTATTGGCTTCTTCCATGTTGTTTGTTCATTTTTGTTTAGGTGATGTTTATCGACACATCTTATGTATTCTTGGTGTAAAGGGCTTTGAGTTCCTTCAAAAAATGTTTTTACCTTCATAAAAAAATACACTATTTAGTAGATTCTTTAATTGTATCTTATATTAAATGTTATAAAGTGATGCAAGAGCACCTAGTGGACTTTATACCTCCATGAGGCTATTTCATAAATCTTAATCTTACGCTATGTTTGGATCATGTCATAAGGCCATCAACCAATATTTAACATGTTTGAGTCATTTAATAGGTTATTGGGTGATTATGAGTATTTTTTTAAAAGTTGAAAATTCTTGCAAAGTTATATAAAATTGGAAAAGTGCAAGAATGGGAAGTTGAAGAGTCAAGGTGGCATGTAAGCTGATTTGTTGGTTGTTGATGGGGGGAATAAGTTTGTAAAGACATAAATAACCTGAATCCATCTTGGTAAAGGAGAATTTTAATTTTGGGAATATGTGGCTTAATATCAATGGACTTTTTGTGTGTTTTTTAATATGAAAAATCAAATTGTAATTTGAATGGTATAATCTCTTTTGGAATGATCCAGGTCTAAAACTTATATTGTTAGAAAGATAATTTGATTCCACTTGTTTTTCATTATTACGAATCCATTAAAAAAAATATTTTGAATGAAAATAATAAACAAGTCTTCCTAACGAGCCTTTTTGAGAATGCGGGTTACAAGTTTTGGTAAAGATGCTATAACTTTATTTTGCACCATTAGATATTCACGATAATTGGGGAAAACATCTATAGCAATCCCATCCACGATATAACCAATGCAAATTTTCTAAACATGCATTTTGCACAAGTTATGGATGATTGCCCGCTTATCTCAAATTGTTAAAAAAAAGCCCAAATAGGTCTAGTCCCACTATAACAATCAATATTTGACCAAATTCATACAAAGAAACCTTGTTTGGTTTTGATAAATGTTACATAAAGCCAAAATGGGTCTCTTAAAATGCCTTTATATTTTCAAGTCGAAGTCTAAACTGAAAGCTATGCTCAGTCAAAACAATTAGGAGACCTTCAAGGAAAGAGACCTAATTGTGAAGAAAAGTTTAGGTGAACCACATCCTCTTCATTAGAAATATTTCCAAATAATCAGTTGTGAAAGCGTCAAATAGTAGTAGACCACATGCGAAGATGAACTTCTCCCTCACCCCAATCTTGCCTCCTCCACTTCCTATAAAGTACAATTAACCATTGGATAGAAGATAATAATGGTTGAATAATCTGTAAGACTATAGAAGCACCATGGTGAATAATCCTCCTTCAATTCATTAATTGAATGCAATAAAATAGTGTGCAAAATGTGATACTATTTGGTGATGTAGAATAAAGGGAACTATATAAGAATATCTTATATAGAATTTTTGACCTTAAACTATTGTTTTAAAAATTTCACTATAGTCTTTGAAAGCTCAAATGGACTTTTATACCTATGAGAAATGGTGAATATAGAAACAATGAGAGTTTTTCCTTAATTCATTGCATGGAATTAACACAAAAAATATTTTCTTATTACAAGTGACTAAAACAGAAAAAAATGAAAAAAAAATATTTAAAATAAAATAGAGTAAATTTGGTCATAGGAAAACTTGTAACTACTCATCGCTATAAGTATGTTCTAACATTTCTAGTTTTGAGATAAGGACCAACCAAATAATTTCCATGAGGATAACAAGTAAGAAGTTATAACTTTTAGCATTGTAGAATTTTATCGATGAATCACTTGGCTTTCCTTTTGACTTCTTTTGTCTTGGAATCTAGATTTCAAATAGGATATCTCACTACATTGTAATTATTGATCGATCATCTTACTCTAGTTGACCTGGTCTAACCAACATGTCAACAAGATTTAGGTAACTAGTCTTTGGTAGTGCATACCCTTCTTGAGAAATGCACTTTTATATCCAATAGCATATTCAAACTTAATGGAACATTGGCAAATCAACTATCTCTTGCCTCCCAATGAGCTACCTTGGAGAAGATATAAGAAATAATCCATTCTAACTTACCTTTGTAATGCTTTTTATTCGATGAAACATGTGACACCTTCAGAAAGACTCATTCCATGGTTCATATTTAATATTTCAATTATATAGTTAATAGATCATAAGGATGAAAAGTTTAAATAATTTGAATCTCTTTGGAAATGTATATTTATATATAAGATCAACTATATAAAGTGTGTCTCAAACTTTTAGAAAAAATATAAATTACATTAATCTAGGACACTGGTTAAATACTAGGGTGATAACAATTAATAGATTGCTACCTAATTTTTCTTGTTTTCAGGTTGATGATCAATAAAATATTTCTCATTCTAAATGGTTTTGAATTATTTGAAATATGTCCCTTGGACTTCAAGTGAACCTACATGGGAAATAACATTCAAGTAAGACACACATACATACAACATTTTCAAGGTACAAGATATAACATTTTCAAAGATCATGTACAAGACCCATGTAACAAATGTTCTTGAAGTAACTTACATATATAATTAAATTTTTTTATCAAACATTGGACTAGTTTGAAACAAAGATGTGTGTGTGTGTGTGTGTGTGTGTGTGTGTGTGTGTGTGTGTGTGTACACCTATATATGTATGTACACATATGTATATGTGTGTGTGTGTGTGTGTGTGTGTGTGTGATCATTATTCAATTAATAGAAGAGGAACAACATTTCACCACTTGATTTTTCTTTTGTTAACGTCTTTATCTATTTTGTGTAGCATAATCAATAATAAATGACATTATTTATTCGTGCACCTCTCTGCTATGATGGCAAAATATCTCCTACAACAATCTTACCTAGAAAATTCAATTTAAAAATTAGAACTACATTTTACCTAGATTTATTAGCCGATAAGCTTTTAATGTGGGATTGCCCTTGTACTTTTTGACCGAAAATTTTGTCTCATGTCATAAAACTACTTTAAAAGTCACAAACCAACCTTTACGAAACCATAAAACTATTTTCCTATGATTAAAAAAAAATGTTCACATTAAGAAAACGATGTTCAACATCATATATTTCAATTTTTTAATATAAAAAAAACCTCTTCATATCTAGTTTTTTATTCATGAAAATAATCTTTACTAATTATCTTTTTTATTAATCAAATTGAAAATTAAAATGAATAATAACATTGTATAAAATAACAACATAATGAATACAATTAATTGTATAAAACCTAAAAAATATTGTTTTTTTTGTGTAAAAAAGATATGTATTAATTAAATAAAGTATTAAAAGTAAAAGTGAAATGATAATGTAAAAACTTTTGTATGTTTTCTTGGTAAATAATAGTAAAATAAGTTTATTTATTCTTTAATTTAATTGTTCTTTTTATATATTTTTTAATAAATTAAAATGACCATTACACATTTTTTCTTTTTTATTAATTAAAAACTAATAATATTGTAGAGTGAATAAAGTAAATGCAATGATAATATCTTCGCATTTAAAAATAATTAAATTATAATAATATCTTCAAAATTTTATATACTAAATTAAGATTACTTTTTAAATTAAAAATTAAATAAATAATTTCTCAATTTTTTTTCATTAAAAAATCATCTATTTAATTAATTAAAAATAAAGTATATATACTAGAGTTAAAGATTACTTTAGGCAAGAGTCTACAACACAATGGTCAATTGTGAGCCTCTTATCTAGGAGGTCTTGGGTTCAAATCTACACAACTTTAATAAATAATAATAATTAACCACAACACATAATAATAATTAATCTTAGGTCGGACCTCTTATTGTTAAAAATAGAAGCTAAAGATTACTTTTTATATTTAAAAAAATATATTTTTTCAATATTTTTAATTTTAATATAAGAAAAATATCACGTATTTAATTAATTAAAAAATCCTACATAATTTTAAAAAAAAATAATATTCATAAATTTGTATAATAATAAGTATTAGTTGAAAAAATATAATTTAAATTTGTAATGACAATAAAATCTTAAAATCCTTGTTATCTAATTTTACTAATTAAAATAATCAATAAAATTTATTTTCTTTATTAAATAAAACTATCAAAATTGAGATGAATCATATTAAGATTCCTAATTTTTTAGAATAATGAATAAAATAGAATTGTATTAAATAAAACAAGGTATGTCCTAATTGAAGAAATGTATATTTTAATTTAATTTTGATATTATTTATTTAATCTATTGGTTAATAATTAAATAATCAATATAAATTATCTTTTTTTATTAAAGAAAAATACTAAAGTTAAAATAAACAATAATAATATATCTAAATTAGGCAAGCACCTACAACATAATGGTAAATTGTGAGTCTCTCATCTAGAAGGTCTTGCGTTCGAGCCTACTCAAACTTAATACATAATAATAATTAATTTCAACAAACAATAATAAATAATACTCAAGGCTTCAACCTATTACCTATATAAAATAATGTATCTAAGTCTCTAGAATAATAAATAAAATAGATTTATAGATGGGAGAAGATAGAAATCCCATTCAATCTTTGTTGGGATCCCATATGCATGCCTAAGGAAGACATTTTTCTCTAAGTCACTATACAAATGAGGATCCCCACTTCGAAAATATTCACTAAAATGGGTGTTGAGGCACTATCGAGATGTTCATTATGTAAAAATGACTCAAAGACAACCAAGTATTTTTTATTTCAATGTTCTTTTGGCAAAAGATGTTGGCAATGACTATGTTAGAAACTCAATTAGACAATAGCCTTTCCTAAAAATCTTTGGAATCATCTAAATAGCTGGTCAAAAAATGGACATTAAAAGATTGAAAACAACTTCTAGAAAATGTCTCCATCAATTCTCCTATGGGAAATATGGAAGGAAAGGAATAAAAGATTATTTGATAACAAAGAAATGGCATTATCTTCCTTCTTAACAAAGTGAAAGCCAACATTTCAAAAGTGATAAATAATGATCTTAGGAATATTATCAAAGAAGAAGGGTCATTCTTGGATTGGGACACACAAATACAGAAAAATTGGAGTAACCATATTAATCCTCCAATGATATACTCCAAACCTAGAAAACAAGCCAAACCAGAGTGTAAATGGGAACCACCATTAGCAAGATGGGAATAATTAAAATTTGATGGAGTAGCAAGAGATAATCCTCAAAAAATAGGAATATGATGTATCATGTATTTTGATGAAGATTCTTGGATCATTAAGCATGCAAAATCCTTAGGGGAAACATTGAATAATCTAGCTAAGTTAAAAGCCCTAATTGAAGGCTTAAGTCTTAGTTTGCATCTAGGAATAAAAAAAAGTTAATCATAGAAGGGGACTCACAAATAATCCTAAATGCTATAAGAAACTAAACTTCAAAATGGAATATGAAACTAGAACCATGCACATATATCAGGAAAGGAACAAAGAAGTATATATGCTAGCTAATAGATGTGTAGATGATGAAGACATTCTTGATAGAAATTTCTAAAGGAAACACAAAAATTGAAAGGTAAGCAATAACACTACTTTTATAATCAATTCAAATGACTCGAGGAGGTAACCTCTTAAAGCATTTATACTAACTAAAACTAGATAAAATAAGTTATTAATCCAATGGATATAACAGTGCATGTGTTAGCTTCTTTTATTTCCTTAGGTCTTGAGTATAATGCTTTCCTTTTTTTCCTTATCCATGAAAGGAAGATATCTCTTCCCCTCTTATACTTCATTTATTTATCTTTATATCCGAACCATTGTTTTGATCTCTGTATTCTATTTTTTGTATTGATCGATCATGATTATGGTTTTCTCGTTGTTGTTGTTGATTGATGGAGGTATAAATAAGATAAACAAGCTATTGAGGGTGGGGGGGGGGGGGGGGGGGGGGGGGGTGAATTAGAATCTTAAACACTTTAAAATTTTCACCAATTCATTCACATCTATCAGTAAACTTGTGCATGTAAAGACTTGTAATGATAACTTGCTATAACATGTAAATCTGATCTAGCATATGCATGAAAATAAATACATAAGATAATATTTGTTACCCATAAACCCTCCAAGGTGAAGGTAAAATTGGGTAGGGGATGACACCCTCAAATCTTCACTACTGCAGTAATAAAGTTAACCTATTATGGTTACAAAGTTTGATCGTAATATATGATCTACCATGTGAGGGGTCTTCCTTGTTAAAAGCTTAAGGGATTGTTAGGTCTCACCCTAATAGAGGATTAAACGCTTACAAAAAGTAAGGACTCTATTAGGAGATTTACAAAGATATGTTAAGACCACCTTATTAAGAGATTTACACTAATTCAAGTCGGTTAGAACTGATTCAGTACCTAACTCTTGATATGCTCCATAAGCTGATTTGGAGTCTTCTCCTTACTAACTGATCCTTTCCTCTGACATGATAATAATTGTCTTCCCCTTCATTACTTGATTAGGTCACTTGCTTTGTTAAGTGATAAGAGAACCTTTCACTGATTTTTTATCTGATCTTGATCTTTCACTCTATTTTGCATCATCTTATCATGCGCATCATACTCACATTCTCTCTCATTGTCTCACTTTGATTTAGGTTAAGATTTGCACTATTTAAAGAGTTTTGGAAAGAGTTTTCTAGATTCTTCCATAATAGCCTCTCCATCTCAGTCGTTGATCACAACACATAGAGATTTGTTATCCATGCCATTAACAACTTTTACACATATTAAATATTCTGTAACAAGCTCTATAAACTTTAAATGTTCCTTCCAAGTCGACTCAAAAAATGTTTTACCTCAAATTCTATTCCATTTCTGACTTTTATATAAACTCTGCAATGCTCAGCCTTTATTATTTTCTTATGCTAGAAATTGTTGTTGCTCAATTTGTATTTTCTTGGCACACACTATGTAACTCGACACTCATATAGAAAATACTTAGTGACCATACACTTACTTAGCTCCTATAGAGCTCGATACATACTTTTTTATGTACATGAATTGACCTATATAGAGTAGCTTAGTCACGGTGATGACCGTCTGACTCTACCTTGTAAATGACTAAGTGGTTGAAACTAATAGACAAGAATGGTTAGAGATACCAAAAATCCCCCCCATGACATTATTGGAAAAAAAACTTTGTCATATATACATCTTTACAATATAATTTGCTAAATGAGCTCTCCCCCTAAGTCTTATGACTTATGCCAATGAATAATGAATAAAAAATGTAAAAAATGAATAACAAATTCATTTTTCCCTTATTCAAATCTATTTCCCCCTTGTTTCCTTTAACAAGTCCAAATTCTAGTTTATTTTTTAACACTTTATGTCACTACTAATGGGGTGGAATAGGTGGAAGTAATCCATATTTCTCAATGAATTCCTTATGAAATCTAGTAATCATGGACAGTACATGATTCCATGTGCTTATTTCTGCCTCCAAAATATGATTCTACAACTATAGTCTTGCAACTAAATCAATTAAATTATCACCCACTAAAAGATTATGATCTTCTATGATAAGATCTTGGGATGATTTTAACTCTCTCTGCATGACCTCCAAATGAGGTACCATCATAGCATTAATAGAGATCAATTTAGATATCATATTGCTGTCAACTACTTGAAGCTCAGCCAATGTGCCTTGAGCATTCAACAAATTATTATAATGATCAATTCTTGATCCTGCTAACTCTAAAATAATGTTGTTGGATCTCTTCATCTCAACTTGAATTTTATTTATTTGTGCATGAATGTTGTTGGTCAATCTTGGCACATCTGACAGAATATTGTACAAATGTTGTACCTTCTATATTAGTTCTATCATAACCTCTACTTTCTGTTGTAATTGCACTTTCTGCTCAGTAATGGTTATGGAAACTTTGTCCACAACCTTATTTTCAAATCTTCTTGTAGACCAATCCATTAGTTTCTCATTTGACTCCATATTACTAGCATTCACTTGATCAACTATATTGACAAGATGGTTGATGATTGATGCTTGTTCATCAAAATTTTGAATTTCAAAGGCATCAAAAAAAAAGTTTTTTTACATCATATAATATCTTCTTTTCCTTCAATTCTCTCCTCAACTCTTCTTTCCTTTTCTTCTTTGCCAAAACTTCTTGTAGCAAAATTGTTTGCTCCAAGGTGACATTTGCTAGGTCCAATTGTGGCATCTCAATTATTTCATCCAGACTAACTTCAATATTTGGTGAAACATCTTTTATTGATCTCTTTTTTCTCAGTGAAGGAGTGTTGTTTCTCAACACTACTTTGAGAGTTGATGAGGGAGTTTCATTAATTGATTGTGCTTGTGCATCTATGCTCAAGACAACAATATTCACACTTGGTTCAACTTTATTTGATTATTTTCTTTCCTCAATGTGAGGTGCTGAAACAATCTTATTATTTGCACTTGTTTCTTTCTCTTCACCTTCTTCCTTTGTACTTGTGATCCTTGACTGCTCAACCTTTGTAGTGTTAGGGGTATTGGCATGTACTTGTCACATGTTTCCTTATGGACTCAATGCACCTGAACTTTCTCCACTATTGTAGTCATCTTTGATGTTTACAGTGTATGTCTCTAGTCTCTTTGTTGATAATCCAAAAATTGTTTTCCAAACCAACTCAGTTTGTTGTGCTATTGCTTCCTCTTTATTTTGTAAGATAAAGAACATTATGTACTTAGGAGAAAATCTCCCCCTATATTGCTCCAAAAATTTGTCTTGTTGCTCCTATGATAGATCAAGCATAACTCTAACTAATGTGTTAGTTCTTATCCTTTTCTATATTCCTTTTGCCTACTGCCACCTCCTTTCTAATCTTGCAGATAAGTCCTTGGGTATTTTTTTCTCTATTTCACTAGGAGCTTGTTTCTAATTAGCTATCGTATCCACCATAACCTCCTCAACTTTATTTCTATCATCATTATCTAGTGTATCATACTTTAAAATATGAAACTAGATAATCCTACAGATCTTCTTAGGTTTTCACATACCTCTTCAATAGACATTTTTTTCTTTCTAGGTGGTGCTCTGACCAATCTCCTTCTCTTTTTGGGGGGGGCATTGGGCTTTATAGTATCTACTACTTTGTAGATTGCTCGGCACTAGTAGTTTCCCTGGTCCTTGTCTTGTTCAGTGGTGGAGGAGAGAGGGATGTTACTAATGGCTTCTACTTGGTTCCTTGAGCCTTCTTGCTCGGTGTAGTGAAAAAAACTAGTGCTTTTTCCTTTTCTCCTTCTTCTACTTCCTCTTCGTCATCTTCACCAAGACCTCGTATTAACTATAATGGTTCTTTTCCCTTGCATAGGGTGCCCACTTTAGCTTCAAGATCTTCAATCATTTTGTTTCTTTTATTTTCTTTTGAAGCTATCTTAATGTTTAAAGTTATTCTTGCTTTCACTTCTTCATATTTACCAAAAGGTTTAGCCTCAACATCTCTCTCTTCTTTCAAGAATGCTTCAATGTTTGCGCTTACTACATCACTATCTATTTCATAGTCAAAAATTTGTAACCAAGCCTTCCTCGACTTCACTTCCTATACAAAAGTGTTGTTTGTATCCACAAGAAAATATATGTCACTGTAGTACCTTGTGACCATTTCTTTAGGTATCCTTATCCTCATTTTCATCCTTTTCTTAAATTCATCAAAGTAAGCATCCATTACTTTTTAAAAATGTCCCCCAATTGAATAATCTACTCATTAATTTGTCTTGTCATTGGTTTATCTTGTTCCCAAAAAAATTACCAATACCAAGAAAATACCTCTGTATATGAAATAAAATACATGCAACGAGGGATCCAAACTTACACATTGAATTCTTCACTTATAGATGAGAGATTTTCTACAAGTTGTAGTCTTTGTTGCTTGACAAGATCATACTCATGATCTTTCATCACTATTTTCCATGCTTGATCCACATCCATACATGACACATTGTTCAATCTACTTGATTGGTAGAATTTGTGAGCTATAACCCTCATTGCAAATTCAATTAGTGGATCATAAATATTTGTGATGGATAGACCACATTCATTTGACTTGGCTACTGTGTTCACCTCAATCTCCTCTCGGCTCAGGCATCACATTGTTTTCTTCTTGTCTAGGATTGGATAGCCTGCAACCCTATGAATCATTATATATGTGATTTCCATGGGTTCATTTTGTAGCCAATACTTTGTTCATGAATTTTGATCGAAACAATTTTAATCCATTTGATCTTGAAATTTCTTGGGAATTCTAGGGAACAATTTAACCATTTCATTTCAACAACTTTGAATTCTTCCTTCGAGATTCCTTCATTTCACATCTTCTCATAATATTCTCTGATCTCGTAGTCTCCTACTTCTCCAATTTTACACATGTAATAGTTTCTAACATCATTGATCGTAATAACTTTAGGTGGTATTGAAGATAACACACCCATTAAGTCTCATTTCATCATAATTTCTAGAATAACACAAAATTTTGGTGGAGGACAAGCATCACTCTTCACCAATTCAATTTTACTAACCTCTTGACTCATTATAGTGCTTGATGAAGATGCCATGTTCATTTTTAGGGTTTGAAGTTCTTTCTTCTCTAGATTACTTGAGACAATTTAGATCTCAACTTGTTCAAGCTTCTTCGTCGAAATTTCTCTTGAAATATTTTGCTAGTTGCTCAAATCACCAAATCACTCTATGCTCTTGAAATTTGTATGCAAGGTATGAGACAATATCTTTAAAATTTGATATATACCTTCTTTTGGTCGATTTAGGGTCTCCATTAATGTTGTGTACTTAGGTAGGTGGAAGCTAGTTGTCTTAGTCGATATTGATGCCTTTTAACTAGGTCTTTTATTTTACATCTTTGTCTATTGCATATCACTCGGTCTCTATCATTCCTCTTTTGAAATGCTTGGCCTATGTTGCAATGCTCGGTCAACATAGACAATTTTATTGACACTCAAAAACCTTTCATACATTTGTTTCTATGCATCTTTATTATGCAAATATGAACTTTGGCACATTTCATGTAAGGAACCGATGTATGATATATCAATTAAGTATACAATTCCATACATACACTTCTTCCTTAGTTTGAGATGACATGATCACATTCTCCATTGGATTGGGTGACCTCAACTCCATTTTCTCCATTATTTCCATCTTCTACTCTCCTTTTCCATTTTTGGTTAATTTCATTCCTAATTTTCTCAATGTCCATTTTTCCTTTTCCTTTTTCTTTTTTCTAATTTGTTGAATATACTTGAGTACTACAGTTCTTGCTTAGATGTCCAAACTTGTGACATTTGGAACATGCATTGTCAGGTGCATAATTCTTCCTCTGATTTGTTTAGTAAGGCTAAACTTTGCCCATGATCTACATTCATATGCTTTATTACCAGACCTTTAATAGTTATAGTAGTATCCTTCAAATGTAGGTGTAGTAGATGCATTATTCATTCTTGACCTACACTCATGTATTTGATGTCCTTGTTTCTTGTAGTAAAAATGGTAACTAGTAAACTTAGGTTTTGGATTTTTCATACCATGTTTTCTTTGACAAATGTTTGCAGTATGACCAAGTTTTCCACAGTGATAGCATGTTGGTTTGTCTTTTGACTTTCCATTCCTTGGCTCTCCATTCTTGAGTGATTCTCCTTGATCATTGCATGAATGTACTGACCCATTAGAAAAACTAGATGACTTCACAAGTTCTTCAAAATACTTCATTGTCTCTTTCAGTTTGTTGAATCTCGTCATAAATTCTTTCTCAGATTTCAGTTCATTCTTCAATATGCCTTTTTGTGATTTGATATTTTCAATTTCCACATCCAAGTAGATTTTGTAGATGCCTTGTCATTTGGATTGATTTATTCAAAGAGCCCTTCAGTCTCAACTTCTTCACAGGAAAATTGTTTTATCTAGATGACAATTTCCTTTGTCCTTTTTAAGGAATCCTTTAGATCTTGTCTTTCTTTCTCAATTTTCTATAGTATGAGTTGAATGCCAATCACCTAATTGTTAATAATCTTGTCCAGTTTGAAAGCCTCCATCTCCAAGCTCTAATGTCCAAACGATTAAGCTTCTCTTAGAGAACCAATGCTCTAATACCAATTGTTGACTGATGGAGGTATAAACATGATAAAAATATACTGAAGGAGGGAGGGGGGTGAATTAGAATATTAAACACTTTAAATTTTTCACCAATTCATTCACATCTATCAGTAAACTTGTACATGTAAAAACTTGTAATAATAACTTGTTGTAACATGTAAATCTAATCTATCACATGCATGAAAATAAACACATTACAAAATATTTTTTACTCAAAAATCCTCAAAGGTGAAGGTAAAAATAGGGTGGGGATGACACCCACAAATCTTCATTACTACAATAATATAAAGTTAACCTATTATGGTTACAATGTTTGATCATAATATATGATCTACCCTGTGAGAGATCTTCCCTATTAAAAGCTTAAGAGACTATTAGGTCTCACCCTGTTAGAGGATTTAACACATACAAAAAAGTAAGGATTCTATTAGGAGATTTACAAAGATCTGTTAAGACCACTCTGTTAAGAGATCTACCCTAATTCAAGTCTGTTAGAATTGATTTAGTACTTGACTCTCGGTATGCTTTGTAAGTTGATTTTGAGTCTTCTCCTTACTAACTAATCATCTCCTCTAATTTGATAATACTTGTCTTCCCCTTCATTTCTTTATTAGGTCACTTACTTTGTTAAGTGATAAGAGAACCTTTCATTGACTTTTGATTTGATCTTTGATCCTTCACTCTATTTTGCATCTCCTTATCATGCTCATCATACTTGTATTTTCTCTCACCATATCACTTTGATTTAGGTTAAAATCTTCACTATTTAAAGGGTTTCATAAAGAGTTTTCTATATTCTTCCATAATAACCTCTCCATCTCAATCGTTGATCACAACACATAGACATTTTTCATCCATGTCATTAACAACCCCTACACATATTAAATTTTCTGTAACAACCTCTACAAACTTTAAATGTTCCTTCCAAGTCTTGAAAAATATTTTACTTCAAATTCTATTCCATTTCTGACTTTTATGTAAACTCTGTATTTCTTGACCTTTACTATTTTTTGATGCTCGACATTATTTTTGCTTAGTTTGTATTTCCTCAGCACACACTATGTAACTCAACACTTGTATGCTTGAAACTTGCTCATGTTAGAGAGAAATGTTAATTTAATTTCATTAATTAAATTACCTTTTCTCCCTTGTTAAGATTTTTCTTTATGCATTTTTTGCTTTCTCTATTTAATAATTAATTAATTAGTAATTATTAACTAACTTTTACCTTTTAGGTTACCCTTTTCGGGTTTTGATCTCCTTTTATAGGGATTGATCTCTTTGTGATTCTTTATCTTTTCTTTATTTGAATATACAATTTGTGTATTTTTAGAGCAAACCCTTGCCTCTTCTTGTCTTTTTCTTCTCTATGACAAGTTTTCTACACAATTTGAGAGCTTCGTGGATTTAATTTGCATATTTTCTCAAATCCTTCATGGTATCAGAGCCAGATGTGTTGTAACTTGTTTGGTATTCGGAGAAAAAGAGAGAATGAGGGTTTAACAGATTAGATCTTTAGCTTTTTAGGTATTTCCTAAGAAAATAGTGGGGTCACTAATTTTTGGAGTAGTTTGAGGCCAAATGGACTTCACAGATGGATTTGAAAGGCGTCAAAACCCCTGTTTCGATATAATGTTTTTCCATTTTGGACAACATTGATCTGAGAGGAATTTTTTTTCGCTAGAAGGTTGTACGATCTCCTGCACACAATCTCAGGCAATTTTTTAAAAAACTAATTAAAAAAGGGCCATAAGCCATTTTAAAGCTTGCAACCCCCTTTTTTCGGTGATGGTAGTGCTTTTTGGCACCACCGAACCCTTTTCGACAGGCGCTCTGGCAGGTGTTTCAAATCACGATGTGTAAGGAGTTTTTTTGGCACTGGTTAAGGTTTTGCAACTCTAGTAGGGGGTTTTCTAGCTTCTCGATGTCATTGTTATTCTCTGACCCGCTGCCACCACTGATGCTCAGCTCTGCCAGCCTTTTCCACCACTACCTCCATCTAGCCTCCACACGCATGACATCATTGACACTTGCCATGTATTAGGTGCCATGTCAACACTTGCCATGTGTCAGGTGCCACATCATTTTGTTTTGGGTCCACTACCACGTGGATGCCACATGGTAGTCTTCTTTTGCTATGATAGTTAGTTGGCTATCATTTTTAAGACAATAAAATGTTGAAGTTAGCACTCCTGCATGCCTTTTAGGTCCTTTTTTGACCTATTGTTGGCTTTTTGGGTGTAACTTGAGCATACAAAGGTCTTCTTTTGATCTAAAAGAAGTGTCAAAAAGATGGTTCTAAGACAAAGATAGTGGTGTAGGAGTTTTTTCGTTTTTCATGTAGTTTGGTTGCCTTTCTAGGAAGTCAAATCTAGATGTTCAAATTTTCACTCTGGAGGGCATATCTTGAGCATCCCATCTCCATTTTTTGAAAACATTATATTTTTGGAGTGCTAGTTCCATCCTCTTTTTAGAAATGTTGTCATTTCTTCCAGATTCTACTCCATGCTCTTTCTATCATGTTTTTTTTCTTTATTGTCCTATGGTGGATGTCTTTGGTGTTTCAAGTCTGGGATCATTTTCATGGCAAGAGATCTCTTCATTTGGGTTGTACTATCTATTGTATCAACTCTTTGCCTTTTATGATCATTGTTGATATCATTTGTATGCATTATTGCAAATGCACTGAGATAAAGTTCCATATTGCATCTATATTTTTGTTTCAATTTTTTGGCTTGTTTTGCCTTCTGATTCGAGTAGCATCATCTAAGGACACTTTTACTAATTATTGTAATCTTGGGATTCATTATGTCTTGTGCCCTATTGTACATGCACTACTCTGATAAAGTGCCATGGGGGGGTTGATGTTTGCCTTTATTTTCCATCTTCCTTTGTCCAGTAAGTGTCCCTTCCATGACATTAGCCTCATGATGTGTCTAAGATTGATCACCTTAGTACACACTTATGTACTCTTTCATGCATCTTGATCATGGTTCCTTGATATGCAGTTCTTTTGGCCCAATTTTTCAGTTCCCTATCACCTCACACTTGTCTGCATTAGGGGGGTTCCTGTTATTTCGCATGCTTCCTTGGTTCGATTGATCAACTCTTCAAGCTTTGGTGTTTTATGCCATCTATATTTTCGAGTTCAATTGTTTGCCTTTGTTTGCCTCCTAATTTGATGCAGATTACAGTCTTCTCTACCTAGTTAGGTTCTATTTTAGAGCAGGTTCTATAGGTCAACATTTTCTTTTTGATAGAGTTTGCAGCTTCTACATGCTTAAATGGTTTTCTTCATGATCACTCTTTGTTCCTATTTTTTGGAACATTCCTCTAGTTGGAGGATTCTTCAGTCCTTCACTAGGTTTTTAGCTATCTATTTTTGGAGTAGAGTTTTTCCCACTGGGTTTTCTCCATTTCTCCATTTCATATAGATTTTTTTGTGATTGGGTACCTCATCAGGCCTTGTTGTCAGGACCCAAGTTTTCTTTTAGCATTGCATTGTAGTTTCCTTGCTCTTTCTACATTGTTTGTAACTACATTGTTGCTCATCTTAAGGGGGGGTGTTAGAGAAAAAGGTTAATTTAATTTTTTAAATTAAATTACCTTTTCTCCCTTCTTAAGATTTTGATTTATGCATTTTTTTATTTCTCTATTTAATAATTAATTAGTAATTATTAAATAAGTTTTACTTTTTAGGTTACCCTTTGTAACTTATTAGGTTACCCTTTTCGGGTTTCGATCTCCTTTTATAAGGACTGATATCTTTGTAATTCTTTATCTTTTCTTTATCTGAATATACAGTTTGCATGTTTTTAGAGAAAACCCTTGCCTCTTCTTGTCCTTTTCTTCTATGTGACAGGGTTTCTACATGCAGGTATTCGAGGGCTTCGTGGATTTGATTTGCATATTTGCTAAAATCCTTCAGCTTGGTCATTGTTGAGCTTGGCTCGTATAGAAAATAATCGGTGACCATACACTTACTTGACTCCTATAGAGCTCAGTACATGCTTATTTATGTACATGACTCATCCTATATAGAGTATCTCGGTCACAGTGATGACCGTATGACTCTGCCTTGTAAATGACTAAGTGGTTGACACTAATAGTCAATAATGGTTAGAGATACCGAAAATTGTCTTTTGTATCATTGCGTTCCTATACTCCCTTGATCTTTTATCTTTCACTAGCTTATAGATTAAGTCTTTTGCTTCCATATAATGATGGATGTAACTTCATACACCTAGGAATCATGGTTATTTTATCAAGCATCAATAATTTCATCAAAATATAATCAATTCCATTTGACTTGCTAACTACACAGTCCTCACTTTAGTGGAGTAAGATTCCCTTCTCCATCCATTTGTATTGTTTTTAATGAGATACCCTAAATTTGCGGATTTGATTTCAATAAAGTTTTTAATAGCCTCCCCTATATCATCTATAATAATTTTGGTAATCACTAATTCAACACTAATCAACTTTGGGTCCTGGATCCATTAGATCCTCACAAAACATTACTTTGATGAGTAGTTCCCACTTTCTAGATTCTTTTTATCAACATTCAAATCTCAAATTTAATCATTCTAAAATGGATCACTTGAAATTTTAGATAAGCTAAGTATCATTAATGAGTTGAAACTAGTAGTACTAATCCTTCAATATAACAACTCTCTTTTTGGCAAACAAAGGGTTAAATTGTTCAATTATTTAAGTCCAATAAATGGCGTGACATTGTTTATAATTTATAAAATATGTATACAAGAGAAAGGAGTTAGATTTTATAAGTACACTATATTAAGAATGTGATAATAATAAATTTTATTTCCAAACAATAAGATGTCATAAGGAATTTTTACAAACTCAATTAAAGTTTAAATCTTCAAAGTTGAATAAACTAGCTTATAGTAAATAATTTAAAAATAGGATCCTACAACGCAAAGGTAAATTGTGAATCTCTCATTGGGGAGACATTGGGTTCGAATCTACTCAAAATTAACACATAATAATAATTAATCTTAACAAAAATAATAAATGAATAATAAATAATATAGTTTTTGGTCGAATACTTATAAAAAATACTTTAAAAATAGAGTTAAGAAACTTTACACCTCTTAAATAAATTAATATATTAATGAAGAATCCCTTAATTATAATATAGCATATAGTCACTTAGTTGACTAGGGTCATTGATCTGATATTATCCTATATTGCATTTCGTTAATGGGTTTTGGAGACTAACATTTAAAAGTGAGCTAGAAGTGTGTTTGAAGCTGCAAGAATTAAAAAGGGAAAGGAACCTAAAGATCAACATCAAAAGAAGACAAACTAATAAAGATGATACAACAAGATCCAAAAGAGGCTCTAATTTAATATCAATGATATCTCAATGAATTGTAATCAAGTATACACAAAATCCTTTAGAAACCTATATAGGGGATCCTACTAAATGTACTAATGTGAATTTTGTCAAAGGAAGGTATGCCTTCCTAAATCCCCAAATGTTTTAAGGGGTTCTTGTATGCCTTCCCAAATTATGTAAGAGAAGAAATGTTGTAAACGAGGGTATGCCCTCTAAACGATCTTTGAAAAAAAAGGTGAATGTACCAAACAAATATAGGACATTAAATGTCATGAGCAATATTGGGGGTTTTCTTCCCCGTTCTTTTTCCCCCAATGCTTGCACTTTGAATGGGGTAAAAAAATCCTGTAAAATTATTTTGAAATATAATATATAGGGCATTTAACCTTTTACCGATAAAATAAATATATTAAAATTAAACATATTTTTATTAATTAGAAAAAATTATTTTAATTTTGATTTAGGGAATAAAATCAAAACAAGTTTTCTAAATCAAAATTTAAAAATGTTTTAATTTTGATTAATAAAAATAATCTATATAAGTTGTCCATTTTATTAAATAAAATTACCAAAATTAGAATAAATAATAATAAGATTAAAAAATCTCTAAAATAATAAGTAAACAAAAAAAAATTTGTTTTTAAAGTATTTTAAGTTTACCTAAAAAACTATGCATAAATCTTCTCATGCGTTGAACTTCTGCCAATAAATATAGGGCGAAAGTATTTCAAAGAACCATAAATTTGAGAGTACTCACACACTGAAAGGTATTTGACATATTCATATGGATGAGGTTCAAATTGGATTTTCAATTCTCAATATTTTGGTAGTGTTAAGTGTATATTGTTCATTTAATACATTGACTACTATGCTTCTTGATTTTTCTATAACAAGGGTTTACATTTATTGTTTCAAATCCAAAGTTACTTATCGTCTATTCCCTTGCACCTCCTATGGCGCAAGTGATAGTATTAGATATCTTTGAAGTTACCCTAGATCAACATGTTTAAAAGTAACTACACATATAAATGCGCACACTATAAAAGCATGTGATATAATACACATACCTATTTTAATCAATCTTGACATATCAATGTATTCAAATGTCTTATCCTCATATTTGTCATATGTCTATGAAAAGATGCATGTAAAATATTCAAGAAAATGAGGTATGCAACCCATTTGTCAAGTATTACTATTGAATGAAAAATCTTTCAATGTTAAATACATAAAAAAATTCATATCCCATTTTTAAAAAAACAAAGGAAATTGTTTGTACTTGTGACCAAGTATTCTCCTGGTTCAAAATTTTCTTAAACAATGTCAACTTGTTGTTTCAATGACTATCTTTTCTTTTGGTTTTTTGGGTTCTCATACCTCTTTCCTTTTGTAACCTTTGGACAAATTAAAAACAAACAAAAGACAAAAGACCACCTCCATCTCCCTTAATATATGCTTATCAAATGAAAGGATTACTAAAGCATATTCCTACTCCCATAACTTGGAACTTTCTGAGTTGAGAGTAAGTGATTTCTCCATTAGATTAAGCATCATGAGAGGTTGTTAGCACATAATAAGTTCTTTCATTGATTCATAGATACGTTAATAGCTCCAATGTTTCCACTAGAAACTACTTTTTCATTTATTATCTTTCATTCATAACAAGAGCTCTTTGCGAGTTGAAGTCCTTGCCTTTTGGCATCATTGTGTGTGTTAAAAAATAAAAAGAAAACACAAACTTTCTTTTAATGGTATAAATATATGGTTGAAGGAACAACTTGAGAAAAATGTAATGAGGATGAATGATTATCTAATCTAGGAAAGCCTTCTGCATTTATTTTCAATAATGTTGAAATTAATAATCAAACTCTTTATAATGTAAGTTTTCTTCTTAAAATATAATATTGAATTATATTTATAATTTTCCACCCTCTTAAAGTGTATATTTTACTTTAACTAATTTTTATTACTAAATTGATTTAGAATTTACTACTCTAATTATATATATATATATATATATATATATATATATATATATATATATATATATATATATATATATATATATATATATATATATATATATATATATATACATATGTATGTATGTATATATATATACATATGTATGTATGTATATATATATACATATGTATGTATGTATGTATATATATATATATATGTATATGTATATATATATAATACCATTTTTATTACTTATATTATATTTTGGTTATTAAATTAGAATAAGATTATGCATATAAATTCACTTTTAACACTTGGTATCTAATATTACATACAATTAATTGAAACTTTTTTTGTTTGAAATATTTAGTATCTTTGTACAACACACTCTAGCTTACAAAGACCTTTATATTAAATAAAATTTACATCTCATAATTAATTATTATTAGTATTTTAAATCAATTCTAGTTTTTTCTTATTCTTTTTTTAATCCAACAAATATCAAAATAATTGATTATTTTTTAAGATTATATATATATATATATATATATATATATATAATTTAAAGTTAGAGGACAAATCTAAATATTTAAAAGTACTAAAATATTTTTGATTTGTCCTTATCCATAAAAAAAGATGCAACAAATAGTTGTCAAAAATGAAACTAATGATAACTAGATAGTTCATTTCTCTATTTATACAATAGATTTTCATTAATGATAAAAAGATGCACCTTCATGCACAACTGCTACCTTGACACCAATTCAACATGCTATCTTCTTGTGCTCTTCATGTATCATACTTGAAAATGATGTTCGTGCTTTACGAGGTTTCTGGGATGTTTGGCCACTCATAATTCCCACAATTGCAAGGAAATAAAAATAATAGTTTTACTAAAACCTATCTACATATAGACCATAAGGCCTCTTCCACCAAGAGAAATTGCATATTCGTATACATGAGGCAACCTAACATACTTGCATAGCTTCGTATCATTTCCAAAGCACTCCTCATCAATTGAAGACTCTAATTATTTTGCCTCATCAGAGTTATTTATATTTGTTCATTATGCCTCCTTTCTACACCCATAGCCACCAAAAGACCTCACAAAGGAGTCACAATCACCCAAATATTGCTCCACTTTTCAAGCAACAAAGCTTTTGGATATAGATTTCAAAGGCACGACATCCCTCAAAGTCAAATTAGCATTGTGACTAAAGTCATGCATACACATGTAAACATAAAATATATTTTTTTAGTATTTTTTTTGGTTGTTGTTGTTCCTTCAACATAGGTTTCACTCTCTTAATAGGCCTTTTCAAGACATAATTGAGATGCATGCTCGAATTCACCCAACTTACCATTCATTATCCTTAATAGAATTTTTTTTAGGAATGACCTCTTCAAAATATTCTATTACCTTCTGTTGTGGAACACCTCCCACTTGAGCTCTAATACCACTATACTAACCTTGCTTATTCAAGTTAGTCTGAGACAAGTAATACTCTCAAAATAATAATTATAATATAAATAATAATAAATCTTATTCTACTTTCCTACCCTTAATCTTAATCCCAAATCTTAAAAATGTCCCTAGATTGGGTTTCCTAATGTTTATTTATTCAACCATCTTTTCTATAGTGCACCCCTTAAGGTTCACATATGCATATGTTGACACCATTAGAATATTCTTACCATTATACTTCCTCAGGCATGCTGGTTAGATGGGGATATTCTCACATACCAACATTATAGATGTTGTATTCCTTTAATTAGTGTTTGGCCAAATGAGTATTATACCCATCTCTGATACCAACACTTTACACACACACACACACACACATGTTACGTCAACCAAATGGGTGGTTATGCCCATCTCTGATAATGATACTAAATATCCACCTCTATAGTGTTAGCCAAAAGGGTGATTACACCCATCTCTGATACTAACACTAAGAGTTTGTATTCCACCTCCATCATATCAACCAAATAGAAAATTTACCCATCTCTAATACAAACACAAAGAGATTGAAATCACTCTCTCTCCTCCATAAAATAATTATTAATCTCTTATAAAATATCTCATATATATATGAAATTCATACGCCTTCATTTTCTTATTACTCTATTTTAGTAATCCTAGTCTTCTATTCTATCCTCTAATATATTTTGCACCTTTATCTTTTTGGTCCCTTTCTTCCATTTGGTTTTCGATGGAAATATTTTAATTTCCTTGAAAAGAGGAGTTTGTATCAAATGTTTCATTCTCTTATTTCCTTCTTCTCTCTAAATTATAAATTATGTTCATGGGTATCTAGAATGGAGGTTAAATGAGTTAATTCCTAAACATTGATATGCTACTCTCTTTTTTTTTTTAGGGGGGGGGGAGTGGGATCTCCTTTCAATTTTAATCTTTTTTCCTTCTTACCTATTACTTCCTCCATATAATATCTATTGGTTTATGACATGGTTCAACCAACTAAAAGTCACTATTTTAAAATATGATTTGTTCAATTATTTTTCCCGTCCGAGTTGTTTGTTGATATTGACGTCACACTTTGTGCTTTTCATCTTCCATTTTAAATTGTGAATTCCCTTGTGTGTTTTTACGCCAGCCATGTCTGTATGCTCTTATATCTCCCATCCTCACCTTAATGAGATGTGTCATTTAGACATGTCTAATGAGATTAACTGATTTTTCATTGAGTCAGTTGATTGTCTAATCCACTTTGTAGATTTATTTATTAATATGTTTAGTAATTATATTTCCCTAAGGATTATTTTATTGGAGATTAGGTTATTGTTTGGAAATTTCTTTATTATATTATATTATCTTGATATTGAATCTCATTAATAATTATTTATTAATTGTACTTTGTTATTTTTCATATTTCATACTAATATCTTTTATTTAACTATTTAGTTGATGTTGATATATTGATTGATTTAATCAATTAGTCATTGCATATAATCTTTTGATCAAATTACAATGAAAGATATTAATCATAGTTTGATATTAGATTTATTATTAGAAGGGATATTACAACACATGAAAATATTGAATAGTTTTTTAAAGTTTTTTGTTGTTGTTGTTGTTCCTTCAACATAGGTTTTACTCTCTTAATAGGAATTTTCAAGACATAGTTGGGATGCATGCTCAACTTCACCCAACTTACCATTGCATTATCCTTAATAGAAAAACTTTAAGAATGACCTCTTCAAAATTTTCTATATTACTTTCTGTTGTGGAATAGCTCCCACTTGAGCACGACCTTCTTTGTATGATAAGAATAGGTTTCCCAACTTCATCCCACCAATGTATACAATGCTTTCTCAAAGATGACTTTTCATACAACTTATTCAATATACTCATAAAATTAACAATAGTGTTGTGTTGGACATATTGAATGCTTAGGCTAGAGATAAGTGCATCTGAATCAATGTCAAGGCTTTTTTGTTCAAAACATCCCAAGTTTCATTTAACATTACCATTGCTTTCTTCTCTCTTCCATGTACTAGTCATCACAAATATTTCATCGACAAGTAGTCTTCTATTAACATCTTCCACAACTCATAGTTATGACCATTAAACTTTTTTTATATTTCCTTCAATCGACATTGGTCCTATTCAATCTTGAGTCTCTCAAATTACTTGATCGAACAACACCAAAACTTTGATACCAATTGTTAAAAAAATAAAAAAATAAAACAAAAAGTAAAATTCAAAATAAAACTTAGATTTAACACAAAACACAAAACACCAGTTTTATAGTCTCACCATGAATGACTACATCCACTCTAAAGCAAGGCAATGGCTTTATTAACTAGTTCAATACAATCTTAAATATAATAGAACACCAACGTGCTTTTATAAGGAAACACAATAACATTATATGGAATGCAAAGGATTAAAGGATTTAGGAGTATTAGAGGGAAAGCAAGTGATTATTGGATTTCACATCCAACCTTACCAAGAAGATTTCCAATATATTGACACATGGAAGTTACTTGATGTGAATGACTAAAATGTCATTCCTTTTATGATAGGATGACATCATTATTAATCAATATATTTATATTTGTAATATTGACATCATAAAAATTCAAGCTTCAATGCCTATTCCCAGAGATTGGAAATTCACACAATTATTTGCACTATCTAAAATCACAAAAGTACTTGGTTTGAATTGATAAAAGAAGACTAATATTCTTAGAAGTTAATCACACAATTAGTGACAATTGAACTTTTTCCAATCCCCTTTGAGTGCGGAAGAGATCATATGCTCGAGTGTAACTCTTAGAATAATTTAGAAGATTTGAATTGAGTATGATTTAAGTGTTCTTGTGTATTTTTCTAGTTTTGGGTCCTTGGATGTGCAAAATGAAAATTTTCATAAATTTGGCTTGAATTTTCTTTATATCTAATAGCATGTCTTGGTTTTTTTTGTCTAAGTGAATTACTCAAATTAACATTATGTTGTTCTCAATTTTGTAAAAACAAAATTGGACAACCCTACACAATTTTATCATGAATATGTAGGTGATTTTCTCCTAGCTTCACATTAGTAATATGTTTTTTCAAGGAAATCAATTAGACCTTGAATTGGCCTATATTTTTCATCCTACAAACACCATTTCCAAAATTTTCTTTAGAGTTTTTCTTCCCTTTCTTGCAACAATGGGTTTTTCTTCATTGATTGTAGGTAGCTAATTTTTGGCAACCTTTGAGTCTTTGATTGATTTTTCTTGACTGGTTGGTTTCTTTTCGATTTTATTTTTGTCCTAGATTTGTATCTTTTAGAATTTTGGTTGTTACAAGCTGTTTTAGGCGTAAATGGGAGCTATATTTTAAAAGATAATGGGGAATTAAGTAACCCATGAATGTGTTTTTTAAGCATGACTGCAAATCTTTATTCTTTGTTTAAAACCGTATGACGTGGAACCAAAATTAATAAAAACCTTTGATAGTCATGAAACAAGTCTATTTTTTACTCATTTCACATCATCATGGGCGTGATGCTTTTTTAATATAGAACTGAAACGAACTACCATAACATATTTGCAAGGAAATATGTGAACTTTAATGAGATTTTAAGCATTGGTGAACATTTTAAGTCTCATTACAAACCTTAGATCTTTTAACTTTGAAATGATTATAAAGGTGCACAAGAAATCCTTCCTTGAAATAGAAGAATGTAATCACTAAACTTATACTTACAAGTAGAGTTTTTAAATTCACTTGCAAGTACTATCTTTTTTTTAAAGGAAAACCTGTTATGTTTGCAATGATGATTCAAAAGCCCCTTATAGTAAAAAAATGAATGTTGTTAACAAGATAAACATCTTACAAAGACACATTAGACTTGTAACTTCCATTAAAAACTTCAGCCATACTATTTTGAATTTTCACTTGAAATTGGCATGGTAATCAGTTGTCAGTTATGATAAGGTATTTTTTTTATTATCAACATATATATGCATCGATACATGAACAGCCTGTCACTCCTTTATGTAGCATTTTAGTGTTTTATATCACTTCTGAAGCTTATTATTATTGCTCTTCTCTATTTCTCTAGTTTGTATCGATATGTCCATAGCCCATCTAGGGAAAATGTGTTTTAGATATATGCTACCTCATAATGTTGTAATCCGCTTGTAAAGGCAAAGATGTCGATATCTATGTAATCCGGTTGTTTCCATCAAAAAAAAAGAAAAAAAAAAAAGCAAAGCTTGTGTAGGGAATTAAATGTAGCTTTGAAGGAAGATAACAACACTTTGACTACCAAAAAAATACTTCTAAAGGCAGAAAAATAAATTATAACTTGTCTTGATCAATAAGAAGGGACCATTTTGACATCCATTACAATTTGGATTGCATTCTAAAACAATTTTTTGTAAGTTTGAACCAACGGTTTTGGTGCTAAAGATTTTCCATTTATCCAAGAGCATTCTCCAAACTAAAAATACTCTAATGGCTTGGGTGTTTGGTTTTGTTTCCAGCTGGTCTTCAAAAACATTTATAAAAATCATTATTTGAAGATTTCTTCAAAGATTACATAGCACTTCCATTCCTAACACTTATTTTGAATTTTTCCTCTTCCATTTCACATGCCTAGGCTTCATGTATATTCTATTTTGTTTTTAGCTTGCTGGTCTTTTCTCTCCATAAATTTTCATCAAAAAATTTCAGATTTTTGCATAGGGTCTGGCATCAAAAGATTGAATATGATATTTTGATAATATAGAGCTCTTCCCAAAAGTTAAATCCAAAGTTCATAAAAAATAATGATGAAGAAAAATGTTACAGGTTGCAAAGAAACATGCATTGGCAGTGATGAAAGGGTAAAAAATAAGTATTTTAATTTTTAAGAAAGTATAGGGCAGCACTAATAAGAAGCCAATATGAAAATGATAAAGAGGATAAAAAATCAATTGTGTACAATATCGACATAAAAAATGTGAAGTCTTTTATCGAATGTATAAATAGTGACAATTAGACAATCTCTCAAAGTAATATAGAGCAGTTCAAGGAATGGAATCATGATAATTACTATAAATAGAAAAGGAACCCTTGTCAATTATTGAGAAACACGTGTGTTAACCTTGCAAGTTTTTCCATATAAGTCCAATAAATGTTGTTGGTAATTTTCACTTGTTTGTGTTTTGGGAAAAGGTGTATAAGATGTTAAAAGGTGCCCTATCCATAATAGAATATAGGAGGGTAATTTTTAACATTTCATGATAGTTATAAGGGTCAAAAGTAGGGGCAAATTTTTGGACGTGGATACTATATTTATTCAGAATTTTTTTTAAAACCTTGAAAATACAAATGTCAAGAATGGGCAACACATGGCATGGTAGTTTTGCGCATGGTATTGTAAAACGACAAGTGGTTTTCAGGTTGTAAAATTATTATATAATGAAGGCTTGTGGAGGAGTTCGCATCATGGAGTTTTATTTGCGATGTTGGGCATTGGAAGGATGCTAGTAAAGTCTATGTGAGCTTGACTTGAGGTGATGCTCTTGTGAGAACTTGCATTGGAAGTGTATTGTAGCTCTTTCTTGATTTGATTGATACATTATGTAAATTTTAGAGGGTTTGGTTTTCTCCTATATGATTTTTCCCCACATTAATCACCATGTTATGCATTCATTGTTATTTTGATTGTGCTTTATGCATTTCTTGAGAGCTTTGTGATACTTCACTTGAAATTTGCACAATCATCCTTTCAAGATTAGCATAGGAAGCGTCTCTTCATACCTTTGCTTCCTTACATCAACATGATAAAAGGAGGATAAAATTGAAAAGAAGAATAAAGATTGAATATTTATGGTGCAAAATTTGTAGTCATGTTTTGAATTTCACATCTATGAGATGATATAATAACAACCTCTTGAGATTAGTGACCTACCACTTAATAAAACTTCCTCTTAAAGGACCAACAATACTCTTAGCAAAATGATGTTGTTCATTGATCATAAAATATGCAATTTTTTATCCCAAAATGAAACCACTTCACCAAATCAAATGTTTCCAAGTGTTGACAATCTTGTAACTAAGATGAAGATCATACAAAGGATGTAAATATAATTGTGTTTTCAGATATTTGAATTAATTTCATCGAGCATTTTGTAAATTATTTTTTGACAGATTATATGTAATGTAATTGCATGTGATAGTATCAACTACAAAGCTATAACATGTAATTGCATTGGAATATATCAAGACTTGCAACATTGAATAAGTTAATTGTAGGTAATTAGTTATTGAATAAGTCTCGATTAGTTGGGTTTCTCCCACCTTTTGCTTTCAAACCCTCATCTATAAATAAAAGGTAGGAGCTTATTATATTTTTCATCCTCTGACAATACAAAATTTTTTTCCATTTTGTATATATGCACTCTAAGACTTTGCTCTTCGATGTAGACTAAATGTTTTTCAATAAAAGATGAAACTTTGTTTCAAACTCTGTATTGGTTAGGGGTTTTACGCGATGACATTTTATAATTTTTTATTGCAAGATTTATCCTTTTTTCAAGAGGGATTTAAATTCAATTGTGCAAAATTTGAGTTGCAAATTACATTTAGAGTTATAACTTAATTTGAGTTTTTGGAGATTACATCATGCAAAAGGGAAAATTTATATACATGATACTAGCTTCAAATACTTAAGGATGAAAAATATTTGTGCTTTAGTGTTAAGTAATTTCATTAAACTTAATGAATATTTAGTAAGAGACTTCACACCTTACTGTTGTTCAAATTATTGAATCTTAATTCAAGATAAGTGAAGAAGACTTTGGGTTTTTGCAACTATTCTACCTTTATAAAGTAGATTGGTGTCTTTGGTATTGTTTTTATGTCAACTCATGAGTCATCGATATTATCATAGCAATAGGCACTTTGTGTTATGTTTTATAGTTATTTCAAAATTATTCTTCATGAGAGAGGAATCAATTGGAGATAACCACCCTTTTTAGTAATTTTAGTTAAGTTTCTATGGTTCATCCACCTATGGTGAGAAGGGAGCATCCCTATATTTGAGGGGGAGAGAAATCTCATAAGACATCGTGAGAGAGGAATCAATTGGGGATAACCACCCTTTTTAGTAATTTTAGTTAAGTTTCTATTGTTCATCCATCTATGGTGAGAAGGGAGCATCCCTTATATTTGAGGGGGAGAGAAATCTCATAAGACATCATGTAAAGTCACAGTTTTGCAATTTGTGTTCATAATGACTTCAAAAATTTTTAGCCAACTATTTTTTGGGAGTTTATTGGGGACATGACATGCACTCAAAATCTTGATGCTTTCGTTTGAAATATACCCATTTCCTAGTCATTGTAAATATTAATTGTAGTTTTTCAAGATTTCACCAAGGACACGTAAATGGAGTAAGGTCCTTAGGGAAATGATTTTGGTCTATTGAACTTGATTCTACCTCTACCTTAATTTCTCAATGGCTTATGAAAGAATCTTCCAAAGTCCTCTAGTGATGGACAACATCATCTTGACGAACATATTATTTCTTTTTACATTGTATGTGGTCTTCATGGAGTCGAACATGAGGATATGTGTAATGCCCCACTTGGGAACGTGAGTAAAAACCTAACATGTTACAATGTTTACTGAACTATTTAAAAAAAAAGTGTTTAAACAATATCAAAGTAACAATGTGGAAGCAATAGACACATACACTTAATGTACACACATGAAAATACAATACATATTCAATTCCTTAAGGGTTCCTTCACATTGAGTCACAGGGTATGTCAGAATAGATACAAGTACATCAAAATACAATTTATATGATAACATATATACATCAACTGAATAGAAGTCTCCAAGATAAGGATAAGAATGATAGTGGTACAACTACATCTTGGATCATCCAACAACTAGAAATATGAGGGGGGGCCCAAATAGTAAGAAGTCGCTACCTCCTGATAGCGTGGTTACCTAGTTAGGCTCCCACATACATAAAATAAAACCATGAAAAAGTCCTAGGCAAGGAATTTTGATAGCCAAATCTACCTCAAGGGTACACAAACTACTGAAGAAAAAAGATAATCAAATTGTAAAGACACTCAACTAATACCGATACAACATAAAAAAATCAACATATATATACCATGTAAAAATCAAGAATAAAAATTAAGAGATAAATTCAATTAAAGATAATGACTTTGAGTCAAAAGTATAACATCCAATGAAACACCAACTGCCATTAATGAAAGTAAATAAGCTACAGTGAGTACATCCAACGATAAAACACCACTAATAAATACACCACCAGACACAAATTTAAAAATCAAGGAGGAGACTTGGGCTACATACTAGGGAGTGTCATCACATGGTCAAACTACTTGAGGTTCCCTAGACTAGTCTCTCATTAGACCTCAGATCCTCAAGTGTGTTACCCTGGACCCTAGACCCTCAATGTAAAACATGCAAAACCATAATACCCTCTCATGAAGATGAGGAAAATAATTCATACCTCTCACTAGGTATTGTCCTATTCCCATCCTTAGCTTGTACAAGCACTCAAGGCATGGGCGAGGCAATATCTCTAACTTATCTTTTTAGTATATCTCAAGGAAAGGGCTATGCAAGATATTTTAATTACTATGTTATCAGTTGTTACACAACTTACAGTAGTTTACCCTGGTATTGGCCACTTTGGACTCTGGAACTCTATTGCAAGCCACTCCCAAGGACATGTACCTAGAAAACCTCTCCTAAGCACATAAATTATAGATGTGTCCTATACCACAACACCCATAATGATCAAAATCAGTTCCTTAAGAGGCAACCCAAAAATAAGTTGGTTCTCAAACCCCAAGTAACCAGAAAGACTCCACAAAGAAAATCTTATAAATTCAACTTTCGATTTGAATCACAAGTGCTTAATGACATCCAGTTAGAAAAAACATAATGAAAGAAAACACAATGGCTCTCATGAAGATTCTAGTTGGCTAGCTAAACAACTCATAGGAAAACCATCAGAAAAAGAATAACATATGACTTAAGTAAAATACCAAGAAAAAACATAGATATTTAAGTCACATGGTTAAAATCATTTCTTTTTGGAAGTCTAGTTTAGCCGATAGAACACATTTTAAGCATCATGTAAGACATGTTCTCAAAATCACACAATGTCTTTAGGACTAAATATCCATAATCTATTATTAGACATAATCACTTGTTTCAAATCTAATAACGTTCTTGCATTAATATATTTAAATATTCAAAGTCCTTTTTAAATTTTTATAATATTTAAATGTGATTATCTCAAGTATAATATCTCACAATTTAAAATGTCTTCTTAATATATTCTAAGCTAAGTTTTTATAATTTAAACATATAACAACATGTGTTAAAACGTTTTATAATTAAAAAAAAAACAAAATAAAATATATATTAATTTATTTTCTAACCTCGCCCCTAAGTGGGGCCTGTGGACCTCACAAAACATTGCCCTAGCCAGATGTACACTGCCAAAGACAACCGTTTGCTACTCTAAGGTAGTCACAAGCTACCAAAGGCAGTTGTGCATTGCACTTAAGGAAGTCAAACACTATCCTTGGATAGTTGTGCAGAGGGGGAAAAACCCCTCCCTTATAAATATTAATTTAAAAAGAAAAATTGTTTAATGAAATGCTTTTATAAAATATTTTTTATTAAAATAAAAAAATTTAATTATATTTTTTATTAAATATTGGCAAGTACAAGCTTGGAGGACAGATTTTTCTAGCAAGCTAACTTTTTTGTTTTTTTAAATAAAATGAGAGGAAATTAAACAAATTGTAGATTTAATCTAAGTAGTTTTCCATCAAACCCTAGTCAAGAAAATTTATTTTCTCACTAAATATTTTTCTTTTGTAGGAAATCAAATAGGGCTTTCATTTTGTTTACACATATCTGAGCTGATAAAACATCATGACAATCAAGTTTCAACCATACAAAAGACACGAAGCATATAGATCTTTTCAAATGAAAAATACTATTACGGGTTTCAAAACCTACCTTATGTTGATGCTAACAATCTAGCAACCTAGTAAAACTCTTTTTAAGCTCAAACACTTCAAAGCTTAAAAAAATCCTTTTGCTACAAAATCAAGAAAAATTTTGCTCCCCAAAAACCTTTTTCATGCATATATAGCTCACTTTTTAATTAAATAAACTATTTTATTTTATTTTTCCACTTTATTATTTAATGCAAGCACATTAAAAGCCATTACTTAATATTTTAA
Source organism: Cupressus sempervirens (assembly GCA_028749045.1). Taxonomy (NCBI): domain Eukaryota; kingdom Viridiplantae; phylum Streptophyta; class Pinopsida; order Cupressales; family Cupressaceae; genus Cupressus; species Cupressus sempervirens. Next base: position 544,362,456 of record CM053790.1, on the reverse strand, counting down.
TCAATAAAGATAATTAGAGTTTGTTATTTAAATGCAACTCTAATTTTAATAAATATTAATTAAATATTAACACTAAAAATATTTAAAAGATATTATTCACTTTTATATAGCAAGGAGATGGCAAGGTAGGGAAAAATGATTTTCAAAATTCAAACTCTAATTAGAGCAAGATTTCTTTGGAATGTCAGAATTGGGCCCCTAGCTTTGGGCCCGGGTTGCAAAAGGAGGATGGTCAGGGATCTTCAAGCATAGGAGACTAGGTAGAGAAAGATGATGGGGACCCAGATGCTCCACCCAAGGGGTTGTACAAGATTCCATCAGTTCCCAAGGTGGCTCTACCTGGCTCCACTAAATGGTCATTGCTTTTCGGGGTCATGCGTATAGGTAAGTTCTCCTTCCCTCCTGTAAAGATTCTTCCTGAGGCAAAGAAAGGTTCCTATGCCATTGCCATTTTGGATGAGCTTGTGGATCATACCATTGCATCAATGGTCTTGAATTTGGTTGGTAAATTCTTAGGGCCAAGGCCAAATATAGATATTGTGAGATCTTTCATTAAGAAGAAAGGGCCCTCAAAGGTCAAGTCTCTGTCACGACAATGGCTAAGGGATTTCTATCTTTTGATTTCTCTTGTATGGAAGACCTCTCAAACATTCGATGTGAGGGGTTGTGGGTAGTAGGTCATTCCACTTTGGTTCTTTAGAAGTGGTCCTCTAAGATGAATCTGAATGACTCTTTCTTTGTACAAGCCCCTATCTGGGTAAGGCTTCCAGAGCTCCCCTTAGAATTTTGGAATGAAGATGTTTTTGTGGGGGAAACTAGTTCCTGTGGGGAGATCTCCTCAATAGATCCAATTACAACCTCGAAAAAATGCCTTACCTATGCCTATATTTGCATAGGGGTGAGGGAAGGCATGGATATGCTAGAAACAATGACATTCCACTCAAAATTGGGAGTGCATGTTCAAAAACTAATTTATGAGTCTGTTCCTTTTTCAGTAAAGGGAAAGAAAATGGTCTGGAAACAGAAAATGACTAATACATCAGAGAACTAGGATGGAACTAAGGAAAAAACCAATGTCCTCGACCAGGAAGGAGACCAGAGAAATGAAGGAGGAAAAGGATTAAAGGTGTCAAAAAATAAGGACCATTGCCCAAAGCCATAGAAAAGGCAAGTAAGGATTCGTTGAATGAGAAAGAGTAGGAGGGCGGTTCACTGGGGGACCCCTGAGAGGAGATGAAGTTGGTAGAAGAATCTTTGGCCCCTACCAGAGAACTAGGTGGATTCCCAATGGACTCTAATCACAAACTTAGTGAAGGAAACAAAGGAGAAGAGGTAAGACATGTAGGGCAAGAGAAGGAGGATGAGGTTCAGAATCAAAAGCTTCCTTTGGAACCCCCTTTGGCTTCTCAGGTGAATCTGCCAGCTTCCAATGCCTTGAGGAAGAAGTTTTTAAAACTAATCAATAACTCTTGCCCAGATCAGATCTCAAAATTGGAGGAATGGATTAATATTTGCTCTCAAGACAACACAAGTAAGAGGAGTATGGTTAAAAAGAAGAAAAATCAAAATTGAAATCATCTTCCATTGTCCCCAATGATGACTAGAAACAAGATCAAAGCAAATTTTGGGTTAAAACTTAAGTCTCTAGGAAGAAAAAGTCTGAGTCAGGCATTGCAAGATGAGGCTAGAAAGAACTTGGCAGATGGGAGCCAGAGAACCATCAAGGAATGCTCTGCAAAAAAGAAGTGAAGATCACATCTTGGAACATAAGGGGCCTAAATGGTGCCCACAAACAAGAGATAGTTTGGAATATGATTAGAGATCAAAGACCTAATTTTTTACTGATTCAAGAAACAAAGATGAGAAAAGACGTGATAGGCAAATTATCTTTCAGTTGCAATATGAGTAGTGAAGCAACAGATTCGAAAGGAGTTTCAGGGGGGTTCTGACACTTTACAATAAAAAGGCTTTCTAGATCTCCACTGTTCTTAATGAAGGTAATGCTCTCCTTTGTAAGGTTTCCCATGTTCATAGTGGTGACTCTTAGTTTATTTTTAATGTGTATGCTCCTAATACTAAAAGGGAATGAAGGGGTGTTTGGGCCAAGATTCTTGATGTAATTCACAACAATAACATAAATAAAGTTATTATTATGGGGTATTTCAACACCCCCCTTTCAGATGATGAAAAATTAGGGGGGTTGGCCCCGGATCAGGAAAGAAAATTAGACCTCTATAATTTTATTAACAATCTGGCCTTTATGGATGTTGATCTTTTGGGGGGACAATTCACTTGGTCAAACATGAGAATTGGTAGGGATTGCATCCAAGTTCATCTAGACAGAGCCCTCATTTCCCCAAACTGGATGCAAACTCACATGTGCAAACTTTCTCTTCTTCCTAGAGTTGGATCAGACCAGTCATCCATCTTGCTTTCATTTAGTCCTCTGATGGTTAAAAGGAATTTCCCTTTTTGTTTTGAGAAGATGTGGACTTCCCACCCAGATTTGGAAGCTAAGATCTCCTCTTGGTGGAATATACAAGTGGAAGGTACCACAATGTTTAGGATAGCCCAAAAATTGAAAAATGTGAAAAGAAACATCAAAGTTTGGAACAAGACAGATTTTGGGCATATCTTTTATAAGAAGGATGAGAAGACAGACCAGCTCCAAAAAGTCTAAGAAAGGATACATCAAGAAGCATACAATGATCAGATTAGGAGTGAAGAAAAGTCTATCCTATTTGACTTCCACAATATCATTAGCAGGGAAGAGTACTTTTGGAAGCAAAGATCTAGAGTCAACTGGCTCAAAGAGGGGAATCAGAATACTAGGTTTTTCCATCTCTCCACCTTAAAGCATCATGCACACAATAGGATTTCTAGTATAAAGAGGGGGCAGGCCTCTTTGACAAAGGATAATGAGATAGCGGATGAAGCAGTGCATTTCTTTTCTTCACTTCTCTCTAAGGATTCTTCACTTTTGCTAAAAGATCAAGAGGATATTCTAACTTCAATCGCTTCTTTGCTACAAGATCATCATAATTCTATGCTAAAGGCTATTCCCTCTTTGCATGAAATTTACCAAGCTCTGATATCTCTCCCAGCCAAAAAGCTTCAGGGCTGGATGGCTTGCCAACTTTCTTCTTTAGAAATATTGGGAGGTGGTCAAAGGGGATGTGGTGAAGGTAGTGCAAGAATTTTTTGGGGCTAGGAACCTTTTGAAGGAACTTAATGCTACTTTTTTGGTGTTAATCCTAAAAACCCCGAGGGCTGATTTGATGGACAAGTTCAAAACTATAAGCCTATGCAATTCTTTCTATAAAATCATTTAAAAAGTTTTGACCACTAGAATTCTTAGTGTTCTCCATTTGATTATTTCTCCTCAGCAAACTAGCTTTGTCCTAGGGAGATAGATTCTAGACTCAATAATGATGGTTCATGAAGTGATTCACTCCTTGGAAGCTGGGAAGAGGGAAGGATTCCTGCTCAAGTTGGACCTATCTAAAGCCTATGATAGGGTGGACTGGGACTTCTTGAAAGCTGTTCTCTAGGCTTTTGGATTTGATGCCTACATTTGTAAATTAATTCTTCAACTTGTTTCCACCCCTTGTCTGGCTATTTTAATCAATGGAGCTCCCTCATATTTCTTTTTCCCCTTGAGAGGGATTAGACAAGGTGATCCCTTATCCCCTGTTATATTCATTATTATAGCAGAATGTATTGGGAGGTTAATCCTAAGGAAAAGATAGGATCGAAGCCTGCATGGTATTAAGCCATCATCCGAACATATCACTTTCACCCATCAACAATTTGTGGATGACACAATTCTAGGCGGGGAAGCCATGGCTCAAGAGGCTAAGGTCTTAAAGTGTTTGTTAGATACTTACATGAGGGGTTCAGGATAGACTATAAACTAGGAAAAAAGCTTGGTCTTTTTTGTAAACACCCAAATTGAGTGATAAAGAAAGATAGCTCACATCCTTAGATGTGGTGTGGGGTGTCTCCTAGCTAGCTACCTTGGAATTCCACTAGGGTTAAAACCATCAGAATCTTTCTGGAATGGCATTATTGATAGATTTAACAAGAAGCTGGTAGGATGGAAACAAGCTACCCTTAGTCAAGCAGGTAAATATACTTTGGTGAAATTAACTCTTCAAAACCTCCCAACTTATCCCCTCAACCTTTTCGGGATCCCAGTTAAACATGCTGATAGAATGGAGAAAATCCAGAGGGACTTTTTGTGCGCAGGGGTTGAAGAAAACAAGAGATATTATTTAGTGGCATGGGAAAATGTTTTATTGCCTAAAAGCTATGGTGGTCTAGGCATTAGAAAAATTAGACACCTCAACAATGCTCTACTAGCAAAGCAGATATGACACATTTTTCAAAATTCTGGAGAGTGGTGAGATATCATGAAGGAAAAATATTTGAGAAGGCATTCCCATAGCTTCATATTTAGTGAAGCTAATCTTCCACATGGATCTTTTATCTGGAATGGGATCCTTAAGGCAAAACCTTTGGCTAAATCAAAGGCAAAGTGGAAAGTAGGCAATGGGGAAAGTGTCTAATTTTGGCAGAATAACTAGTTAAGCCAGGGACCCCTCATAGATCACCCTAACTATGAGAGATGGGCTGATTTATGTATAAAAAGACTTGGCCTAAAAGTTAGTGACTATAGAGCTGATCAAGGATGGAAAGACCTATCCCTAGTTTCCTAGGATCTTAAACCACTGATGACTATCCTGAATGCCATGATCCTTAATAACAAGAGGGATGAAATTATATGGGGAGACAATTCGATTGGGTTATATTAAGTTGCATCAGGTTATTTCTCACTGTGGAATAGGATGGAGAAACCTATATGGGCAAAGGCTTGGATGACAAGCCTCACTCCAAAAATCAACATATTCTTTTGGCTGCTTCTTCAAGAAAAAATTCTCACCTTGGATAACCTGATTAAGAGGGGTCAAATTATCCCAAATAGGTGTAGCCTCTGCAAGAATGATTTGAAGTCAACCAACCACCTTTTTATACATTGCCCCTACTTCTTAGAGGTATGGTATCTTATGACTAGAGGCTATGGAGTCAGTTGGTGTAAATTGACCAACATCCAGGAATTCTTTGGACAATGGACTAGCATGTCTAAAGGAATGAAGACATAGATGATATGCTCCTAGTCCCTTCCACATTTCTATTGGGGAATATGGAAAGAGAGGAACAATCATATTTTTAGAGATAGGAAAGCCCCTGCTTTTGTTATTGCAGATAAAATTGTTACCACCATGAAGGAGAACTTCACCATTAGAAAGGGGGGAGACATTGAAGAAGGCGGAAACAACATAGAAAAGAAAAAGGATAGGGAGAGGAAAAGACATGAAGCTATGTGGATTTCCCCCCCTGAAGAATGGCATAAAGCCAACTTTGACAAGGCAGCCAAAGGGAATCGTGGCCCCATCGGCTATGGAGGAATTATTAGAAATGGTAATGGAAAGGGAGTTGCAGCTTTTTCTCATCCCTTAGGGATTCAGATGAATCACTTTGCACAGGCTAGTGCGCCCTGTCATATTGTTAAACTGGCTCTAGCTATTGGAATTGAGAACCTTTGGTTGGAGGGAGACTCATTAAATATAATAAATTATTTAAAAGGTTGCTTTAAGCCCTCCTAGACCATTGTAAACATGGTGGAGGAGATTTGATCAGACTTGGGAAAATTTAAAAGGGTCCATGTTAGCTATGTGTACAAAGAGGCCAACTCATTTGCGGACTAGTTTTGGAATGAGGCGGTAGTCAAAAACATGGTGATGACATGACACAATGGAGATATCTTTCCAGTGGCCATGAAAGATATCATAATGCTGGAACGTATCTAGGGAAGTATGCAGGCAATCTTACACTAATTATAGAAATATATGTTACAACATAAGTAAGACAAGATGTTAATGAAAATCATGGGAAGGTAATAACTCTCCATCATTTTGTGTGTACTTTTGGTACATTTTATGGGTCACTTTGCCTATCCCCATTAAAATTACCAAAGGTAAGAAAGATTTAGGTATACAAAAATTGTAGGAAGTTGAAGTTTGTGAGTGCAAGATTTTTGAACAAGACTTCAAGATGGTTCTGGAGAGGAGTAGGAAGGAGCCGATTAGGGAGACAAAAAAATGGAGGAAAAGAGCAAAGGTCTGGAACAAGCTAGAGAAGGGTGGTATAGTGAGGTACATTGAGAAACTCCATAGCTTTGGTAAGGAGATCACCAAGCTCATGGTGAATACCTGGAAGGACGGGCGTGTAAAAATTGATGGAGTTTCTCATCAAATCAATGTGGAAATGATAGCTCAAATCACAGAGATACCTATGGAAGGGATAAATTTTTATAGGGATAAGAAAATTTTCGCTAATGTAGTTAAATATTTTGTGAAGAATGAGGAAGAAAGGAAACAGCTAGTGAAGGTTGAGACATACTACGAAATGGAGTCAATTAAAAAGTTGTGGAGGTATGTTTTAAGGGTAGTTATTGAATATATATTTTTGGACACTAGATTCAACAGGGTCAGAACACACCACTTTGTTCAGTTAAATCATTTTAGGCATGGCACACAAATTTCCTTTCCTTTTTATTTGTTTACTTCAATAAGTAAGGGCATTGAGGGTTTTAAGAAGAAACCCAGTCCAAACCTAGCCTTGCATGAGGGTTTGATCCTATTGGTCTATGAATATCTTAAGACTCAAATGAGGGGGAAATATTTAGGCCACTATGGAGATGATTCAGAGGCCACTGGGAGCTCAAACTATTCTGATTCTGAGGAAGTTCAAAGTCTAAGCTTGAAAGATGAGGATAACACCTCCTCAAAAGGAAAGAAGCCTAAGGGAGGGGAGAAAATTCCTCCTCCAACTAGCACTATTCCTAGAAAAAAGAGCCCTTGGGGTTTAACCTCAATCCAGTGAAACAAGAGGAAGACAAGTATAATGAAGAGGAAGAGGAAATGGATTTAGAGGAAGAGAAGAAGGGGGAAGATAGTGAGAAGATGGGGGAAGATATTTCTATTCTATCAAGGAATCCCAAAAAGAGAAAGGCCGAGGAGGAGCTATAGCCAGAAGAGAGAAAAGATTAGACCCCTGAGGCTTCGGGACTCTTCCCTTCTGTCTCTCCATCTTAGGAGATTAAGGAAACTATGGTGGAAGACAATGGGGAGATAATTATGAAAGATAGAAGGAGGTCATGGAGAAACTTCAACACTCAAATAGTAAAGATGGGGATTGTAAGGGAGAAAGTGGACCTACAAGTAATGGAAGACATAGAGGGAAAAGCCCATTTTGATGAACTCATAGATCTTGCTCTAGTTGCAATTTCAAATAATGCAAGAGAAATAGGGCTCAATTTGCTTAATAATGTCAAAAACAACATGATAGATAATTTTCACTCTATCAAGTGGTTGTTCCATGAGATTGAGGCACTCAAGGAGAAAAAGAGCCAAGAGGAAGGCCATAAGATGACCAATGACCAAGGTCATCTTGCCGGCCAAGAGGATCCTCTCTCAAAGGTTGAGAAAAGGGTGCAAAAGATGGAGATATCAAACCAAAACCTAGCTAACCAAGTGATTGCTAGCCTAAATATTTTGAATGAGAACATCAATAGTCTAGGCAAATTGCTAAAAAATGTAGGAATCAGTGGGGATAAAGAAGAAAAGGCCAACTTAGACCTTAGGAAAATAGAGGGAGAAATGAAAGAAACCAGGGGCCAGGTGGAATGAACTAACGATCCAAACCAGGAACATGTGGGCGTGGAGATCCAGAGTACCATCGAGGAAGCAAAAAATCTACAGGATCCAGATGGTGAGAAATAATTACTAGTGGTCTTATTTTTTTCTTCGTACTATCTTTAGTTTAGAGTTTCTACCTTTTGTTGCCTAGCTGTGGGCCTATCTTTTGTTATGGTTTTTGTCTTCTGGCTATGGACCTATTTTTTGTTATGGCTTTGTATAGGCAATTGCATACAGTCTAGACTTTATTTATAATTACTATTTCAGATATTATGTAAAAAATCTCGGGTTTCAGGATCCCTATAAAACCTATTTTTCTTAATCAAAAACACTAAAAATATTTAAATTCTTTTTTATTTAGTTTTCTAATTTAGAACTTTAATTTTTTTTTTTTAAATTAAGCATATATTCAAATAATTTTCAAAGAATTAAATATCATCTTATTTTAGCATTTTCTTTTTAAATCAACTAACATTTAATAATTCAAATATCAATGATTAATCCAAGAATCGTAGATAAATATTCTACTAAGAAAATCACAGAGTCAAGGCCACATAAAATGCATAAGGGAGCCAACCAAAGCAAACGTCAAACAACATATGTACAAAAAGAGTCATAGGTTTAAAAAGGGTAGACATTCAGATAGGAGCCCTCCTTGTAGGACAAGTGTTTAGGCTATGGTTGCGATTGGATTTGATCATTATCTTCCCATTCTTATCATTAAGTTATTTGTGATAGGGAACACTCATCCTGGCAATTTAGGGAAATCAATGCTTGGTACCTGTAACCTACATAAAAGATGAGCATATACATATGCATAAGTATCTAAGATAAATAGGAAATGGCAGTGAGTGGTGCATCACGAAGATCATGAGTAGAAAGTGACTACAACTCCCTCCCTTAAGCACATCAGACATGTTAGATAGAAAAAGAAAAAAGACACGCACACCATACACATGCAAGTTGTATAGGGTAAGTACCATAATAAATCTTGTGTACAAATCATTGCATATTGAAACATAATAACTCATAATCATGAATATAAAATAATCATCATTAGAGACATACTATATGACATCATCATCAAAGAAATCACATTTACTAACTAAGAATCATTAAAGCATCATTGATGTGCAAGTAATCATAATCATTAAATAACACAAGAAATATAATCAATGAAGTAATTCATTACTAATATAATATGTAATCCAAACCATGAAGCAACATCATATAATTGTAAATCAATTATCTTTCAAACTAACACATGCATGAAATAGGCCTAATTTTTTTGACAATTAGAACAAAAAAAAGCTATGCGTGGGCATTAGATTCAGCCACCTAGTATTAGGCTTAGTCCTAGAATCCTACCACAAAGATACAAAAGTTAAAGCTAAAACTCAATGTGCTAGTCCTCTAAGTCCCTTCCCCACTATAAGAGGATGAGACCCAACTGCAAAAACCCTCTGAGATCTACTTGCATCCCTAATAGTAGGCTTCGAAGTTGTAGGCCTCTAACTCATCAACCAATTGGTTGATTTATGACAATGTTACCCACACAAGTAGAGATATCCACTAAAACCTCCCTAAGCTCTAGGTGCATGTGATTGATGAAAATGGCTCATATTAGCATCATGGCTATGGCCTTGAGCAACTTGATCTGACCTATTGCACATACTACGCTACCATTTGTGATAGTTCCTTGATTGTGAGCTGCCATTGCTAGCATGGAAGAAATTCCTACCCTATTCCTCCAAATTACCTTTTGATAAGGTAGGAAGATTCCTTGAGCTTCTAACTCCCTGATGCTAGTTTCCCTTAGACAATCCTAAATAAGAAGGTCCTCTAGCATGAACACCTAGTAGACCACCTTGACCCAAACTCACACTCACCTCAACTAATTTATCTTGCAGAGCTACATCCTTAAGGGTTGTAGATCCTTAATCACTAATTCATGCATAAGGTGTAATCTCAAAGAACTTTCACTCATACTCCATAATGGTCATGATACCCTGTCTCAAGTCATAAAACTCATCTTCCCTCTAGTGATTCCACTTCTCTGATAGGAATCACTTGTGGAAGTGTCTGAGGAACAACTCCCATGTGAGACTCTTCATATCTACCCAATGTTTCTTTTCCTGTCTCTTCTACTAAGTGGCCACAAAGGCCTCTAAGTGGGTGATGACATGATGTAGTGCAAGGAAGGAGATGAGATATCCTAGCCCCCAACAAATAATCTCACAATAGAAACACAACACAAGATACACTATCTAATAGCAAACTTGATTCTTTATTCATAAAAGAATTGATTACATGCAATGTGCTGAGCTATAAGGCCTTCTCAATTACAACCAAATACAAACCAAGTAATAGTTCTACAAGATTCCTCTAGATCCAATCCCAAACTCTTGCTAGTCCAGATCTATAACACAACAACAATATGATAGAAACCTCCAACAATATCTAAACTTGTGCCCAAAAGCCACCAATCAATCTTCTTATTTCACAAGCCATAGTTACCAGCTCTTCTCACAAATTCACAACTTTAGATCCAAAACTTGAATCTCTTTTACTCCACCATCAATTGAATGCTTAAAACTCTACCCAAGTCCTCGTTAGATACTTGCACAATCACAAGTTGGCCTGTTGAAAATAGAACACTCTAGAACCCAAATAAACATAAAATACAAGTCAACTTACATCAATCATTAAATACACATAAGATAAATAAATAAAACCCAAATAATTCCACACACATATCCATGATTGATCCACATCATGATCATATGCTATGCATATTAAATGCACCAAGTTGGCCAATCTATTCTACAAGAACTCCATATGATGCACCAAACTACCAAGCATTAGAAAAACTTCAAGCATCTCTGAGTAAAAATATATGTCAAACAATGTAATATAAGTCATGCAATGCAAAATAAGTGAAGAAACCTAGTATAAATTGAGCAACACACATGCTAAGAAATGCAAAATAAGTCAAGAAACATAGTGTATACCAACCTCCTCGACCAATACTACAACTCAAGAACTTCTCAATTGTGATTGAGCATTGACCCTCCTATGACTGAATCCTCAAACTCCAAGGTCAAAATAACTCTAGCATGTAGGGTTGTCAACTTCCCTAGGATGCTCCTACATTGAACACCCCAGGAGTGAAAAATATGTTCTTAGAGGCTGGAAGAACATCTTGCGGGATTCAACACATAAGTCTTGAGCTAGTTCTTCACATACATGTCCTCCACCATATCAACTTGCACACTCTTTCCTTTATTCCACTTCTGCTAATCCTTTCTAGCAATAGTCACATAGTTTCTCTACTTTTGAACATCCTTTCTCAGTGTAACACAAGCCTATTTTCCACATTGATCTCTAACCCTCTCAAAATCCTCCATCTTAACTCGGCTACCAAAACTTAGGTTCCTTCTACCAAGTTCTTAATTTTGCAAAGGAATAAGTGAAAACTTCATGCCACCTTTCTCAACTCTAAATGCATTCTTGACATAATCATGCATATCCCTACAATGATACTGCCAGGGTCTACTGAACAATATGTGATAACTACTTATGTCCACAGTATCACATAACACTTGATCCTTGTACTACCCAATCTAAAAATAAAAAAGATACCACTCCCTCACTTCCAAAGAATGTTCATTTTGTAAGCAACCAATCCTATAGGGACAACAATATCTCACTCTCTTCTAACCAATCTTATGAACCATCTCCTCAGCAACAATATTATCAATACTACCACCATCCACAATCACATTTCAGATTTTACTAGCAGACTTGCAACAAGACCTGAATAAATTACTCCTTTGACAAGGTTCCAATGCATTTTTACCAAATAGTACTCACCGAGACAATAAGTTCTCTCCTTCCCTCTCAAGTTCATTGACAAAGTTTTCAGCCTCATTCACAATAGTGAATCTTCTATCTCCAGCCTTCTAGGAACATTCATAAACTCTATGTCCTTCTTGACCACAATGAAAAAAATTACCTTTAAAGGCAACCTTACCTATTCTCTTCCTCTAGTCAATATGTTTTGGTTCACCTTCCGTCATCTATTTATCCTTTGTCGAGTGATCTTGCTTCTCCTTCCCACACAAACTACCTTGATTTCTCCTCTTCAACTTATCTTCTACCTTTAGAGCATACTGATAAGCATCCTCAATCAAATAAATCTTCAACATAAAAATCTCATCCTAACTATTGAATCTCTTGAATGAATTACTCCTTTGACAAGGTTCCAATACCCTTTTACCAAATAGTATTCACTGAGCCAATAAGTCCTCTCTTTCCCTCTTAGGTTCATTGACTGAATTTTCAACCTCATTCACAATAGTGAATTTTCTATCACCATTCTTCTAGGAACATTCATAACCTCTGTGTCCTTCTTGGCCATAATGAAAACAATTACCTTTAAAGGAAACCTTACCCATTCTCTTCCTTTTCTCAACAAGTTTTGGTTCACCTTCTATCTATTGAGTGATCTTGCTTCTCCTTCCCACACAAAATACCTTGATTTCTCCTCTTCAACTTATCTTCTGCCTTCAGAGCATATTTATAAGCATCCTCAATTGAAGCAATCTTCAACATACCAATCTCATCCTAAATATTGGATCTCAAGTTATTAATAAACCTAGCCGCATTCTCCTTAGACCATTCTTTATGTCTAGATAGAATAGTCAACTTGTAGAACTCCTCGGTATAATCCTTCACAAACATATCCTTTCGCTTTAGATTATGCAATCTATTAAAAAAATCAAGTTCATAATCATCCATAATGAACTTAGCCTTCAACTTAGTCACCATCAATCTCTAGTGAGTGATCTTAATCTCAACTTCTTCTTCTCTATCTCACTACAATTCTTTCAACCATAAAGAAGTATGTCCTTTCAACTCAGTCTATGTTAGCCTCACTTGGAGAAGATCTCCAACATCCTCTAAGTCAAAGTAGTCTTCCAATTAACAAATTCGATCACTAAGGTCTTTAAGAATCAAAGTACTCAAGAAATTAGAAACATCCATCTTGTGCTTTAGCTTTAACTGAGATTCAGATCTATCCAATTGACCAACCCTATCTTCCATAGGTCTCTCCATTTGATTTGTTCTTTCTTCACCACTAGATCCAACAACTTCAAAGTTTTTAGGAGCTTCCTCATATCCATCTTTAGTACCCACATTCTTGGGTACACTAGCAATGACTCTCATGATCTTATTCCTCATTAATTCCATCTTAGATCTAAAATATGTTTTAACCTTCTGTGATATCCTTGCTTCCACAATGTCATAAAGATCTTCAATCATCCTAGGGTCCAACCTTCTCAGAGGAATTTTCCAAGATCTTCATAAACCCAAATCACTAAGCAAATCAACCTTCATCTTCATAAGGTCAACTGGCTCTGATACCACCTGATGTAGTGTAAGGTGGGAGAATCCCTAAAGGAGATCTCCCAGCCCCCAACAAATAACCACACAACACAAGATACAAGATCTGATACCAAACTCAATTATTTATTCATAAAAACTGATTACATGTAATGTGTTGGGCTGTAAGGCCTTCCTAGTTGTGATCAGATACAAAGCAAGTAAGAGTTTTGTAAGATCCCTCCAGATCCAATCTCGAACCCTAGCTAGTCTAAATCTATAACACAAAATCAATCTAGTAGAAACCTCCAGCAAGATCTAAACTTGTGCTTGCAAGCCATCAAGCAATCTCCTCATTTCACATGTCACAACTACTAGTTCTTCTCATAAATTTGCAACTTTAGATTCAAGACTAGAATCTTTGCTCCTCCACCATCGATTGAATGCCTACAAATCTACCCAAGCCCTCCTTAAATACTTGCATGACCACAAGTCAACCTATTACAAATACAATAATCTAGAACCCAAATAAACATAAAATGCTACAAGTTATCTTACATCAATCATTAAAAAAACATATGATAAATAAACAAGACCCAAATAGGTCCACAAAGATCCCCATGATTGATCCACATTATGATCACACACTATGAATATTAAATGCACAAAGTCAACCAATCCAATATGCAAGAACTCCATATGATGTGCCAGACTACTGAGCATCAACAAAACTTCAAGCATCACCGAGAAACAATACATGTCGAGCAATGCAGAATAAGCTGAGGAACCTAGTATAAATTAAGAAAAAAACATGTCGAGCAATGCAAAATAAACTGAGAAACATAGTGTATGTTGAGCTCCTTAGCCAATACTACAACTCAAGAAATTCTCAATAGCGGCTGAGCATCAATCCTCCTATGATCGAGTCCTCCAATTCTAAGGTTAAAATAACCCTAGCATGTATGATTTCCAACTTCCCCAGGATGCTCAAGCATCATGGCATATCTTGCTTTGATGTTGGAGTCAAAATCTTGCATGGAAAAATACCTATCTAGTGTGATCAACTAGTTCTCAACATCATACCTAGTACCCTCTTTATTAAAAGGAGTGAGTTTGACCTACACTAGGTCCTTCATCTAGCTAGACTAGATGGAATCGTGTCTGCCATCTAGGTTCCCTCTACTGGGACTTCTGGACCTATCTCTCTCCATGCTTAGAATGATGTGATGCCTCTTGATAAACTCTCTCTTGAAAAGGTAAGCACTCTAGGATCTCTTCAAGTAGATCTATAGCATTAGGTCATTCTAAATAAACATGTTTCTCAATACTATTGTCCCCTCTAGCCTCTTCTTGAATAGGGTCTTCAGTGTGAACCAAAGGTGGGCTACGATGACTTCCTCTCCAATGACCTCTACTACATTTTAAGATACAACCTCTAGCAATGGATATATAATTGGAAGCCATCTCTCCTACAACACTCAAACATAAGAAAGACATCTTATAATCTATTGGAAACATAGGGGTACAAAATACATAGACATAAAGCAATATCTAAGAACATAATTGTTATAAGTTTTCTAAGTCTCATGATCAAAAGTTTTAGTATTTCAATATTTGTTGTTCAATTGTTTGGATTTAAGTTTGATGCCAATACATGGTTGTTTTTTAATCTTATTTCAAGTTTAACTAATTATATAATTATGACACACAATATGCCTTGAGCTTTTAGTATTGAAACCTAGCTCTGATACAAGATGTAATGCCCTACTTGAGAACCCAAGCTAAATACCAACATGCTACAATGTTTAGTGAACTTTTTATTTATTTTAAATTTTAAACAATATCAAAGTAACAATGCAAAAAAACTAGACACATACACATCATATGCACATATGAAAATACTATATAAATTTCATTCCTCAAGGGTTCCTTCAAGTTGAGTCACATTTAAGAAGTTATGTTAATTAATTTAAGTCTCAAGTACAATGCCCATTAATCATAAATTCATAATAGATACATAATCTCAAAAGAAAAAAAAACATGAATACAACTGATACAATGAAATAAATATAAGGAATAGAATCCACTACACATGTTGTAGGGTATGAACGAATAAATATAAGTACATCAAAACACAAGATACATGATAGCATATATACATCAACTTAATAGAATTCTCTTAGATAAGGACAAGAATGATAATGGTATGACTACATCTATAGTCATCCAATAACTAGCAATCTGAGGGGGACCCAAATGGTTAGAATCCACTACCTCCCGAGCGCATGGTTACCTAGTTAGGCTCCCACTTTCACCATGTAGGGAAGATAATGAACAATCTGCATACGCAAATCAAACCATAAAAGAATCCTAAGCAAGGAAACCTGATAGCCAAATCTACCTCAAGGATACACAAACTACTGAAGAAGAAAATATAATCAAATTGAAAAGACACTCAACCAATATTAACACCACATACCAAAGTCAACATACAAATACCATGTAAAAATCCAGAAATAAAATTACGAGGTAAAGTCAATGAAAGGTAACCACTTCAAGCCAAAAGCCACATGTCAAAAGTACAAAATCCAACAAAATACTGACTTCCATCAATGAAAATAAATTACTAGCAGTAAGTACATCCAAAAATAAAACATTGTCAATAAATACACCACTAGAGGAAAATAAAAAATTTATAGAGGAGACTCAAGCTACATACTAGGGAGTGTCATCACATGGTCAAACTACTTGAGTTATCTTGGATTGGTTTCTCAAAAGACCCCAGACCCTTGATGTTGATTTACCATGGACTGGTCACTGTGGACCCTAGACCCTCAATGTGAAACACACAAAACTACAATTCCCTCTCATGAAGATGAGGAAAACTAGTCATACCTCTCACTAGGTATCATCACATTCCCATACTTAGCCTATACAAGTACTCAAGGCATGGGCGAGGCAACATCTCTAACTTATATTTTTAGTGTATCTCAAGGAAAGGGCTAGGAAATATATTTTAATTACTATGTCATCACTTGTTACACAACTTACAATAGGCTATCCTAGTACTGGCCACTTTGGGCTTTGTACCCCCACTCCAAGTCAGTTCCAAAGATATGTACCTAGATAACCTCCCCTAAGAACATAAACTAGAGTTGTGGTCCATACCACAACACCCATAATGTTCAAACTCAATTCCTTAACTTGAAACCCAAAAAATAAGTTGGTTCTCAAACCCTAAGTAACCAAAAAGACTCCACAAAGTAAATCTTATCGATACAATTTTTGATTCGAATCACATGTACATCATGAAATCCAACTAGAAAATAATAATAATGAAAGAAAATACAAAGCCTCTAGTGTACGTCCTAGTTGGCCAGCTAAATAGCTCATTGGAAAACCATCATGAAAAGAACAACATATGACCCAAGTAAAACACCAAAGAAAAACATAGATATTTAAATCACATGGTTACAATTATTTGTTTTCCAAAGTCTGGTTTCTTGATAGAATGCATTGTAAGCATCATGTAAGACATATTCTTGAAATCACATAGTGTCTCTAGGACTAAATATCCAAAATCTATTATTAGACAAAATCAATAGTTTCAAATATAATATTGTTCTTACATTAATATATTTAAATATTCAAACTCCTATTTGAGTTTTAATAAAAATATTTAAATATGATTATCTCAAATATAATATAAACTAATAATAATTGCTAAACAGACATATATTAAATTAAAAACATATTTAACAATATAAACTTCTCCTAAAAAGGTAAGTTCTCTATGATCTCTTTAAGTAGATCTCTAGTATCGGGTTATTCTGACTCAACATGTTTCTCAACACTATTGTCCCCTCTAGCCTCTTCTTGAATAGGGTCCTCTGTGTGGACCAAAGGAGGGCTATGACGACTTCCTCTCTCGTGACCTATACTGCATCCTAAGCTACAACCCCTAGCAATAGATCTAGAACCAGAAGCCATCTCTCCTACAACACACAAACATAAGAATGACATCTTAGAATCTATAAAAAAACACAGGGGTACAAAAATCATAAAGAAATATTCTAGAATGTAAATGTTATGAGTTTCCTAAGTCTCAATATCAAAATTTTTAGTATTTCAATATTTTTTGTTCAACTATTTGTATCTAAGTTTGATCCTAATAAATGGTTGTTGTATAATCTTATTTCAATTTTAACTAATTGATTAATGATGGCACACAATATCCCTAGAGTTCCTAGTGTTGAAACCTAGCTCTAATACTAGATGTAATGCCTCACTTGGGAACCCAAGAGAAATAAGTCGAACATGTTACAATATTTTCTAAACTATTTCTTTTTAAGTTTAAACAATATCAAAGTAACAATATAGAAGCAATACACACATACACATCATGTACACATATGAAAATAAAATACAAATTCCATTCCTAAGGGGTTCCTTCATGTTGAGTCACATTTATGAAATTATGTTAATTAGTTTAAGTCTCAAGTACAAATTTCATTAATAATAAATGCATAATAGATACATAATCTCATAAGAAAAAATATGAATACAACTGATACAATGAAATATATATATAATGAATAACATCCACTATACATGTCACAGGGTATGCAAGATTAGATACAAGTACATCAAAATACAAGATACATGATAACATATGTACACCAATTGAATAGAATTATCTAAGATAAGGATAAGAATGATAATGGTACAACTTCATCTGCGATCATCCAATAACTAGCAATCTGAGAGGGACCCAAATGGTAAGAAGTCACTACCTCCCGACTACGTGGTTACCTAGTATGGATCTCACTCCCACCATGTAGGGAAGATAATGAACGCTCTAAATATGGAAAATTAAACCATACAACAATCCTAGGCAAGGAAGCCTAATAGCGAAATCTACCTCAAGGGCACACAAAATACTTAAGAAGAAAAAATAATCAAATTGAAAAGGTACTCAATCAATACTAACACCACATACCAAAGTCAACATACAAATACCATGTAAAAATCAAGAATTAAAATTAAGAGATAAATTCAATGAAAGATAACCACTTCAAGCCATAAGACACATGTCAAAAGTACAAAAAACCCAATGAAACACCAATTGTCATCAATGAAAGTAAATCACCAAGAGTAAGGGATACATCAAACAATAAAACACCACCAATAAATACACCACTAGAGGCAGATACAAAATCTACAAAGGAGACTCGGGCTACATACTATGGAGTGACATCACATGGTTAGACTACTTGAGTTATCCTAGACTAGTTTCTCATTAGACCCCAGACCCTCAAGCATTGAGTTACCCTAGACCGGTCACTGTGGACCCTATACCCTCAACATGAAACATGTAGAGCCAGAATAACCTCTCATGAAGATGAGGAAAATTAGTCATACCTCTCACTAGATATCATCCCATTCCCATCCTTAACCTATACAAGCACTCAAGGCATGTGCAACGAAACATCTCAAGATAACTTAGATTTTTAGTGTATCTCAAGGAAAGGGATAGGAAAGACATTTTAATTACTATGTTATCACTTGTTACACAACTTACAATAGGTTATCTTGGTACTGGCCATTTTGGGACCCAAACCCCTACTGCAAGCCACTCCCAAAGACATGCACCTAGATAACCTTCCCTAAGCACATAAACCAGAGTTGTGGCTTATACCACAACACCCAAAATGATCAAACTCGAATCCTTAATTGGAAACCTAAAAAATAAGTTGGTTCTCAAACCCTAAGTAACCAAAAAGGCTCCACAAAGTCAATTCGAATCACAAGTGTATCATGACATCCAATCAGAAAAAATGCATAATGAAAGAAAGCATAATGCCTCTGGTCTACATGTCCTAGTTGACCAACTAAACAACTCACAAGAAAACCATCAAGAAAAGATCAACATATGGCCTCAAGTAAAACACCAATAAAAAATATAGATATTTAAATCACTTGATCAAAATCATTTTTTTTTCCAGAAGTTTGGTTTGGCTAATAGGACACCTTTTAAGCATCATGTAAGACATGTTCTTTAAATCACATAGTGTCTCTAGGAATAAATATCTAGAATCTATTATCGAACATAACCACTAGTTTCAAATCTAGTAATGTTCTTACATTAATATATTTAAATATTCAAAGCCCTTTTAAAATTTTAATAATATTTAAATGTGATTATCTCATTTATAAGATCTCAAAATTTAAAATATGTTTAAATCTTAATATAACCTAAGCTAAATTTAAATAAATGTATTTTAAATATATTATAAACTAATAATAATTAATAAACCAACATATATTAAATTAAAAATATATTTAAAAATTTGAACATATAATAACCCATATTAAAAAGTTTTTATAAATAATAATAAAAAACAAATCAAACATATATTAAAAAAAAACTTACCTCATCCCTATGTGGGGCCCGTGTGTTTGACAACATGTTGCCCTAGCCATCAATGCACTACCTTAGACAAACACATGCTACCAAAGGCAACCATGTGCTACTCTAAGGTAGTCGCACGTTGCCAAAGATAGTTGTGCGCTACACTTAAGCAAGTCACGTTATCTTTGGACAGTCGTGCAGGGGGGTGGAGTAAAACCCCTCCCTTATAAATATTAATTTAAAAAAATAATTGTTTAACTAATTTTTTTATAAAAAAAAATTTATTAAATAAAAAAATTTAATTATATTTTTTATTAAATGTTTGTAGGTACAGGCCTCGAGGAGAAATTTTTCCAGCAAGCTTTTTTTTTTGTTTTTTTTAATAAAATGAGAGGAAATTAAAAAAAATTGTAGATTTAATCTAAGTAAATTTCCAACAAACCCTAGCCTAGAATTTTTTTTTTCTCACCAAATATTTTTCTTTAGTAGGAAATCAAATAGGGCTTTCATTTCATTCGCACAGATTTGAGCTAATAAAACAGAATGACAATCAAGTTTCAAACATCCACAAGACACAAAGCTTATAGATCGTTTCAAATGAAAAATACAACTACGAGTTTTAAACCCTACCTCACACCAATGCTAACAATTTGGAAACCTAGTGAAACCCTTTCTAAGTTAAAACCTTTCAAAGCTTCCAAAATTGCTTTTTCTCAAAAGTCCCGAAAGATTTTTCTCCCCAATAACCTATGTGAAATAATGACCCGAAAACCTCTAATATAGAACCCTAACTCTCTTTACAGTTTATGTCTCTAAAAGTCCTAAAATATAATTATTTTATTTAAGTAATATTTCACACAAATTTAGCTCACTATTGAATTGAATAAACTTTTTTTTCCCACTTTATTATTTAATACAAGTACATTAAAAGCAATTACTTTTTATTTTAATTAATAAAGATAATTAGAGTTCATTATTTAAATGCAACTTCAATTTTAATCAATATTAATTAAATATTTATACTAACACAATATTAAATATTTAAATTCTTTTTATTTAGTTTTCTAATTTAGAACTTTAAATTAAATCTTTTAAATTAAGCATATATTCAAATAATTTTTAAAGAATTAAATCTTGTCATATTTTAATATTTCCTTTTAAAATGAAATAAAATTTAATAATTGAAAGATCGATGATGAATCCAAGAATCATAAATAAGCATTCTACCAAGAAAATCATAGAGTCAAGGCCACATAAAATGCATAACGAAACCAACCAAAGTGAAAGCCAAACAACATACACACAAAAAGACTTGTGGGTTTAAAAAGGGTAAACAATCAGATACGAGTTCTCCTTGTAGGACAAGTGTTTAGGTTGTGGATGAGATATGATCTAGTCATTATCTTCGCATTCTTACCATTGAGTTATTTTCTATAAGGCATGGTCATCCTGGCAATTCAGGGAAGACGATGCCTAGTACCTGCAACTTGCATAAAAGAAAAGCATGTACATATGAATAATATTATGATTAGTAGGTGACTATGAATCCCTCTCTTAAGCACATCAGTCATGTTAGATAGAAAAGAAAAATAGACACACACACCATACACATGCAAGTATGGGGAAAGTATCAGAATAAATCGCATGTACAAATCACTACATATTCAAACATAATAACTCATCATCATGAATATAAAATAATCATCATTAGAGACATATTATATGACATCGTCATGAAAGCAATCACATTACTAACCAAGAATCATTAAAGCATCATTAATGCACAAGTAATCATAATCATCATATCACCGTGAAATATAATCACCTAAGTAATTCATTACTAATATGTATGTAATTGAAATCATGAAGCAATATCATATAACTATGAATAAAATATCTTTGAAACTAACACATGCATGAAATAGGCCTAAAAGAGTTTGGCAATCATAAGAGAAAAGAAAACTATGGGTGGGCATTATAATATGTTCAAACATAATAACTCATCATCATGAATATAAAATAATCATCATTAGAGACATATTATATGACATCGTCATGAAAGCAATCGCATTACTAACCAAGAATCATTAAAGCATCATTAATGCACAAGTAATCATAATCATCATATCATCGTGAAATATAATCACCTAAGTAATTCATTACTAATATGTATGTAATTGAAATCATGAAGCAATATCATATAACTATGAATAAAATATCTTTGAAACTAACACATGCATGAAATAGGCCTAAAAGAGTTTGGCAATCATAAGAGAAAAGAAAACTATGGGTGGGCATTATAATATGTTCATGAGGCTATTCATAGAAATGCTCTAAGGGATGACTTTTGATTGGTTTAACCATCCACCTCCATGGATAATCACAAGATAGGCTACTTTCATATCCATTTTAAAGAAAGGTACAAGCCTTTTGAAGATGCTCATGCTTATTGGCCCAACTCACCTAGTTGAAGAAATAATCTTTTGGCTATTTTTTCCACCATTCTACCCATCATAGATTAATTATGAGAAATTTTCAATTTGTTGAAATCAGCCACAATGAGTTAACAAGTAAAATCTACAACTAATTTTCATGTTATGCACATTTTCCTATTTCCTAGGGTTCCATTTTTTCCCCTTGGTAAATAGTGAAACCAATCAAGGTTTTGTCACAAGGTTTCCTTCTAATTGATCAACCAATGTTGTGGGCTCTTCCTAGTGACATATTTTTATTTTATTTTATGTCATGCATCTTTTTTATGGTCAACAACCCAATTTTCTTTCATGTTGTTGAAGGTTCTTGCGATATGGTGATAGTCAATAGGTTAGCTTTATAGGTGTGCATAGGTGGGTTAACAATTTGTGCCATCCCATCAAAATTTTTTTTACAACAACATGATTTGATTTCTTGCAACCATGACACATTTTTAGAGCTAGATAGTCTAAGAAAATTGAATTTTTAGCTTTGGTATAATGACACCAATACATCCCCATGCCTCTTTATTGCTCATAGTGACTATCTTATGTCAAATTTATCCTTCTAATTATTGGATGCATTCTTTTTTTCCCTTTCCTATCACTTACATGAGCAATTTGTATAAAAAGATCATATTTCATTTTTATATTTATTTATTGCTATCCTTTGTAATTTGACTCCATCGTGGTTAGGGTTTGAACTTCAAGTTGTATTTGAGTTATACCTTAACTTTTAAAAGGAAGTTCTTTGTAAATATTCTAAGTTCTTCTCTAGTTCTTTGTAACATGCTCTACAATTGTAATTATTTTTTACCTATTCTTTCCATTCATTAATATGTGCATGCTTCTTGCCTGATTTTTAATGGTTTTTTTTTCGTATTTTCTTGATTTGAATATGTTGTGTTTAACCTATTGGTAGTTTCTTTGTAGTGAAATAATGTTTCCTTGCAGCATCTAATAAGTTCTAACCTACATACAAATTCCTGAAAGGTATATCAAAGTTAAGATTTGTGTATGTTGGATATTTTATTGATTTTTAGTGAAGTTATTTGAATAGAGAGTAACCAATTTCAATTTGGTGCATCACCCCCTTTCCCTTTCAACATTTTTAATTCATGTTATCCTTATCCCTTTTCCTTCAAAGTTTTAGTTTAGGTGCATCCTAATTTTAAGGAATCCAACCTTCTCTAGAGATTCAACCTCTAAACATCAACCTCAAAACACAAGTTGTCCCACACTTGAAGGTTGTTTCCATGTTACACAACGTCACCTAGGGAAAATGAGTTGGGCATGGATGAGGACTTTTGCATCAACAATTTTTGGCATGCCTGCTGGGAAACAATTTCAACTACATAGGTCTACTAGTTAGCTAGTCAAAGATCTATTCATTCATAATTTAGGTGTTATTATTAGTGATATCAGCCTTTGGAGGTATTCAATCTAACAACATGATGACTCTAAGTGCAAAATCTATAAGTTTCAAGCATAAATAATGCTAGTATGAATAGGATGATATTGATATTTTATGTTTCTTCATGCTTTCTATGAAGTTTTTTGTTTAAATGATTTAACATGGATTCCATTCATAGAGATACCTCCTATTTCTCCCCCTTCACCCTTATCTTTTCTATATCAATAAATCTTGTAACCTAGTGTTACCCCATGTTTCTCTACTCAATCTTCTAAGGAATCCTACAATAATGTAACCAATTAGAGGTTAACAGACTCTTTGACTATGTAGACTACCTAGGCCTTGATTTTATGAAAAAAGGCATATTCTTTGATCTTATTTATTGTCCATTTATAGATATAGGTAAAGCTTATGCTTTTATTGAGTGTTGTATGTTGACCTGGGTTAAGGCATTTACTGAAAAGAAGGATAAATGGAAGAATGACCCATTATGTTATGGGATGGTATCTAAGGTATATAATATTTTTAATGAGTCTCACAAAGCATTTCTCAAGTTGTAGGAGTTTGATGTGCAACATAAAATGGAGGTCCAATAGGGGAAATATGAACACGAGTATTCTTGTCAAACTTCTCGTCAACAACAAGAGCCAAATTATTAGGCTCCCATTCATTCTTCAGAGTGGGAGGTGAGAAATTCTCAATTTGAGAAGGACCTTTCAAAAAGATTGACCGTGACAAAGGAGGAAACAAGTCTTAAGCTTTCTTAAATTTAGCTGTCGAAGCACAAAAGACTCCAAGGTGTAAATTTTCTAGCTTTAAACATAGAAACCCCCCTATTATACACAAATCCAAAAAAGAGCAAGAGGCCCAATCTCAATCCACATTTCCAAATCCACTATGTGAAGAAGATCCACCAAATGCAAGTTTTCTAGCTTCAAAAGGAGTGAGCCTCCCCAAATTACCATGTCAAGCTTCCTAGATCCTCAACCTACACTTTAGACACCTCCCCATCTTGATGATTGTGAGACCCCAAATAACAATTGTCCCTTCTTCATTAATCTTGAAGAACTGGATATACCTTTTCCCACATCAGAGATAACACAAGGGCAACTCCTAATTGAGAAACATGTGTTGTAACATGAGGTCAACGAGGAAGAACGTCACAAGGACATCCTTGTCCTTGAAGAGGAACACATTGGTATATATAAGGTTGTTCCTCATCCCACTCACAATGCCACAACAAACAAACTAGTCTAGGAAGAAGAATTTATTTCTTCTTTAAGCCATCATAGGGATTTTTGTGACATGGAGATTGTTGAGATAATGGGTGTCACACACATTGCATAATATTGTTATATTTTATTTTATTTTATTATGTAATGTTGTATCTAGGAGCATCTAGATGGATGTGCAACATGTAAAGATTCCCATGGGATATACTTGATGAGTTCTATTGTAACATTGTGATAATATTTCATGTAAATTATTTAATATTGGGGAAAAAGAATTAAATTCCAATATTAAATGTGGGATCAATGGGTTAGGTAGCACATGGTTTATGTAATACTACTTGGTGGTTTTGTGGGACTTGCTACTATATAAGCAGCCACAAGGATAGTTGTTGTGTGACAAGGAGAACACAAAAGGAAAGAGTCGAGTAGGACAAGGCTTGACAGGTTAGCCAAGGGAGCATTTGTGAAGGTTGGAAGCATGGCATGGGATGTGTGAATTCATGCTTGTTCACATAGATTGCTCGGTGATGGCTATGGCTTTGAAGGCTTCCATGGTTGTTTTGCAATGGTATTTTTTTCTGAATAATACATGGTGATGGATGCTTTTGGAGGCTGGGTTTTTCCCTCAATGAGGGTTTCTCAAGGTATATCTTGTGTCATAATTTTTGTGGGTACGTTGTCTAGTCTCTTGCATATGGATTTCAATTGCATATTTATTTTAGATCTATTATGGGTTATGTGGAAACAATTATATTCTTTGTTGCAAGTTTCCTTATAAAGATATCACAATGGATGGGGGAGATTGATTTATACAATATTGAATCTTCATGTTTATCCAGTGGACCATTATCTTTCCCATATAAAGAACATGCATTGCAACAAGAAGAAAAAGAGAGCACGCCACCAATTGCACCATTAGAGTAATCTCGTTTGGACTAGAAAAATAAAAAGGTTATAAAGAAAAAAAATGTGGTCAAAGTTGATTCCTTAGGCCTAGTACCATCAAGAGGATGCCCCATAAGGCATCTAGATTTGGAACAAATCAATATTTTTCCATTGGTCATACTTATTTAAGAGCATGAGGGTGAGTATAATAAGGAAGAGAAAGTTTTTCTGGCTAAAAAAGAGAGTATTCCAAT
The DNA here is from genome assembly GCA_028749045.1 of Cupressus sempervirens. Lineage (NCBI taxonomy): Eukaryota > Viridiplantae > Streptophyta > Pinopsida > Cupressales > Cupressaceae > Cupressus > Cupressus sempervirens. Next base: position 544,336,643 of record CM053790.1, on the reverse strand, counting down.
GCTAGAGAGCTTACTTTTCCTCAACATTAAAAGGAAATAAAAAATTGTAGTGTTATGTTTGTCATTCTTGCCAACATGTTTGACTATCCACATGCATGAAAGGAACAAAAAATTGGTAAGAAAGGGAAACTTGATTTTTCTTACATCATTCTCTACTAGGGTTTCCATAAATTTGGCTATTTTTTCCACCATTCAACCCATAAAAAATTATCAATCTGAGAAATTTTTAATTGGTTCACATTTTTCATAGAAAGAGAAGAGCAAAACTATAGAGGTCAGTATTCATAGATCCACTAAGGATACAATCTTGATAAGTAAAAATAAAAAAATTTATTCAATAAAAAAGTCTTGTTAATTACAAAGAGAGATACATCCTTATAAAGGAGATCAAAACCCTAAAAGGTAATTAACCTAGGTTGCATGTTAATAATTAATTATTATATGCCTAAAGCTTAGCTTAACTAAAAGAGAGTTAACAATAAAACACCTTATTACTGTAATACTTTACATCTTATTTTTTGTTCCATGTTAAGACTGTCAATATTGTTGTGATTTTGTTAATGTAGTCAATGCTTGATAGGAACTACAAATATGTTTACTATCATAAAGTTGATGAAGTTAATATGTTTATTGAGTGAATTTATTGATAAGTTTAAGTTTTCATAAGTGTGGTGAAATTTTTTAAAGGGCTTGAGGATTAACGATTCACTGCCACAACCCCAACCCCTCCCCCCCCCCCCCCTTTCAGTTATAGAATAGTTGGTACTAGCACACCAATGTTTGGAGGAATAAGTTTGAAAGACTTGAGATGAAGATTCAAATATGTTTAAGAGAGAGGTACCAAAGTTGAACAAGGAAAACTTCCTTTAATGGAAAATTAGAATGAGGTTGTACCTATCTAGAATTGGAGACTCTGCATTATACTACTTGGAGAATCAATAAACATCCCCTTCCCTTTAACCCATGATAGTTGTGTACATGAGACAAAAGAAATAAAATGACTCCCTGATGATAGAGATTTATTCTTCCTTGAATGATAATAAATTTGATGATATCAAATATTGTGCTATTGCAAAGGAGATGTGGGACAAACTTACATTTTTTCATGGAGGATATCATAATGTATTGAGAGAAAAATCCAAAAGTCTAAGAGGAAAGTTTGAACTTGGTTAGTACACTAAGAGAAAAGCTTTTAAATCTTTGAACAAGGCTACTAAAAAAATGGTGGAAAGTGAAAATGTGAGAATTGATGAGTTTGTAGATAATAATGATGAAGAAAGAAAGAAAAACGTAAAGATTATCAAATATTTGTATACATACAGGAAGATTCACCAAGTACCCTACTTGAGAAATAGTCAAAAATCACCAAGAAACAACAAGCTTAAACCAAGCAACATTAAGAGCTCCCATCGAGTGAAGCACATAAAAGAAATCCATTATTAGAAAAGTATGTCAAAAGGAACCATTCATTGAACTAGAGTACTCGAGCTAAGAATGTTAGAATTGTGACTAGAAGTAATTTGAGAGAAGATACATGTTTGATATGTGTATTTGAGCCTAGAACAATCAAAGATGCCCTTGAAAATGAAGTATGGATTAATGCTATGAATGAATAAATTTATCAAATTGAGAATAAAACTACTTTGACATTGGTACTAAGACCCAAGGATAAAAATTTTATTGGCACAAAGTGGATTTTTAGAAACAAGATGAATGAAAATAGAGAAGTGACAAGAAAAAAAGAAAGATTGGTATGAAAAGGATATGCACAAGAAGAAGGAATTGATTATGGGGAAACATTTGATCCTATTTCTAGACTAGAAGGTGTAATAATTTTACTTTCATATGTTGCTTACAAAGAATTAAAAGTTTATCAAATGGATGTGAAGTTTGCATTTCTGAATAGAATTTGGGAGGAAGAAGTTTATATTGAGAAACCTAAAGAATTTGTGGATCAAAATTAGAGAAACATGGTATAAAAACTACACAAGGAATTATATGGATTGAAGTAGGAACTCTGAGCATGGTATGAAAGGTTACATTCATATTTGATGAGAATTGGTTTCATAAGAACTAGTGAGTACAATAATTTGTACTTGAAAAGTGAATCTAAAGATAATATCTCGGTAGCTATAATATTTGTTGATGATATTGTATTTGGAGGCCATGAATTGATGTGTAGAACATTTTTTGATGAAATGAGAAAAGAGTTTGAGATGTCTATGCTTGGAGAGATCAAATTCTTCATTGGATTGCAAGTTCAACAAGTGAAAGCAAGTATATACATAACTCAATCCAAATATATCAAGGATATTTTGAAGACCTTTGGCATGGAAGATTCAAGACCAGTTAGTATACCAATGATAACATGTTGCAAATGATCAAAGAATGATAACTCTACCAAGGTGAATGAGACACTTTATATATAATGATTGGAAAAATATAGTATATTGTTCATAGAAGACCTTATATTGCTCATGTTGTGAGTATTATAGCAAGATTTTTTTCTAATGCTAACGAGACACATATGATTGTTGTGAAGAGAATCTTTACATTTTTTAAAGAAACCAAACACTATGGTTTATGGTACAAGAATGATGGAGTTTTTTAGTTAAGAGTATATAGTAATGTTGATTAAGCAGGTGATGTTGATGACATGAAGAGCACAAGTGGAGGAGCTTTCTTTCTAAGAGAAATATTTGTAACATGGATAAGTAAGAAGTGAAGTTGTATTTTACAATCTACTTTTGAGGCAGAATATGTAGCAAATATAATCAATTTCTCTAATATTGTGTGGATCAAACAATTAATGGAAGCTATTCAAGATGAAGTGATTGATCCTTTAACAATTTATTGTGACAACACTAGTTCTATAAACATTTTGAAGAATTTGGTGATGTATGCAAAAATAAAGCATATATTAATCAAGTATCACAACTTGAGAGATCAAGTTCAAGGAAAAAAAGTGAGGTTGGAGTATGTGAAGTAAAAGGAACATATTTCTGATATCTTTACCAAGCCTTTACCTAAGGATGCCTTTGAATAACTAAGAGGTAAACTCGAGGTCATTCTTCTTTCTAATGTTCACTTGAGGAAATATGTATGTTGCATCAATTTGCGCTTTATTAAAATACCTATTCGTGAGTTGATGTATGAGTTTGTTCTTTAGACAATCCTAAAGTTGCAAAGAATGTGGATATGAAGATGAAGATACATAAGCAATCAGTACATGCAAGGTAAAAGGCACAAGTACATGGAAAATAAGGTTTATTGATACCTTTGGAATTGTTATCAAAGGGAGAGTGAGTTACTTGAACGAAATATACTAATGATTATTGTCAAAAGGGAGACAATAAAGTAAGGAAGAAACTATGAGAATTTTATAAGGGAGAGAATGATAATGGAGAGATTTAGTGGTGAGATGGTGAGAAAGAAGCATTGAGATAAATGTCAAGAATAGTGAAGCATAATCAAAGGGATAGTATTGTAGTGATTAAAGTGTTGCCATCAAATGTTGAGATTTAAGGAACAAATGTATTTCTAATGAAGTTTTGTATTGGATGATATATTTCATAATTTGTTTCCATCAATCCCAAAGGGAGAGATTTCTGGCCACAACTGATTTGTTGGACACAAGTGATGCTGATAAATAAAAGGGAGAGATTGTTAAACATAAGTGATGTTGATGAGGAACAAGAATAGAACAAAGATATGAGTTGTATGTAGAAGAGTTAGATTAATTTTTATATTATCTTTGATATCAAGATGATTGACCAAACTAATTCATGTAAGTTACAATCATCATAAGCATGTGTTGTTGAATAGAGATATGAATAAAAAAGTTAAAAGGTGAGATGTAGAAGTGATGTTGAGTATGTGATATTAATTGGGAAATTGATGAATTGGTCTGTGGAACAATAATATTGATTAGATTATTTTACATAATCTAATGAAGAGTTAAGATGATGCCAAAGAAAATTATTTTGGTCGGTAAAGAAAGGAATGAAGTTGTGAAGTGGAAATCTAAGTAACCAGTAAGGTACAATGAGCTAGAAATGGAGGTCAGTGAATGAAGAATTTGGAAGATCAAAAAAGTGAGTTAGTGATAGCTGAGCATAAGATATACTTGAGTGAGAACAATGTTTACCGAGTGCACTATTGATTGAGTGATAGAAGTGTTTAGCGAAGCTTAAACTATTGATATTTTGGTGACTGATCATGTAGTGGGGGTTGATGTTGTGACCCTAACCCTATATTAATTTACACTAGACACAAACTAAAAGGAGACCTAATTTTTTTTTTACATAAGTATAACATGAAAAATCTAACTAGATTGTAAACTAAAGTGTTTGGTTTAGTTCCACAAATTTCAAATTAAAAGACTATTTATTATATACATGATCTTATGTATGTGTGATTTCTCAAACAATTACATACAACCAATGTTAAAATGTGTCATCTAACTATACTTTTCTCTAGAAATAGGCACATAATAAATCTCTACTAGAGCTCTTGTTCATTTTTGTAATCTATGAAACAAAAACATATATGCATTTTAGTTACTGGTCAAATTAGGAGACTTGATAAAATTGGAAGCATTTATCCTAAACAAGAAACTTATTGTTACATCCCAAAATTTTGACCTAATTTTAAACTTGCTCATAACTGTTGGATTTAATGGATTTTTCTTTCATGATTATGTGAAGTACGTAGTTATTTATATCTATTGTATTAATTGTTAATGTAGATGGTCATTAACCATTAACTGCTATATGATGTTTAATAGTTGCTTGATTTTGGGAATTATGGTTAATAATTTAAAGTCTTTTAAATGTTTATATGAAAATTATTATGGAAGTGTTATTATGGTGGAAGTGTTTTCATCGGTGATTGCAAGAGAAGATGAAGGGGGGGAAGCATTGCTAAATAGAATCATTGGAATGGGATGCTTGCTTAGTCCAGTCAATAGGATTGATAGGTATGACCTTAAACTTCTTTGGTAAGGACCTAACAACTTTAACACACGATACATCTGTGGGACCCACATGAGCTATTAAATAAATAATCTAAGAAACATAAAATAATCTAATTAAAATATAAAATGTACCTCAAAGGATTTTAAATGTTTTTTCACCATATTATTATAATATATATGTATATATGTACATATAGATATAAAAATGAAATGACACCATTATATTATAATAATATAATAAAATGATTTCACCACATTAATATATTTACATGAATGTACGTAAAAATAAATTATAAAAATAATCAAATTATAACTTTCCAACTTTTCTTCTATCCTTTTTATTTTCTTCTTCTTGATTGAAACCGATTGAACATTTGTCATCTTTAATTGACACATAATCTTTTAAGTTGCAGAATACAAAGAGTTTTTTAAGACCTTTTTATATCTTGAGTTGGGTGAGATGCAAGACACAAGAGAGTATTCATTTTCTTCTCTTCCTTTCATCATTGCATTTTCTTCCTTATGCAGTTTTATTCCCAGTCAAGTCTCTGCATTTAGACCTAACGGATACCTACAACACTCTTTATAAACCCTTATTCAAAGTAGTATAATTTTGTACTCCCTATTGTACTAGTATTTCTTGCTGAACATATAAGTTCTTATACACTATGGTGACATCTTCAAGCAACTAGAGCGAAGCTAATTTCAAATCGATCTGCAAACTTCAAAAAATTCCAAATTTATATCAGGTCATGTGTTAATCATTCCAGATTGTGATATTCCAATGTTTTAAGTCAATTTTCCATAGAAGCCAACTAGGCTTTATTTTTTCCTTTCCATGAATAAATTATAAGCTTTTTTGAATATTCCATGTCATTGTTGTTGATTTTTCTTCTTAAGTTTCATAATATCTAGAATCATCATAGAAAAACTAGAATAGAATCTCTTATGGCAGAGTTTTCCAAATGCAATAAAACCTAAAATGAAATATGTTGTATGGAAATCAGAATCCAATAATATTTTCAATTAGTCTCAAGAAACTAATCTTTCAAGTCACAGTTCATGATAAGTATTCTAAGTAGTGAAATCCTCCTAGAATTTATGCATAGAGTAGATTGCTTAGAAATTCCAAACATTTGGGACTCACTGGCTATATAGCTAAGTAAGGTGAAGAGATGGAATGAATCTACAAGAAAGTAGAAGAGAAATCAGATATGAATAATTAATTAGTTAAACATAATTTAATAGCTCATTTTCATCCTTGTAAATGTTTCCTATTGTCAAGTCGAAGGTGGTGATCGGGTCGTTGGACCCATCAGAAATCCTTGGCCAAGGTAGTTTAAAGGCATGTTTTCCATCTAATGATCACTTGATGTTAGTGGTGCCAGTTATGCAAACATGTACGTTTCATAACTATGGAAACATTCTAAACATGAAGATGTTCAAGTTGTTGGACTAAGAACATCCCAGGCTTGATCCCAAGGTAGGGAGGGCCTTTCTAATTCAATATATTGTGTGGAGATAAGTATGTTCGAAGGTTAAAAGGTTAACCCTATCTCAATGCTTCTCCTCTCACCAAAGCTAAGGCTTGCACAACCAACTAAAGACCCTCTAGATGATACTTGTATGTTTCTTTTCTTTTTTTCTTGATAAGAACTTACTTACTTATATGTAGAAAGGATAGTTAATCGATAATCTAGTTATTTTCGTTGATCATAAATATAGTTATTTTTAGTTGATCATTAATATAATTATTTCAGTTGATCATAAATACAATTAATTTCAATTGATCATTAATATAGCTATTCTAGTTGATCATAGATACATTTATGTTCAGTTAATCATTAATCTAGTTATTTCAGATGATCATGGATACAGTTACCTTTAGTTAATTGTTAAACTAGTTATTTTCAAATGATCATTGATATGGTTATGGTCATTTTAGTTAAGTGTTAAAAAATTTAATGTCATATAAAAAGGATTTCAATTATCTATCAATGAATATTTGGAAATCTTTATTTAAACTATCTTTGTTTTTGACATGAAAACCATTTGTTACATATGGTATTAGAGCCTAATTCAACACTGAACCTAGGGCCACCTTCAGGATGTTTCAATTATGGAGGAGATCATTATGCTAATAAATGCCCCATCAAACCCAACACCAATCCACTGCAATGATCACCTCTTCCATAGAAACAACATGTTTATTAGCAAAGGATCCATGCAACCCTGGACAATAGATAAGCATAACAACAAATAGGCTCGATAGAAACTCCAGGTAAGATCTATGGGAACCATGTCTCTATTTTAATTGATACTAGAGCTTCCGAATGTTTTGTATTGCCTAAACTATTGACTATATTTCCAAAGAGATACATTTTTATGGCAAAACCATGCACAATTGAATATGTAAACCAGTCAAGGGCTAAGGTAGAGCAGTGTCTATTTGAGGCTCAGGTTGATTTTTTTAATTTCTCCATGGAATTGAATTTGTATGTAGCACCTCTTGGGTCTTACGACATTATCATAGGCATTAATTGGCTTAGTGAGCATTAGGCAAAGATGGATTGTCTTGTCAAAACTGTAAATTTTCTAGATGATCAAGGTAGACCTACAAGTATTATAGAGAATAAAAATGAAATTAAATCAAAGTAGTTATCTACCATGCAACTTAAGAAATATGGAAGAAAATGTTGTGAGATCTTTACAGTAAGAGTTGAAGACATGAGAGATCCTAAAAACACCACATATGGAGATGACTACATTTTTGAAGATGGGGAAATCAAAGAAAAGTTAAAGGAATTCTTTGAAGAAAAATATCCCTATCTAAAGAATTATCAAGATGTGTTCCCTAAAGAACTTTCTGGTCTACCACCATTCCGAGTCTTTGATTTTACCATAGATTTGATACCAGGAGCATAACCCATTTCTCGAGCACCATATCGAATGACTACCATAGAATTAATGGAGTTGCAAATACAATTACAGGATATGTTAAACAAGAAACTAATAAAGCCCAAAATTTCACCATGGGGAGCCCCAGTGTTGTTTGTTAGGAAAAAGGACATGACCATGAGATTATGCATAGATGACAGAATGCTCAATAAGGTTACCATTAAGAACCGGTATCCACTTCTTAGAATAGATGACCTTTTTGATCAAATGAAAGGCACAATAGTGTTTTCAAAAATTGATTTGAGGTTAGGATATCATCAACTTCGTATTAAAGAGAAAGATATTCACAAAACTACATTTGGAACTAGGTATGGGCATTATGAATTTACAATGTTACCTTTTAGGTTAACCAATGCTCCAGCAACTTTTATGAACTTAATGAATAACATATTCCAAGATTTCTTGGATAAGTTTGTGCTAGTCTTTATAGATGGTATTCTAATCTATTCAAAGAATGAGGAAGAATGTAGTGCCTACCCCTAGTTAACTTTTCCAATTTTATTTCCAAGCTCTTTTAGGCCAATTTATGTTTATGCTTGATGATTACATTATTTTCTAGATTATTGGATATTGTTTTCATACTTAGTTGATTATATGATGAGAATACTTTGGTACCAGTTATTTCATGTATGCATGATTATACCTTGATGATGATTATTTATAGTGATTTTAGTTATTTGATGATGTTATTTAGATGGATTATTTATATGTGTTTTCCTATGGATACTTACCCCATACTACACGTGTATGGTGTGCGTGTATGTTTTCTTTATGTATGACATTTCTGATGTGGTTAAGGAAGGGAGTCATAGTCACCTACTAGTTGGGATCTACACGATGCACCACTACCTACCATTTCCTATTTAGTTTAGAATATATGTGTTTGTACATATGTGGATTTTATGTAGATTGCATGTACTGGGTATCGACTTCCTTGAATTTCCAGGATGAGCGTATCCTATTGCAATATCTCAATGCTAAGAAAGGGGAGATAAATTATTGAGTCCAAATCTTAACCTTTAAACCAATTGTCCTAGAAAATTAGGACAAGTATATGAGATGTTTACCTTTCCAAATTCATCATATGACATAAATTTGTGATTATAACCCATGAGTTTGATCTTGTATGTGGTATTTTATGATGGGTTTTCATATTTCATCTTATAGATCTTTGGTGATTTTTCTATTAATTAAGTCAAATTAAAAAGATTAATTAATGATTTAATTTAATGAAAAATTATTAAGATAATTTCAATATTTAATTAATTAGAAAAATAATTAAATAAAAAGATTTAAATTTAAAGATAAATTTGTAGTATAATTTTAGAGTGTAATAATATTTATTTAATTTAATAATAATATATTTAGGAGATCATTTTTAAATAAATACTAAATATTATTATTTCTTAAGTTAATAAATATTTTATCAAAAAATGGTTCGAAAATAAATTAAAGAGTGAAAGAGAAATTAATTTACAAAAGACATTTTAATTTGCATAAAGTGTGCATGAATATTTGAAAAAGTAAATAAAGAGTTAAAGGATTGTGATCAACATGTTCCCTTGCGTGATCACACAATTAGTGCCTTGAATTTAGGGGAGAACTCCATATCAAAGATTGGGAGTTCATTTAGCAAGGATTAAGAATTTTGGAGAAGGGATTTTTTAGGAGAAGGTTTTGAGAGAAGAGAATTCTCTCACAATCTTCAGGTGATTGCGAATTAGCATCAGAACTAGGTAGAGCCTTGTATTTTATTCACCCAATGAATTATGTTTCTTCACATTTTCTGTCTTCATTGTGCTTGTTGAATTGTTTTTCCAAATTTCATTGTGATGAATCTTTCAATATTTCATTTTGAATTTACTAGTATTCATATCGATTTCATTTGTACATTGAGGATTGAAAATTAATAAAACCATTTTTCTATAGATTTAAAGGTTGTTAAATAAATTGAGAAGGGTTTTGAAAAGAAATGGAAATTTTAGATTGAAAATTTGATTAGTTTGTCGTATTTTCCCTATCAGAGTACTGTTAGAACTTATATATATATATATATATATATATATATATATATATATATATATATATATATATATATATATATATATATATATATATATATATATATATATATATATATATATATATATATATATATATGGGTGGGATTGTTTTAAAAATAATTTATATTGAAATAGATAAAAAATAATTATAATATATGAATTAGGGAAGGAGGCAGGGCCACCAAACCCCCACCTCCCTTTCTCCCATCCTGACAATGACCTTTTAAAAGAGCTTCATGACAAGCCCTATTGTTGTGGCAATGGACCTGCTTGCGACTTATATTAAAAGTCGCAAGTGTGATTTTAATAAATGTTGTTTTTAAAAAAAAAAATTAAATCTTTAAATTTTATTAAAATTTTAATTATTAATTATTAATAATTTTAATAGTTTTATTATTAATTATAAATTAAGTAATGTTTAAATTATTTTTTAATATAGTTTGTTATAAATAATTTTTAATTTAATATAATTAATTTTAGTTCAATAAAGTTACTAAATAATAATGAAATGTTATTTAATAATATTTAAGTTATTGTTTTCATATAATTATTTAATAATTTTGATTGGTAATAAAATCATTGTGATTTTTGTTAATGGTTAATTATTATTATTATAATTTCTTGGAGATAAATATTTTAAAATCATCTTATGATATTTAATTGTGAACTTTAATTTCATAAGATGAGAGTAATTTTGCACTTTGTTCAAACACAAGAAATGGGTTAAATAGTAAGGGTTAAAATGTAAGTCTTATGTACTCGAAAACTTACATTAAGATGAAAACTTGACCTTACTATTAACTTAGACTATGTGTCTTCAAAATCAAACCAAACTATGAAGCTACACTGTTAATTGTATGTTGTCTTATATTTTGGGTTTGGGTTGACTAGAGTGTTGACCAATCTTAGGATATTTACCAGAGGCTTGAGAGTTTTGTTTCTATGATATTATGATGATTTGATCTTGATCTTTTAAAATCAACCATGGTAATGTGTCTGGTATTCTTTATGATGAGTTTGGATCTATTGTTCATTATTGCTTTTAGTGTTCTTGTGTGATAACATGAGGAATGGTATGACATATTTGACTTAACCTTTGAGTCTTCGATCAATTATTTTTGGGATGCTCTCCAGTTGCTTGTAAAGAACTAAAGTGTTATTGTGAATTGCCTTTTGATGCTTTTAAGTCACTTGTGTAGGACTAAGGTGAAAATGGTGATTCTTTGATTTGTACTTTTATGAGCTTAGGGTAGGTTATCTATATGTAATGTTGGGAAGTAGCTTACAATGGAGGCTGGAGCCCAAAGTGGCTACTAGTGTGACCCATTGTAGGTTATTTAATAAGTGAAAACACTACACTAAATGAGATTAAAATGAACCTAATAAGAGTCTTTTTCTTTCCTCACCCATGTCTCGAGTGCTAGTATAGACTAGGATGGGAGTAGAGAGGATGCTTGGTTGCAACCATGCATCATTAGTATGCCTTGTCAGTATGAAAGGATATCGGTGATGCTTAGAGTCACTAGGGGGCTAGGGTCAAGTTAGACTGCCAGAGTAACTCTAGAGTTGATTCATGTGATGACACTTACCTGCTTGCATAGTAGATTACCTACGTGTCTTTGTTTGCCTTTGGGTCTAGATGTCGTATTATCTTATGACCTTTGAGTTAGATTACTTTTAGGGATTTCCTTGACATAGATATTACTTTTAATTTTTGGGATTGATATCATGTTTGGGACTTGAAACTATCTCCTTAGCACGGTGGGAGTGGACCTTTTTGGGTTACCACGAGGTTGGGTGGTAGTGCTTTTTACTTTTACCATTGAGATTTGTCAATTGATGTCGTGGCTGGAGTTGCTTGTTCTACATTTCCTTTCATTCTATCTTTGTGTATTATGATGGATGGTTATATCTATATGATGGATGATTTTACTTATTGTATTGTATTTGTTTCATGGATCCAAAAGGGATTATGTAATCTATTTTTATAAATGTATATTCTTTTAGCCTTTCATACCCTTCGACATGTACAGTGGATGATTGTGCATTCTGAATTTATTACCAAGTGGCATTTGAAACAAATGTATATTATTTAAATGGACTAGAATTGTAGTTATTCTTTCATGTGGATATGTTATTTATTTGATTTAGTATTAATTAAAATTAAATGTGACTCAACATCTTGGGATCCTTAAAGAATGTAATCTTCTATGGTTTCTTATGTATGTTTGTATTGTATATGAGAAATATGGTAGCAAGAAATACTAATCTATTCAAAAACAAAAGCATTAACTAGCATAAAAACCATAACATAAAAGAGAGACAAAGTGAAACCCTCAAATGAGAATATGAGCCATGGAATGGATCTCCCAATGAGAATGGTCACTTGATTTAGAGATGAGTCTATTTGATAGGATTTGGGATGTATGCTCAAGCTTCAAACTAGCTTCAATGGAGATTTTTGAATTTTTGGTGTGGATGCATGCAAAAGTACGGATTTGGCTTAAAAATGGCATTATAACTTTACTTGATGGATTGTGATGAAATGGATTGGGAGGGGATCCAATTTATAGGCTAAGGGCTTGAGGGATGGAGGGCTAAGATGGAATGAAAGATGAAAGCTTAAGGAGGGCTAGGATGCACTCAAAAGGGAGCACATGGATTGTGCTTGTTTAGCACCAATCAGGGAGTGACACATGTCAAAAGGTGAGTGGATGGAGGAAAGGGGAAGGATGAGTCAAAAAAGGAGGCTCAAAGGATAATATATTCATAAAGACCCTTCATTATGGCTTGTAAGAGTCTTTATGGCTTTTGTAAGAGCATTCATTGCTGGGTGGTTGGGATATTTTGGAGGGAGTTGAGATTGTTGACTTTCCTTGGCTTAGGAAAGTCTTAAGCTTGCTTAGGGAATGTGACAACATTAGGGGGTGGATTAGGCTTGGGTTTAGGATTAGATTAGGGATGTTAGAGATTTGCAAGTGGATGGCATTCATGAGGGTGGGTGAGTTAGTGGCTAAGCTTGGTTAGTATGGGTGGATGGGGTGGATTAGGCTAAATGAAGGTTTTAGGAATAAGTTAGGGGTTATTAGATTTGAGGGTTTTATTTACCAAATAGATTTATTTGATAAATGGGGATTTTGGAATTAGATAGAAGAATATGATTAAATTGATAAATAATAGGTCATTTGATTTATCAATTAGGACTATAGATGATTAATTAAATTAATCAGCTAGGGGATGGCAAAGGATTAATTAAATAAAAATTTAATTAATGATGCCTTTAGAGATAACTAAATAGGATTACCAAAGCGGTGTAATCAAATTTAGGTGTCTACATGTATGTTTTTGCTTCCGCAACTTTATGATTGTTTTTTTATTAAGGAAAATAGGTTTTGAAGGGTGCATGAAACCCTTTACAGATCTTATAATTTTCAATGAAGCCCAAACTTAAAAACAAAAAACTTTAGATGAGACAAGTCGCCTAACAAAACAAGGTGACCAGGGTGGCCTCATAGATAACACAATGCACTACTACTACCTAAACAAGTTTTAAACAAGATCCTAAAACCCCATGGCTAAAAAAGAAGACATTTAATCCCAAAACATGTCAAAGTACAAGTCAAAAAGCCAAAGAGACTAGGTTAACTATTAAAACAAAAAGGGACAACCTCAAAAAAGATAAGGCAAACAGTTGGAAAAGAAATCTAAGCCTCAAGATTTACTTTTAGATCCTATCTTTTGAGAATGTAGAGACATATCAAATGATGGAAAAGAGGGCTTGAACTTTTTTACTTTTATATTTGTCCATCCATCCTCCAAAATCCTAGTAGCCTTCTGCCAAGCAAAGTCATCCAAACCACAAGCATCCTCCAAATCTCTCACAACTAGGGAAGAAGTACCACCACCACACGAAAGAGGGGCAACAGCTCCCCCCAGAGCCAAAGCCACATGGGGAGCATCAACCACATCAGAGATAGCAACATTCAAAGGAGGGTCAATAGTATTGGCCACCACCATAGGGGAAACATTTAAATCATGCAGAGCAACTACAAAATTTGCCTCCAAAGAATCCTGAGAAGAATCAACCAACCCACCCCTAATAGAGGGAGTTTTCTGAATAGTGTAGTGATCATCCAAAACCCCCTTCGACCAAGAAGGTGACTTTTTTGATCTAACCTTTCTAGAGGAACATCGCACTGTGAGGTACCTAGTCTTATGGTATTTTTGACATCTGAACATAATGCCCTCATAATCAAGAAGTTGAATCCAAGAGCCATTAGGAGAGGCCAATTTAATCATTTTTGGAAGCCCCTTAAAGATGTCTATCTCCACAAGAATGTGAGAATACATCATCCAAAACACATTGGAAGACATGAAATAAACCAACAAAAAATCTCCAAGTGCCTCCCCCATAGCCTCCAGGACTGAATCTAGCCATAAGTGAAGGGGAAGTTTAGGCAGCCTTACCCATAGAGGTATCTTGTTAAAGGATTCAATAAACAGATCAAAATCAACATACCATGGTTTGGCCATCAAGGGGAACCTTTCCTCCCAAGAGAAACCACGCTTGAGGATGGCATTTTGATCCTCCTTAGAAGCAAATTTCATAATGAAAAATCCCCTTGCTATAGTGAAAATTTGTACAATATCTGAAACTATAGGCTCCCAAAATTTGGAAATCCAGGCATGCATATCTCACAGAGAGGGATAGAAAATGATAGCAGTAGAGGAGAAGTCCTCTACATAAGTAGAAATCTCATCGACAATATCAAAGTTTAGATTGATCAGAATAGGGTTACATACTGGAACAGGCACAAGAGCACGGGGCCCTGAACGCACAGCCTAACCACCAAAACTAGCCTCATAAGCAACAACATCAGCATAGGAAATGGATAAACCACCAAACTCCTAGGGAATGAATATCCCCACCTAGATTAGGAGAAGCCCTAGCTCGAAAAGTAGCAGAAGCTAGATTAGAAGCCTTAGCTTGAAAAGTAGTATAAGCTAGATCCAGAATGAAAGCCAGAGTGATAGCCATAAAGTTGAACATAGGAGCCAAAGCTGGATGTAGAAGTTAGATGCAAGAGCCGAAGCTAGAAGCCAAAGCTAGATGCAAAACACAAAAAATACTTTTTGATTGTTGTACATGTTATTCTTTAAGAAAAAAAATGTCTAGAAAACTTAGTAAAACTTTAGGTTGGTTCTTTTGGATCCCTTGGTGGTGTGTTACAAAGAACATCAAGAACACCTGGAAAAAGTTTTATAAAGGTTAAGAGGACATAAATTATATGGAAAATTGTCTAAGTGTGTTTTCTATCAAAAGGAAATTCAGTATTTAAGGCACATTATATTAGTTCAAGGAATAGTCGTAGATCAATTAAAAATCAAAGCAATTAAGGAATGACCTATACCTAAAAATATGACAAAAGTTAGAACTTTTATGGGATTGGTAGGTTTTTATAGGAAGTTTGTCAGGAATTTCTACAAAATAGCTTACTCGATTACATCACTTTAGAGAAAGGGAAAGAAATTTGTATGGACATAAAAATGTCAATCAACTTTTGAATACTTGAAGGAAAAGTTAACCACAACACCCATATTAAAAGTACTTGAACCAAAAAAGAAATTCATAGTTATAACAGATGCATCGGGAGAAGGAGTGGGAGGTGTGCTAATGTAGGATGAGTAGGTAATTACATACGAATCTAGGAAATTGAAAAATTACGAGAAAAATTATGCCCCTCATGATCTTCAAATGTGGAGACATTACTTGATTGGAAAATCTTTTGAACTATGATCCAACCATCACGACCTAAAATATATTTTTACTCAACCAAATCTAAATGCTAGACAAAAAAGATGGCTGAAATTTTTAGCAAACTATGAGTTTGACATAAGTTATATTAAGGGCAAAGACAACAAAGTGGCACATGCCTTAAGTAGGAGAAGACACATTTTTGCAGTGGCTACTATAAACTTCAGATTAAGGGTCCATATTTTACAACATCTAGAGCATGATGAATTTTATGCAGAGATCAGCCTAGCTCTCATTAGGGACCCACAAGATTCCAAGTATTCAAAATTTAGGCTAGAAGAGAATGGATTGTTAAGATATCATAACAAGATTTATGTACCCAACAAAACTAAACTCCAAAGAATGATTATGGAAGAATCTTTTCAGCTCCATATTCAGGACACCTTGGGGTAACTAAAATGTTGTTAGATGTAAAACCTCAATATTTTTGGAGAGGAATGAAAAGGGAGATAACATAATCATGGCAAGATGTTTAGAATGCCAAAGAGTAAAAGCAAAACATCAATGCCCAGCTGGTCTTTTGCACCCAAATGAAGTACCACAATGGAAATGGCAGATAGTTACCATGGATTTTTGTACAAGGATTACCCATGACATGAAATAGACATATACCATTCTAGTAGTAGTTGATAGACTGACAAAATTTTCTCTTTTTATATTAGGAAATCTAACCGATGGAGCACTAGAAATTTCTAATAAACTCATAAAATAAATTTTTAGATTGCATGAAGTTCCAGAGAAGATTATTTTAGATAGGGATGCTAGGATAACTTCCAAGTTTTGGTAAACATTATTTTTAGCACTAGGAACTAAACTAAACATTAGTTCAGCTTATCATCCTGAAATACAAGGTCAAAAAATGAGAGTAAAACAAGTATTAGAAGATCTTTTAAAAGTTTATTGTATGGATCGACAATACCAGTGGGAAACATATTTACCCATGGTAGAATTTTCTTAAAACAATTCCTACCAATCCACCATTAAAATGGCCCCTTTTGAGGCTCTATATGGTCACAAATGTAGAACTCATATGAGTTAGAATCGATTGGAAGATATAATTACTATTGGTCCTGAGATGCTTAAGGAAATGGAAGAGCAGATAATCCAAATTCGTCAAAGATTGAAGGAAGCTAATGACAAACATAAAAGTTATGCAAATGCAAAAATAAAACCTAGGGAATTCTCAGTGGGAGAAAAGGTACTATTAAGAGTAAAACCTTAGAAGAGTACTATCAAGTTTGGTAAGAATTCCAAGTTAGCCCCAAAGTATGTGGGACCCTTTGAAATATTGGAAGTTGTGAACCCAGTAGCTTATAGAATTACTTTACTACTAGCCCTTGCTAGGATGCATGACGTCTTTCATGTGTCATACCTTAAGAAATACATTACTCATCATGATCATATAATTGATTGGAACCTATTACATGTACAAGAACTAGGGGTGGTAGAAATAGAACCACTCAGAACACTCAAGGTGCGTAAGCTACACTTATGAAATCATGAGGTGACTCAATGCAAGGTCTAGTGCGATCAATATGTAGAGGATAATGCCACTTGGGAAGAATATCACAAAATCTTTCAAAAATACCCTCGTCTTTTCTCTAGGACTAGAACCTGAAGTTTTCTTTTCTTAAATTAATCTGATTAGATATTGTTTAAAGTTTTGTTGTGATATTCATTAGGGAAAATGAATTTTTTTAAATTTTTTTTTTTTTGGGGCGGGGGTGGGGGGGGGGGGGTATACATTATATCCCAAAATTTTGACCTAATTTTAAACTTTCTCATAACCATTAGATTTAATGGATTTTTCTTTCATGATCATGTGAAGTAGGTAGTTATTTATATCCATTGTATTAACTATTAATGAAGATGGTCATTAACCATTAATTGTTATATGATGTTTAGAAGTTGCTTACTTTGGGAATTATGGTTAATAATTTAAAGTCTTTTAAATGTTTATATGAAAATTATTATGGAATTGTTATTATGGTGGAAGTGTTTTCATGGGCGATTGCAAGAGAAGATGAATGGGGGACGGGGGGGGGGGGGGAGAATATTGCTAAACGGGATCATCGGAATGGGATGCTTGCTTAGTCCAGTCAATAGGATTGACAGGTATAACCTTAAACTTCTTTGGTAAGGACCTAACGACTTGAACATAGGATACATCTATGGGACCAACATGAGCTATTAAATAAATAATCTAAGAAACATAAAATAATCTAATTAAAATGTAAAATGTACCTCAAAGGATTTTAAATGATCTTTCACCATATTATTATAATATATATGTATATACGTACATATAGATATAAAAATGAAATGAAACCATTATATTATAATAATATAATAAAATGATGTCACCACATTAATATATTTACATGAACGTATGTATATATAAATTATAACAATAATTGAATTATAACTTTCGAACTTTTCTTCCATCCTTTTTATTTTTTTCTTCTTGATTGAAACTGATTGAACATTTGGTGTCTTTAATTGACAAATAATCTTTTAAGTTGCGAAAGCCAAAGAGTCTTTTAAGACCTTTTTATATCTTGAGTCGGGTGAGACGTAAGACACAAGAGAGTATTCATTTTTGTCTCTTCCTTTCATCATCACATTTTCTTTCTTGCTTATGCAGTTTTATTCCTAGTCGAGTCTCTACATTTAGACCTAATAGATACCCACAACACTCTTTATGGAACCTTATTCAAAGAAGCATCATTCTATACTCCCTGTCATACTAGTATTTCTTGCTGAACATATAAGTTCCTATACACTATGGTAACATCTTCAAGCAACTGGAGGGAAGCTAAATTCAAATCGATTTGCAAACTTCAGACAATTCCAAATTTATATTAGGTTATGTGTTAATCATTCTAGATTGTGATATTCCAATGTTTTAAGTCAATTTTTCATAGCAACCAGCTAGGCTAAGATAATTTTTTCCTTTCCATGAATAAGTTATAATCTTTGTTGAATATTTCATGTCATTGTTATTGATTTTTCTTCTTAACTTTCATAATATCCAGAATCATCATAGAAAAAGTAGGATAGTATCTCTTATGGGAGAGTTTTCCAAATGAAATAAAAATTGAAATGAAATATGGTGTATGGAAATTAGAATCCAATAATATTTTTAATTAGTCCCAAGAACCTATTTTTTCAGGCCATAGTTCGTGATAAGTATTCTAAGTAGTGAAATCCTTCTAGAATTTATGCATAGAGCAGATTGCTCAAAAATTCCAAACACCTGGGACTCACCAGTTGTATAGCCAAGTAAGGTGAAGAGGTTGAATGAATATGCAAGAAAAAAAAAGAGAAATTAGAAATGAATAATAAATCAATCAAACATACTTAATAGCTCATGCTCGTCCCTATAAATGTTTCCTATTGTCAAGTCAAGCATTAGTGATCGGGTCATTGGACCCATTAGAAATCCTTGGCCAAGGTAGTTTAAAGACATGTTTTCCATCTAATGATCACTTGATGTCAGTGGTGCTAGTTATGCAAACATGTCTATTTCACAACTATGCGGACATTCTAAACAAAAGGATGCCCAGGTGGTTGGACTGAGAACATCCCAAGACCAATCCCAAGGTAGGGAGGGCCTTTCTAATTTAATAGATTGTGTGGGGATAAGTATGCTCCAAGGTTGGAAGGTTAAGCCTATCTCGATGCTTCTCCTCTTGTCAAAGTTGAGGCTTGCACAACTAGCTAAAGACCCTCCAAATGATACTTGTATATTTCTTTTCTTCTTTTCTTGATAAGCATTTACTTACTTATATATAGAAAGGATAGTTAATTGATAATCTAGTTATTTCAAATGATCATAAATATAATTATTTTTAGTTGATCATTAATCTAGTTATTTTAGTTGATTATAAATACGACTATTTTCAGTTGATTGCTAATATAGTTCCAATTGATCATAAATACAATTATGTTCAATTAATCATTAATCTAGTTATTTCAAATGATCATGGATATAGTTACCATTAGTTAATAGTTAAACTAGTTATTTTCAAATGATCATTGATATGGTTATGGTTATTTCAGTTAAGTGTTAAAATAGTTAATGTCATATGAAAAGGATTTCGGTTATCTATCAATGAATGTTGGAAAATCCTTATTTAAACTGTCTTTGTTTTCGATATAAAAAATTGTTTGCTATACTTATCTAAGATATTTTATCAATCATTAAACTCTCTCTCATCAAACTACAACTAAACTTGTCAAATATTTATGTATACTAGGATCATTAGACTTGTATACACAAAGTAGAATCTGTGTTAGTCCTGGAACATGTATATACTTTATGGAAGAAAATAATTCCATGTGAGGAGTCATGTAGTGCCTCTTGTGGTTGCATTTTATTTCGTGTTATTTTTATCTGAGTTGGAATCTACTTATTTTTGTAGACATCTCCACAATGCAATCATACATTGCATTTGTAAGGAAACTTGGCAAGAAAGAATATAACCGTTTCCACATAACCCATAACAGATCTGAAATTAAACACGAAATTAAAATCCACATGCAAGAGAATAGACAACATACCCACAAAATGTGACACAAGATATACCCTGGAAAACCCTCATTGAGGGAAAAAACCCAGCCTCCAAAAGCATCCATCACCATGTATTATTCAGCAAAAATACCATTGCCATACAACCATGGAAGCCTTCATGGCCATAGCCACAACCGAGCAAACTATGTGAACAAGCATGAATCCACACATCCCATGCCATGCTTTCAACCTTCACAAATGCTCCCTTGGCTAACTTGTCAAGCCTTGTCCTGCTCGACTCTTGCCTTTTTCTTCTCCTTGTCACTCTCACTCTCTCTCTCTACAACAACTACCCTTGTGGCTGCTTATATAGTAGCAAGTCCCACAAAACCACTAAGTGGTATTACATAAACCATGTGCTACCTAACCCACTGACCCCACATTTAATATTGGGCATTTAATTGTTTTCCCCAATATTAAATAATTACATGAAATATTATCACAATGTTACAATACAACTCATCAAGAATATTCCATGGGAATCTTTACATGTTGCACGTCCATCTAGGAATAAAATAAAATAATAAAGTAACAATATTATGCAATGTGTACAACACCCATTATCTCAACAATCTCCCACTTGTTGTATACATTGCATAACGTCAATTCGTAGCCACATAAATGAACAAGGGAACAATCCCTCCCAGCACATCCACCATCATGGATCAAAATACACCAAGTGCTCCATCCTGGTACCCACAACAAAATCAAAGTATCCAGCATCTCAAACATGAATGATCTCACCTCCTATTATGCCACTCCCACTGGACATACATAGAAGCCATCCAAAGAGAAAACCACCCAACCTGTCACATTAGAAGATCATAAAATCCTGTACCAACTAAAATTCCAAGCACAAAAAACCTGATCCAAAGGTAATCACATGTATCCGTAGTTGTCAAAATATCCATAGCTGAAATAGCACCCACAGCAAGTGCCAAACCCATCCAACTATCCATACCTCAAAGGTATGCCAAGTGAATCTTATATCACCAACATATCCAATCTATAACCTGCAATCACAAGCCTCAAGAGCAATACCTACCACATATATACCAAGAAGCTCCCACTGCAAAAGATAATGTCAAATCTATAACCAATCCACTCAACACATCTCAAAGAAGTGAATCCATGCAGTATCAAGGATATCCACAATACATCAACTGATAACATGCAAGAACAACTCTCATAACAAGTCTCCAATGCTCTCCCAAGTTCACCACAACCAACAGAGGAAAGAGATAAAGGAATAACCATGTCATCTCTCACATGACATACATGAGCACAAACTAGTGATCACAATCTCTAACCAATCTCAAATCTAATGTAAGCAAAACTGAACATCCAAGAAAATAACCAAGACCAGAGAAACCATGCAAATCATAACCTGTATCATGTCCTTCTACACACACCTCTAGATGTAAACTGTGCAAGTATGATCTCCTCCATAAAACCCCAACAAGAAGCCTCAACAACACCCAAACCATACCATATAACTCATCATGGATATAAGCCTCTCACAAGAAGATCAAACTCATAAACCCATTCCTAATCCAAAGAAAATTCCCAATATAAAACCATCTCCCAAATTCAAACAGCATAACAACATATGCACATGGAGATAACCAATGCTAAACCATCTCTCAAATGAACCCTCCAGAACTAACTCATGTACCATAGCTCAAGATCCATATCCATGAAAGACAAGCATAAATATAATGCAACTAAGAGAAAGAATGGGCTATACCTCTCAAGTAGCAAACCGCCGAGTAGACCAAGAGTGGGGAATGAGAATGCTCATCAAGATACCCAAGTCTCCAACCAAGACTCATCTAAGAAAAATCTCCTCTCAAGTCCATATCAGGTGATTGCCCCTCAGACTTCCTACTGAAACCATCAACTGTTCCAACAAATACTTCTCTAATCCAAGAGAAATCAATGTCACCACCGTCTCTAAGTATCCATGAGCACTTGTAACCAATCAATCCATGCCAACTCCAAATGAAACATAGCAATATCATGAAGTATCCAACTTATGATCAGTGTACTCAATACCAAGAAACTAAACCAAGATCAATGTCAAAGTTCCAACCATGGCCTCAGGAACATAAACATGACAACATGATCTTACCATCTCAACTAAAGAGATAACATGCTCCATATGAACATACCATAACATGTCACAACTCTAAACGCGTATCAAGAGTATACCATGACATAATAATGAAACCATCCTCATACCAAGGATAACATGCCAAATAAAAACATAAACCACACCTTTGCCAAGAACCCTGTGAGTCCTCAAGATGCAACCATCTCCACACACCATGAAGAAAACCATCTCCACATACTAGGAAGAACCATCTCCACACACCATGAAGATAACCAAGAACTCCATGAGTCCTCAAGATCTAACCATCTTCACACACCATGAAGATAACAAGTACACCATGCAAATGTCAAAGACGCTTTTGTAGCAACAGGATCTAAGACAAACCTCCAACATCTGCAAACACTCAATAAATATATCAATGCCAACAACTCCCACTCAACCGTGGTACCAAGCCACATATGGCATCGTAAAATCCATCTCCTACTTGAAGATCCAAACCAAACCAGGAACTAATCCTACACTGTCACCCCATCACTGTCACAAGCTCCCACTAAACCGTGTATCCAAGCTATCCATGACATCATGATGAAAACCCATCCTCTAACCATGAGAATCAACCAAGACATCAAACCATCAAAGAACTCAAACTGCGCATCATGAGCTCCTCAAAAGAAATCAAATAACCATGATCCTCAACCAAGAAGATATACCACCATAACCAAATTAGAAAATCCAAGCTAATGAACATCAAGGATGTACCTGTATAACCAATCATGTCATGCCAAAATCTATGACACCATGATCACATCCATGAACCGAGCATCTGGCTCTCAATATGTCCAACCTGTCAGCATAGTCAACCACAATCCTCCATCATGACTGTACTTGGTAACAACATCTCATCCCTTCTACATGAAGATAAAATCATGTGACTTAGGGCATAGACAACTCAAAACCAAGCCACCAATCTGAATATGCATCAATAATGAAAGATCAATGGGCAAAGACAACCCATGACCAAGCTATAAATGTAACCTGTAAGTATAGACCACTTACAACACTGCACAACTTGTAGACCCAACAAGTCATCATACATATCCAAACCAAACACTGATAACCATATTATCATGAGACCAATATGAAATATGAACTGAGTATACAATGACATCAAATCTTAAATCTCCAATGCCATAAACTCACAATGTTACCATAGTCAAAATATACCTATAAGCTGTTCAGATAAATATATCACCAAATAAATCATGTCAAACCTACACCAAATTTGAACCAATGTGTAGAGCTCTCCAAGAGCCTTCCGTTGACTACTCGAAGTCCAAAATCAAACTCCGTATGCCCAAGTTATGCCATAATTCGTGCTCAAAATAAATAACATCTAAATTTAGGGCTCTCAAAACTTGAAAAATGTCAAAATCATAGAACCAAACCTACACCAAGTTGTAGTGCTCTGAATTAGCTTTCCAACGCCTGTAAGAACTCTGAAATCTGATATTCTGAGAGAAAGTTATGGCTATTTTACTAAGACAGTCTTTTTACCATTTTCAGTACGATTTTTCATTTTTTATTTTTTCAGTGACGAAAATTCTGATGGGATTAAATTTGACAGCCATCATGGGCTGAAACCAAAAAACTCATTCATTTTCTCTGAACATGGCCAAACTAGGGCATATTATATATCAAATTTTATGGAAATGTCGACCCAGATCCAATGGTGAGGTTTGTTTTTACCCAGGAGGTCATTTCTGCAAGCTACCCCCCAAAACCCTCATTTTAATGAAACATACGAAAAAATATTTTTGTCCAACAATTTCACATGCCCAAATATTTTAACATCCCATCATAACAGCAAATCCAAAGTCCTCAGATCTGCAATAAATCATCATATATCTTGCCCTTTCTTTTATCCTCTCATGCATTCCCTGGATTCAATCTAGGGTTTCAAATAATAAAACCATAGCTCTGCTACCACTTGTAAGGAAACTTGGCAAGAAAAAATATAACCGTTTCCACATAACCCATAATAGATTTGAAATTAAACACGGAATTAAAATCCACATGCAAGAGAATAGACAACATACCCACAAAATGTGACAGAAGATATACCTTGGGAAACCCTCATTGAGGGAAAAAACCCAGCCTCCAAAAGCATCCATCACCATGTATTATTCAGCAAAAATACCATTTCCATACAACCATGGAAGCCTTCATGGCCATAGCCACAACTGAGCAAACTATGTGAACAAGCATGAATCCACACATCCCATGCCATGCTTTCAACCTTCACAAATGCTCCCTTGGCTAACCTGTCAAGCCTTGTTCTACTCGACTCTTGCCTTTTTCTTCTCTTTGTCACTCTCACTCTCTCTCTACAACAACTACCCTTGTGGCTGCTTATATAGTAGCAAGTCCCACAAAACCACTAAGTGGTATTACATAAACCATGTGCTACCTAACCCACTGACCCCACATTTAATATTGGGCATTTAATTGTTTTCCCCAATATTAAATAATTACATAAAATATTATCACAATGTTACAATACAACTCATCAAGAATATTCTATGGGAATCTTTACATGTTGCACGTCCATCTAGGAATAAAATAAAATAATAAAGTAACAATATTATGCAATGTGTACAACACCCATTATCTCAACAACATTGTGTGATGCATGTGGTTATAATGCATTATTTTGGCTTTACCAATATCATAGCTAACTAGATGCTATATTATTTTTTTGTTTACCATTTTGTTCATATCTACATAATGACACTTTAAGGATTTGACATGATGTTTTGTGTTGATATCTCATGTATTTTATTTTCAAACAACAAATTATGTTGTCATTTGATTTCCTATTATATTGTATCGTTATTGTTGTTTGATATGCTATTGAGACATTTCACTAATATATGCTTGCATTTTTATAAATGATTATTATATTATTTTAATTTTAAATGAAATGTACATTGAGGATTAAAATAGGGAATGAAAATTGTCATGACATTATAATAAATAGGGATGATTGCATCACTAGAGAATTTATGATCCATTGGCCATATTATATAATTCATGTATATTCTTTGATTGTAATTAGTTGGTTGCACTTGATGTGTGCATATTTTAGTGAATAGGTACCAAAATTTATCCACCTTGAGATTGTCATGCCCAAAATATAAGGGCAAAAACACACACAACAATTTTTTTTTGTATTATGGTGAATTAAGATAATATGGTCAACAAAGGTTTAGATACATAACTAGAATGGAGTTAATCGTCTGAGGGGTTTAAGGTTCAGATAGCCATAGGTATTAAGAAACTAGATGCAAGATCACCATTGATGGTTACCAAGGTTACTACTCAGTTTGGTCATTTCATAAAAGAGATTGTTTGAGTGAACTGGAAGTTTCTAGCAAGTCAATTAATTAAATTAAATGACTCATCCATTTAACTAGAGTGCTAATCCATCATTTCTACTATCTATATTTAAATTAAAATTTT
The DNA here is from genome assembly GCA_028749045.1 of Cupressus sempervirens. Lineage (NCBI taxonomy): Eukaryota > Viridiplantae > Streptophyta > Pinopsida > Cupressales > Cupressaceae > Cupressus > Cupressus sempervirens. Next base: position 544,310,627 of record CM053790.1, on the reverse strand, counting down.
TCTTTAACATACTTATAACAATCTAATTTATTAATTTGTCGTTTACAATTAAAATTGAAGCCTAGACTCATTTTAATTAAATCATTAAGTAAATCTAACTATATTTAAAATTAATATAAATTTCTCTCCACATTGATAATGCCATTAATAAAGGTTAATTTCATTAACTCACAATAGTATAAAACTAATTAATAAAACATTAAAATTATTTTAATTAAAATATTCTAATTTCAAATTAAAACTTTTAAATTAGAACTACTTTAATATTCTAACAACTAAGACACTTTTATATACTACATCTATACTGACAATTTTTTTTTTACATTACTTCCTAATATTGTCAAAGACTACTAATCAAACTATAGAATTAATGCCATTCTTAATGTATAAAATAAACATAAGTCTAAATCCTAACTAGCATTACTAATCTATACATACTAACTAACACAATTAACTATACTAACAAATGATACTAAACTACTAACCTAAAACCTACTAACCTAGCAACTACTCCACATAACATAAATAAATTAAAACAAAACTATGCAACTATCCTAATTCCCACCCCCAACTCCACCTAGGCCAAGTGGGCCTGTCCCCATGTGTGGCTCCTCCTCTCAAAGGACAATGCACTGTCCAAAGTTTGCATAGCGCAGATTTGGTCTCCCTCTCCCATGTTGCGCGCCATGCTAGTCAAGCGCTTGGCAAAGGAGGTGGTGGGTATGATTTATTTTTGTTAAGTTTTATATGAAACTCCTTTTTTTTTGCCCCCCCCCCCCCATCCCATCGATATGACAATAGTACTTTCTGCAAGAGGATGGGGATGCCACACCTAGCCCTCAAATGGGGAGGTAAGAAAAATAAGAGGATGGGGGGAATAATTAAGGGGGTCAGTTTTAATTTTTTTTTGGTTTTGATTTATTATATGAATAGATAGGAAGACCTAGGCAAGTACCCTGCCCTCATACAACATGGATTTTAATGCTAATGTCAAGCCTGTGCCCAAATTTGGTAGGAGATGATTTGAAACTAGATTTAGTGATGGTTAGATAGCCAAAGGAGTAAATGCTAAAAGTTTTGTTGTTGAGAGATGTCAACAAGATGTTCATTTAAATGTTTTAACTTCAAATGTAATTAATTTATATTCTTTTTTTAAAAGATTTAATATTGGTTTTTAATTGCAATCCAAATGGATAATACAGAGAATATTCTCTATGACTTGGGGGAATTAAAAATTTCCCCATACATTTTTCAGAGAGGTTTTTAACTCTTTGAGATACACATTTTTCTTTAGAAGCCAATTTTGTCTAAGTGTTAACATGATTTGTTTCTTACCACACACACACACACACACACACACACATTGTGATACTAAGAGTGACTTCTAACCAAATGACGACATTGATTTCCTTCAACAAACATACCAATACAAGGAAGTGCATAAGGTTATATTTTGTCTTTCTCTCCTATTATTTGTGTTTTATAAATCATCACATAACAAGGTATATGTTCCTTTATAATCATAATTCATGGTGATGCATAATTCTTAATCAAATTTTGATTGTGTCAATTATGAATTTTAACAAGAAGAGAGCTAACTTTGTGATCACAATGTAGGATTTTTATATCCTCTTAATACTTAAACATCAAATTGGGAACTTCAACATACCAAATTGCTTTTCATTAACATAATTGAAACTTGAGAATTCATAATTCAAAAACATTATCTAATGAGCTAATTTTTTCACATACATATGCATAAGTTGAAATCACATAAGAGCAATACAAGGAGGGTTTCATAATCTTTTCTTTCTCTGTTATTCATCCTGGTTCAAGGCTCCATCGGGAAAGAACCAGCAAGAAAATTTGACATCTTTTCCAAATACATCAACATTTAAAATACATTTTTACAAATATTACAATTCAATTGAGTTTTCTTCAAGGGCTTTCACAAGAGATCTTTTTCAATGTCCTCAATGCATCAAGGAAATCATGGGAGAGACAAGAGCCAACATGGAGGTAAAACAACACAATAAGATGAACAATTCAAGCATGCATTCCCAACCCAATTTTGCACAATAGATTCAACAATGAACCAAAATAGGGGGGAGGTGGATTTTCTCAATAGGAGATGTCAATCACCATACCATAACATAGCCCTTTCGGGGCTAAAACTTAAGAACTTCCATTCTTTTACAAGGCCCTTTCGAGGCTATTTCCACAAGAATTTTTATTCCTTTCCATATTCAAGAATTCTCAATAATAAACAAGGTATGTGATGACAAGTAGGGGCCCATACACCCTACCCTCTTTTCCTCCTCTCACCATGAGAGGAGACTCTACACCATTGAGGTCCAACTAAGGCCCTTCTCCCATACATGGACACTTTTTCCCTATCCAAGAGTGAGTGATGTCAAAACAATCCCCATGAAATCCCCTTAAAACACAAAACATCTAAGCAAGCATGATAATAACATCAAAAGAAAAATAAGTTAAGATCCCTCCAAATCAACCTCAACACACAAGCAAGCAATACAAAAACAACACTATGCCTTATACATGTTTCAAGCAAGATTCAAGCATGACAAATGAAGAAAACAATTCAAAGAAGTGAAGAACTCCTACCTTCACCAAAAGAGTTATGGCAAAAATGGTGGTTTGAGAAGAGCTTTTCCTTTTCTTCCTTCAATCTTCCAACTTTCTACAAAACTAGAAATTGGGTGACAAAACCAAAACTACTCCAAAAATGCCTCTAAGTATGATCCTTAACTCAACTAGACTTCAAGTAACCTCAAGATGGATTTTTGGGTCACCAACTCAAGTAAAGAGACAATCTATTTTCGCAATCAACCAAAAGTAGGGTTTTTGAGTGACCCTAAAAGTCAACCAAAGAGGCTAAACGGGTGGAAAGTACTCCCCACCCATACCCTTATCCCTAGGGTGCTTAAATTTAATTTTTTTAGGCCTTAAAGACTTAATAGAACCCAACAAAAGCTAGGATAATTTTAAGACCAATTACAACCTTAAAGAATTATAATACAAAGATAGCACAAAATTAACAAGTGGTTTAGTTACTTCTTTCCATTGAGTTTTCTTGGCTAAATTTCCTGCACACTCATTGCACACATCAGTAGATCAAGAAATCACATGCATTATGTAAATTACATATCAGAAAAATAATATAAATTAAAGCATCCATTTTCTAATAATCAAATTTTTATCTAATTCTACTCATATTTTTGACCATTAGAATTGCATAATCCAAGTGTTAGTTTTGCATTCATTTCATCATTATACATGTTCATAAAACATTAAATGAGGAAATCAAATAACTGAAGTAAGGCATCATACATCGTAAAATAGCATAATAATGTTCAGTGTATCAAATAATGTTCTGACGTATCGAGTCATGAGTATCAAAATAATAATGTATCATCGATGCTAGGATGGGTCGGGGCGAGGCCTCATAGAGATGCAGGTTTGAGTACGTCTTATCCCCAAAAGTGGCACAAGAGATAGTTTCACTAATAATTCATAATTCAAGCAATATCATCTCGTATGGATAACTTATCCTTAATTTTATATTCTTAGTACATGTGGGTAAGTATGGACTTCATTTTCATATTACATCAGGCCAGTAGATGTGTTTGTGCCTTTAGAGTTACTGCAGTTATCACAATAGAGTTAGTAATTAAATGTTAATTTAATTATTTGGAGGTTAATTTTATTTACTGATTAATTTATTGTATTTGAAATTCATTTAAATGGAATTGATTTAATTATTTGTAGGAATTCAATATCTAGTTTCAATTTATTTAAGTGATACAATTTTAAGTCATTTTTGGCCTTTTAGCATAAGTGACTTTAGTTTAAAGAAAACTACTAGATTGATCATTGTGACTCATATTCTCATTGGATTCACATGGGAAATGACTTGTCGAATTCATGCCATGATTGCTTCCATTTGTCAAGAGTTGTTTTGGTTTTCATAAAGAATCCTTTTTTTTTCCTCTTTGTGCAAGGTAAGACCTTTGAAAATTTTGTTTTGCTTTATCTTTTGAATCGAAGTAAAATGCTTTGGTTTTGTGATTTGAGTATTAACATTTACCCATAATCTCATTGCATTTTATTGCTTAGTTGGATATTTATTAACTTTTCTTATTTGTAAATTTGGAAGTTGTAACTTTTGTGGAATTTTTTCATGCATGTCTAGAATGGGAATTTTTTTGGAAATTTTTTTTGTAAGGTGTCTTAGGGAAAATTGGTTTATATCTTCACTTTACTCAAAGTTTTAAATTTTAACTATTTTGGGGGTTTTTCAATGGTGATTCCTCTCATGAATGAATTTTAGTCCATGTATGCTTGGCGTGCTTTCTCAAAAATTTGGATTGGGAATCAATCCCATGATTTTGACCTTTCTATGCTTTAAGTTTTTGGATATTAGGTTCACCATGCAATATGTGCTTCTAGATTCTAAGTTGATTGATTTTGTAGTGTACATGAGTTTTATCATTTTCTTCCTTTTTTGGATTTTCTTAATGCTTAATCATGATCACAACTCGATTGGCTATGTTAGTGTTGAGGTAGTATTACAAGCATATTTAAGTGTGCCTTATCACAATCAAAAGGATCTATACTCTTGGTTAAGATTAGGGTATAATTTAGTGGCTAATATTCGTAAATTAGCTAATTTTAGAATTTTTTGGCTAGTATTTTGGCTAATAATTTAAGATTTGATACAACCTAAATCATCATAGTTTTATAAAATTCAATTCTAGAATATTTAAAATTGCTCAATAATTTATTTTATTGAAAAATTTAAACTCAAATATTCGCCACAATATTCGTTACATGAATAGATTTGAGTAACCTAAATATAATGTATTATTGGAAAAATTAAATTGAACTTGTAATGTCCCCATTTTAGCAGTTGACCAAGTGTGTGTGCGTTAGCCTTGTTCTACATGGTCCTGAGGGCTAACGAAGGGTTTAATGGGATCTTGGATTATTTTGGCCTAGTCATTTCTAGTTTGGGCCAAAACAAAGTTGATTTACTCAGTTTGAAGCATACTTACTATTTTTAGTAAGTCGGCAGGACACAATGCAGGTCAATTTTGGTGATTGGATTTGATACTCTTCGGTGAGAGCTTTTCGATGAGGTATCACTCACATTATTCAGAGTCTGATTGCTAATACATTTTAATGCCTGAAGTTTTATTAAAGTAACGTCTAATTTAATTGTAAAATATTAAAGTGTTACTTTAATATTTATTTTATGGGGATGTGTACCCAAGGGAGACATAAGGGGCATTTTAATATATGTTTTATATATTACACATCTTTTATCCCACATTGCCCATATGAGTTGAGTGGACTCTTGGAAATAGAATAAAAGGAAGCATTTGTGGCTTCATTATACAGGTTGAATATGAGAAGAAATTGGTGTGTGAGTTGCCGCTCTGTTCTTAGCATTTGAGGACATTTATCCTCTCTTGTAACATTCTAGACATCATTCCCTTGGGGTTTGGCCTTTGGAATTCCTTGTTATCGGCTTCATTATCAGGTAGTTTAGTTGCATTTCCAGCTATAGGCAGATTTGGTATTTTGCTCATATCTTCTTCACTACTTGTCTGACGCTTATGTTGCTTTGAGGGAATGACATTACGAAGGTAGTGGACTGATTGAAGGACAAAGTACTGTAGCAGCAAGTTTGAAAGCATGGGCTAGAGTATTATGTCAATAATGCTGAAGTAATTAGTGAGTTGATAAATCTGCCATGTATTTGGTTTTATGAATTCTGAAAATAACATTTTATTGGCAGCAGTTCATTTCCACTTTGCATATTATTGTAGTTTATTTCTTGTTTATATTGTATGATACCAATTCCATGCACAAAACACAATAAACAAATAAATGTTTGATTTTTGAAGTTATAAGGGGTTTAAAACATTAAACAGAGAAATAAGAGGTTGAATGCACACTATTTGACATAATTCCTTTTAGCAATTTGGTTTAGTTTTTGGGACATTCAGGAGTGCCCATTTTAGTGGTATCAGAGCTATAAGTCCTGCCATCCTGTGGAGGTCTTATAGGGAATTTGGAACAGTTAGATAGAGGGAAAAGTGTTTGACGAAATGTCAAAACACTAAAATCAAAAATAAATAAATAAAACAAAGGCTAAGCATTAATGTTTGAGCATGCGACGGGGGCCTTATAATTTTGTGATACCAGAGCAAGACAAAATAGGATTTTAGAATTACAAAGCAAATAGTCTAGTACATCCGTGTAGGTGGACATTGAATCCAGCCATACAAACACAAAAGATATATTCTTTGATCAAGACAACAATATGGGTGATCAAGATGATAGGAATATAGGATTAGGCAGAGGCAGGAATGTCGGTAGAAATCAGGGGGAGGTAATGTTTAGGCAGTTACTAGATACATTAGAGCAGGGGCAGCATGTGCAGCAAGAGCAAAATAGGCGAATGGACATGATGTTGCAACTCATGGCTAGACAGATGGGTGTCAATATTAATCTAGGTGATGCCAACAACGGAAACAATAACAATGAGGGAAACAATAACAATAGGGGAAACAATAACCATGGAGGCCAAGGCAACAATAATGGTCTTGAGAATAACATTAATGGTAATAATAGACACAACAACAATGGGAATGAGGATGATAACTTTAGACACGTTGCATGCCCAGTGCAGACTGCGAGCTCGAGACCTCTTCTACCCACTTTCCCACCCAGAGATCCAGTTCAACTAGTAAACGAACCATAGATTACCGAGTTACAAGATTAGTTCAGGAAGGACTGGGAGGCTAGTGGACTAGAGTTTCAGGTGGATATTTCCCTCAGAGATTATATGGACTTGAGGATGAGACACATGCCTAGAGCAGGAGGGAGGAATCAAAACTTTGAGCTGAGAAAGAAAGTTGGAAAATTTTCTTTACCTTATTATGATGCTTCAGGGAAGATGACTGCATGAGCTTGGGTGCAGAAGGTAGATACATACTTGCAGCTAAATCCTATGCCTGAGGAGGAGGCTACCAAATATGTAGCTATGGACTTGGATGGTGTTGCACATGAATGGTGGCATCATGGCATGGTGACTTTGGGGCATAATTACATTATATTCTATGAGGAAATCATGGAAATATTGATTGAGAGATTTGACACTAGGGATCCCGAGTTACATTTCAAGGAGCTAGCATAGTTAAAACAGTCAGGTTCTATGGATGCTTACATTGCTGAGTTTCAGTGCTTGTCTGTACTTGTTACTGATATCTCTTGTAGGATATTGGTGGTGTTATTTTGTGATGGTCTTGTTGATCCATTACGAGGTTGGGTGAAGGGACATGATCCACTCACCTTAGCTGAAGCAACTAAAAAGGCACGAGATTTAGCCCCTTCAGTATACAAAGGAAAAAACCATTCAACAGATTCTTCCTACCGCAAGGAAAAAGACAAAAAACTACTTTAGAATGAGTATAGCAAACCCAAAGAAGGATCAAAAGGACTAGACAATGAAACCTCAAATGAACTTCAAAAGAAGAAGTTGTGCTTCCATTGTAGAGAGCCTTGGGACTTATCTCATAAATGTTCTCTCAAGGCTAAGGCAAATAAAATGGAGTATTTTTTAGCAGAAGAGTCAGAGTCAGAGGGGGAGGATCAACACTCCGATTCAGATGAGGTTAACACTATAGAGGAGAACAACATTCCTAAGGATGATAGATCATTGGCACGCTTGACAGGGGCCCAAAAGGAAATCACATTTAAGGTCAAGGGTACTATCCAAGGGTAGAAAGTGATATCTCTTATTGACACTGGGGCTACACATAACTTCATAGATGCACAGTTGGTAGCCAGGAGAGGGTCACAGATAGAGGAGCATGATGGATTTAGAGTCATGGTGGCTAACGGTGATAAATTATTATGCACTCGAAAGATATCTAATCTTCACATCAGGTTTGGAGATGGCTACAAGTTGGAGGATGAGTTCTATGTTATGGACATGGGAGATTATGATGTCATCCTCGGCATGACATGGATGGCTTCACTAGTTGAGTTCACTCTCAACCTAGCAAAATTGGAGATGAGATTCCAGCATGAGAGAAAAACTGTGGTACTTAGAGGACTTTTAGATGGAGGTTGCAAAGCAGTGTCCTTGAGGAGAATGTAGAGACTTTTTCGTCATGATGATATAGAGTGGGCGGCAGAGTGCTACATTATGCCAACTTCACCAGAGCCACAAGAAAAGAGTCATCCACCAGATATCCAAATTAATGAGTTGCATGGGGCATGCTTCTTCACCAAAATTGATTTGCGATCCGGATACCATCAAATCAAGATGAGAGTAAAGGACATTGAAAAAAAAGCCTTCCGATGTCACTATGGCCACTTTGAGTTCATGGTTATGCCATTTGGTCTAACCAATGCACCTGCTACATTTTAGAGTTGTATGAACTAGGTATTCAGGAAGCAGCTGAGGAGATTTGTCTTGATCTTCTTTGATGATATCTTGGTCTTCAGTAAGACCTGGGAGGAACACTTACATCATCTGGAGGAGATGTTATCTATTTTGGAGAGAGAGTCATTGTATGCCAAGGAATCTAAATGTGAGTTTGGCATGACTGAGCTCCTTTACCTTGGGCATATCATTAGTGAGAATGGCGTTCGGGTTGATCCCAAAAAGATTAGGGCTATTGTAGAGTGGCCTACTCCCACAAACCTTACATAGCTTAAGGGATTCTTTGGTTTATGTGGTTTTTATAGGAGGTTTTTTAAGGGATTCTCATAGATTGCTACACCCTTGGCAGATCTTACCAGGAAAGGAGCCTTCGTGTGGATAGGGGCAGCATAAAGGTGTTTTGAGCATTTCAAGCAGGTAATGTCTTCATGTCTAGTTCTAGCTCTACCGGATTTCACGAAGCCTTTTGAGCTTCCTTGTGATGCATCAGGTGATGGGATTAGAGCAGTATTGATGCAGGAGAAGCATCCCATTGCATTCAAGAGTAGGAAGCTCCAGGGAGTTGAGAAGAGTTATTCTATCTATGACCGAGAGATGTTGGCCATAATGCATGCATTGGCCAAATTTCAATCATATTTGGTAGGTGGATGTTTTGTGATCAAGACTGATCACGACAGTATTAAATACTTCATGAGCCAGCGTAATCTCAATGACCGGCAATAAAAATGGGTGACTAAATTGCAGGCTTATGACTTTGACATAGAGTTTGTCAAAGGTAAGATTTCAAGTACCATACATGATGATCGCTATGAGGTGATAGATGGATTGATCAAAGTTCAGGACAGGGTTTATTTGATTCCATCATCACATTTGAGAGAGGTGATACTGAAGGTATTTCATGATGCACCCATAACTGGACATCTAGGGGTCTTCAAGACCTACAGGCAGATCTGAGAGCGGTTTTCATGGAAAGGGCTCAAGGATGATGTTCAGAGGTATGTCAAGGAGTGTGTGGTTTGTCAATAGAATAAGGGAGAACACACATTTCTTGCAGGTTTATTACAGCCCTTGCCCATTCCTGATAGAAAATGGGAAAGTATTTCGATGGACTTCATCACTGGTTTACCAGGAGTGTAGGGAAGGGATTGCATCTATGTGGTGGTGGACTGCTTGACGAAGTTTACTCACTTCTTTGCTATTCTGTCCACTTACACAGTAGCACAAGTGGTAGATCTTTTCTTTAAAGAGATATTCAGGTTACATGGGCTGCCTAGATTCATTGTTAGTGACTGGGATAGTAAGTTTATGAGTGTTTTTTGGCAAGAGTTGTTTAGGTTGTGTGGTACAGATCTTACACCTAGCACTAGTTATCATCCGCAAATAGATGAGCAAATAGAGATTGTGAAAAAATGGGTGGAAGGATATTTGAGGAACTATGTAACTGCACAACAAAAGTCTTGGATCAAATGGTCGCATGTGGAAGAGTATTGTTATAACACCACTTATCATATGTCCATCAAGATGACTCCTTTCATGGCACTCTATGGTTATGAAGCACCTAGCTTCATGGATTTAGTTTTGGGGAAGCCAAAAACTTATTGTAGGATAGTTAGGACATCCTAAAAGTGCTCAAAGAGAATATACAACAAGTCCAGAATCAACAAAAATTGTATGTTGATCAGCATCAAATAGAGCATAGCTTCAAAGTAGGGGATATGGTTTACTTGAGGCTACAACCATATAGACAGTCATCGCTCAAGAAGAGCGGAGCTGAAAAGTTGAAACCTAGATTTTATGGTCCCTACAGGGTGATTCACAAAGTAGGCAAAGTCACCTATGAGCTTGAGCTTCTAGAGGGCAATTGAGTGCACAATGTGTTTCATGTGTCTAGGCTTAAGAAAGCCATTGGTTAGAGTGTAGTGCCTTCTGCAGATTTACCCCCTTTGGATGAGGAGGGGAAGCTTGTGTTAGTACCCAAGGCTATTTTGGACACTAGAGAGAGGAAGCTTAGAAACAAGATAGTGAAGGAGTATTTGGTTAGATGGAAAGACCTACTGGAGGAAGATTCTACATGGGAGAGTGAGTAAGTTATTCAACAGGCTAGACTGAGATTGCTTGAGGACAAGCAATTTCAAGGGGGCAGATTGTAATGTCCCCATTTTAGCAGTTGACTAAGTGTGTGTGCATTAGTCTTTTTCTACATGGTCTCGAGGGCTAACGAAGGGTTTAATGGGATCCTAGATTGTTTTGGCCTAATCATTTCCAGTTTGGGCCAAAATGAAGTTGATTTACTTAGTTTCAAGCATACTTACTATTTTTAGTAAGTCAGCAGGACACAGTGCAGGTCAATTTTGGTGATTGGATTTGATACTCTTTGGTGAGAGCTTTTTGATGAGGTATCACTCGCATTATCCAGAGTCTGATTGCTAATACATTTTAATGCCTGAAGTTTTATTAAAGTAACGTCTAATTTAATTGTAAAATATTAAAGTGTTACTTTAATATTTATTTTATGGGGATGTGTACCCAAGGGAGACATAAGGGGTATTTCAATATATGTTTTATATATTACACATCTTTTATCCCACATTTCCCATATGAGTTGAGCAGACCCTTGAAAATAGAATAAAAGGAAGCATTTGTGGCTTCATTAGACAGGTTGAATATGAGAAGAAATTGGTGTGTGAGTTGCAGCTCCGTTCTTGGCATTTGAGGACATTTATCCTCTCTTGTAACATTCTAGACATCATTCCCTTGGGGTTTGGCCTTTGGAATTCCTTGTTATCGGCTTCATTATTAGGTAGATTTGGTATTTTGCTCATATCTTCTTCACTACTTGTCCGACGCTTATGCCGCTTTGAGGGAATGATATTATGAAGGTAGTGGACTGATTGAAGGACAAAGTGCTATAGCAGCAAGTTCGAAAGCATGGGCTGGAGTATTATGTCAATAATGCTGAAGTAATTAGTGAGTTGATAAATCTGCCATGTATTTGGTTTTATGAATTCTGAAAATAACATTTTATTGGCAGCATTTCATTTCCACTTTGCATATTATTGTAGTTTCTTTCTTGTTTATGTTGTATGATACCAATTCCATGCACAAAACACAACAAACAAATAAAACTTTGATTTCTGGAGTTATAAGGGATTTAAAACATTAAACGGAGAAATAAGAAGTTGAATGCAAACTGTTTGACATAATTCCTTTTAGCAATTTGGTTTAGTTTTTGGGACATTCAGGGGTGCCCATTACAGAACTGGCCAATAATTATCATAATTGTTAGTTAATTTAGGGATATATCACCAATATTTATTATTCACTATTGATTTAAAGTATATGTAATGATTCTCATAACATTCCACAAGGTAAAAAAATGTTCAATTTTGATTTGTAATATTATATGGTGATTAATGAACTTCCTATTATTATTGAGATTCATCAATATTTTATACAAAAAAAATTATGATTCAAAAATAATTGCCAAAATTAATTATATTTAGAATAAAATATTGAGAGTTTCGCTAATATAAATAATTTTGTTTTTTCAAAATAATGAAATATTCGCCAATATTTTATATCTTTTTTTGGAGGTGGCTTTCTTAAAGTTTACCCTGGTTAAGATGAATAGAGATTGTTTTATCTTCTTTTTTGTTATGAATTAGGAGTTCATTTTGGAATTATTGTATTGGATTGGTTGATGTAGAGTATTACAATGATTTGTCTCTCTAAGGTGGGATAGGACACAAAGTGGTCCTAGGGTAACCCTTGTAGAGTTAACTATAATATTTTATAACATTACTAATTAAATGGGGAATGTGATAATAAAGGTAATCTTACATTTTCTCAACAACTGTATATTGAGAGACATAAGCTAGAAAATCTACGTCCATCTATATATGTTGAGTCGACACCAACATGGCCATTCACAGATGTTGAGATGACATAATAGTGATTGTCTATTAGGAGATGTGAGTCACCGCAATAGATCCTCCTTAATGAGAGAAGGTTCCTTGAGTCTTGATATCATATCATGTCTAATTCTAAGTAGAAACCTTGAACTACTTGCATTATGTTACCTACATTGATGTGATTACATTGGAACCTTATAATGTTTCCTCTAAGTTTTACATCTAGTTGACATGCATGGCCAATTTTGGGTGTGTTTGTATACCTTGTGATTATGGTTAGGTATCTATCTTTGTAAGCATGGTGGGTTAGACTTGAGGGTTCCACATAGTAGGATGGTGTTGCATGTCACTATTGGGGACCGATGTATGAGTGAAAAACTTATCTCAATAATGAATTTCCAAGCATGATGTGCTCTTTCTATCCCATGCCTCTGCATTTTTGTATTTTGTGGTTATAAATGTATATGGTTAGTAGATTAGTTTTATATTGATGTTAGTCACTATAATGAGCATGTAAAACCTTAATTTTATGTTCTAATTACTCCCCAATGTGGAGTTGTGCATTGGAGTCAACACAGTTTGGTGTGGAGCTTGATTAGTCTCCAAGTGGGAGATTGTTGATATTGTGGCGACTGATCATGTAGTGGGGGTCAATTTTAAAGGTTTCCCTAAAATTTTTTTATAAATGGTTGAGATGCATAATGCATTGTAAGGTTAGCAAACATTTTTGCTAGATAATAGAAAGATTGAAGGCTATGCAGGTGGATGTAGCCCAAGTTTTGGGTGAACCATGTTAAATTTGTGTGATATATGTGCTCTTTGTGTTTTCTTCTATTGCTTCTGCATATAACTATTTATTCTTATATTATTTTGGATCTGTCAAACCCTAACATGAACATAATTTGATAAAAGAGGAACAATTTATGGAAGATCGAGTAATGGACAACATTGAGTAATGATATGGACTATTTTAGAAGATTCTAAGATAAAGAACAAGTTAGTTAGCAAGATAAATGAAGGAAATTGATAAGACAAGATCGAATGGTGAATATTTGAAGCATGGTTAGTGATCCAAGGAAAAACACTAAGTTCGAGGTTGTAATATTTTGTCTAGTGTTTAGATTTAATGTATCTGATGTAGAAGGTTGATTGATGATTGTGATTAAGTGGAAAAATCTGATGAATTTGATGAAGTGACAAAAATCTATCTATATAAGAGACAAGAAGGTAAATGTAGTTCATCTATTTGTTGATAAGGTGGTGATATAGTTGTTGAACGAATTGATCATACCAAGTAGATTAGAAGTGTGAAGTGAAGAAGATTGATGATGTTAGTGTGATGGCCAGTCAATGAGAAAGATATATGTGCAAAATGGAGATCTAAACAAGAAAAGTGAGTTTCATATTTATTAGATCATTTCACTATTACTCTCTAACCATTATAGTAGAAAATCTCTTAGCCAAGTTGAATTAATATTCTTTATTTGTAAATCCTTTTAAGGTGACATTCATAAAAAAAAATTTAAGTCCTTTACACATGACTTTCCCTTGTAGGCATTTCCTTGATGACCTTAACCAACTTAGCCACCCTTGCATCATCCAGGTCCAACTCTTCCCTAGATGCTCTCTCTTCTTCTTCTTCTTCAAATTCTTCTTCATCATCAGGGTATTCCTTTCCCTCAACTCTTTTGTTCTTGTTCAAATACCTTCTCTTCTTCTCCCACTCTTCTCTCAACTTCTTATTTTACCCTATCTATTATACCATAAGCTTGGCAAGTTCTATGTTTTTATTCTTGGAGTCATACCTTGAGCCTCTTCTTCAAATGTCTCTAGGGTTTCTTCAAACTTGAGACAATATTGTCAAAATGCTTCAAAAGTGGTTATATTCGCTTAACATTCCAAGTACAAAAAATGGCTCTAAATGACTCAAACTATATAATCAACTTCCCCAATGACCTTGAGAAAGTTTAAGGGCTTCTATACACCTAAACTGACCATATTTTGGTAGTGTTTTCATTACGCTCCTCAACTGTCTTAAGATCAATGATTTCCTTTTTAGCTTCTAAGTTGATTCTGGTTACATCAATAATATAATGGATCTTGATTTCCCAAGTATCTTGAGCTTCTTCCCTATAAATACATCCTTCTCAAACTATAAATCCAATTTCAAAGAACATTGAATCCATGGATCTGTAGAGGAGTGATTCCTATAAATTATACTCATGTCTAGTAGTAACAAGACTTCAACTATATCAATAAATACAAGTCCTTGGGATTTCACCTTAACTTCTACACCATGTCTATAATGCAATGTCTCTTATTTATTTATGTAGATCTCCTTCTCCCCCTCCTTGTATTGTTTGCTCCTTTTTATATCTTTTGTCCCTATGAGGAGTCACTATCTTCTGTTGATGGTTGTATCTCTTTGTAACCCTATTACACCTCCTCCCTTTTATCTCATTGATCTTATAATTACGATATACTAGATGACCATAGTGAAATAGATTCATTGATGTTAGTTATCTTTGTGTTTCCTAGCAATGTGTATGGAAATTTCAACCCTTATGGTTTGATAACAATCTTTCATTGTTAGGGTGTGTATGTATTTATTTGTTTATATAAAATACATTTATGCTTTATTCATTTTATATTTTAATACTATTGATTATATATATAATTTTTTCATTAATATATTATATTTAATCTAATTCAATAATGAATTATACTATTGTTTATTATTATTTATTTAATTTAGTTATTTATCATTAATTTATATTCTTAGAAAAGGGATATTATACCATTGAAAGACACACTTGACAATATTTTTGATTGAAATCTACAAAAATTTAATTTTACCATGCAGATACAAAAATATACATTGTTATCTAACATTGTATGGGCTTAGTTCATGGTTTAATATCAAAACCTTTATGTTAACCAATAGAGGTATGCACACCCTAAAAAAGGTGTATTCCACATTTTGTGTTATTTTAAGGTTGTGATAGAATTCTTTCAAATAATGTGACAAAAAAATACATCTCGTGATGTCCTTGTATTGCCATTAATGCTCGGTTGTATCTTAAACATACCTTCATTATTATTATATTTTTTGGTTTCTTCAAATGTATGCTTGACATTACATGTAGAAATTTTATTTTTGAAACATAAATAGTATCACAAACTAAATATGTTCACATAATTATGAAATTCTAGACTTAACTATAGATCACTATCCTTAATCTACAAAAAAAATTAATGATTGATAAGATAGTCATTCATACAAGTCTACTAAAAAATTAGTCATTTCTGCTATCTTAAATTTCTTAATGTTATTTAAAAATAAAAATATTGGCTCCCCACCAAAACTTGAGAGACACTTATATGCAACACTATGAAATCAAGCCAAATTCATCAAAACAATTTGTTTTGTAGATTGAGGGAGAAATCAACATGGCAGGTGTATTAACACCTCCAATATGAAGATGTCTATCTTTTGCTATGTTAATGAATAAGAGCTCATCGAGAAGAGGGCCTTTGCATTGTGTTATGTTTCATCATCTCACTTTTTTCTTCATTCCCTTCCATTTCTCTTCATTTCATTGACACTATATTTTCACTATCCTTAAACATCACATACCAAGGAAAATATTAAGCTTGGAAAAAATAAGTGAACTTTGACTATTTAACACTTTTGACAAAGAATCAAACATTGCTATATTTTGAAGACTCTCACTTGCACTTATTTCTGGCACTAGCTAATCTCTAGAAAACATGCACCAAAGACAAAAAAAAGTCAAACATGAATCTTTTTTCAGATTCACGAAAACATAGCAAAATTTGCTCAAAAATTTTGTTTTTTTTAATCACAAAATATATAGATCATGAAGATCAAATGTTGAAAATTTCAAAAAAAATCATTGTGTTTTTCATTTCTTTGAAATTTAGTCAATGGTGCAATTTGTATGGTGGATAGCCGCATCCCTTATTTATCCCCTTCTCACATGCAACAACTTCCTTATCCACAAGTCTTCTTTCCTTTTTAAATGGCACATAATAGTATATCTTTAATTAATTTAATGATTTCTTTAATTAATTTAATTTAATAGTATATCTCTTTCTTTGGTAGATTATTAGATGTTATCGCTCCATCTCCCATGGTATCATTTTGGCTGAGTTCAGAGCTCATCCCTTTAGGTTGGGGGCTATTTTTGACCTGATATGGTTTCTCCACAGTCTTCGTTGCTTTGTAGACTCCACTAGTGGCCAGGATAGATACTCTTACCTTGCATACTACTCCTTAGTTGCACCTGCCACATCTGACACCTCTTTGTGAGCCCATTGTTGGTATGCCTAGACCACATCCCTTTTCAAATCTATTAGGATAAACATTGATCACTTACCCCCCTTTCGATTCTCATTAGATGCTCCTGCTCATCTTCTCCCTTCCAAAAAGGAGTTGAATGAGTAGGTCAGACTTGAAATCTATAGGTAGTACCTTGTTACGACTTGGACTAACCCACTTGGGGGGTTATGTCCAAGGATGGCTTTCTATGTTGAACACTTTCTGGACATGCAAGATGGGATTATTGCTCGACCTAGATATTTATCTTAGAGTTGGTGTCATGCTCTTTGGTTCATGTTAGGATCTGTCAGGGTTGGTCCCCACCATCTACGAACCCAAATAGACCACCACATTAATAGAGAGGACTGTATTTGTAGGCTATGCACATTGGCTGAGATCGAGACTAAGTTACACTTCATTTTCCATTGCCCTATTTATTACGAGCTCAGAGGGAGATTTTATTGTTTATTTAGAGAGTACAACTCATTGACCTCCTTCTTTAGCTATACAGATTAGAGATGTTTGCACTTTATCTTTAGGAGGCGATGAAGCTTCATGATCACACCCTATAGCTTCTATTCCCCCTAAAACAGGCCACAGAGCAACTCATTATGGACTTCTTCTTGCCCCTACCCTTTAGGCAGAGTGTGAAGTGGCCCTCAAATACCTCCACCACTATTCACTCCAGATTCGTGCGACCCCACAAGGCTTATCTTCATCTTCATCAACGTCAGCCCACCAATAGATCTCAAAGACGACTACATGATTTCCCTCACCTAGGTCTGTATCCTTCAATGTTGGACTTCTTCCAGCCTAGGAAGAACCCTTAGTCTGCATCTTGTATCAGGTTATCTTCTCTCTTTTGTTTGCTTTCTTGACCACTATTTGGTGGTCTACTGGTTCTTTTCTTCTTATTCTATAAGTTTTCAGTCCCACAGACCCTTGTTGGTCTCCCATTGGACATTAATAAACGTATCTTGTTTTATCTTTGGCCTTTGTGTACTAGGAAAGAATTCTCTCCTTTTTAATACTATATCTTTAGATAGGCTTAGTTTGGAAGTATACAATGTGGTGATCTCTTCTAGACCACCTCCTCCATTAAATCAAGGAAGGAATGTGTGGGCAGTTGCCAATTCGATAAAGGCTCACTTTTTTTATTAGATTGGCTTCAAACATATGATGATTCAACTCTATAAATTGGATTGGAATTTCTTCACAATAGAAAAGTAAATGACAAAAGCAATGAAATTATTTTGTGTTGGTGATAATAACAATAACAAAATAGAAATGGAAATGGAAATAGCTCAGCCTGATAATCCATGCAATTTTGTTATTATTATTCAATTAATAAATTTTCAAAATGGTCATTTCAAGCACATATATTCAGTTGTTTAGTCAAGGGTAAAAATATTCCAGTGCATAGAATCCTAAAACTTTGTTGAGGTAAGAAAACAAAAAAGGAAACAAGAAATAAAAAAAAATCTCAGAAATGAAAAGGGTGATCCTTATTTTTAAAAAAATTGATTGTCAATTATATATTTTTAATTGAAATTTAAACTACAATAAATTTAAAATTATAGTTGTTAAAAATATTTTGTAAAAGTCATAAATTTAGAATAAATTTCTAAGTCACAAGTTTCTAAATTCATAATTTCATATACTTTAATCTATCTTTAAAACATTCTAAATTGTTATACATAATATTAAAAATATATAAAATAAAAAATATTTATATTAGAAAATAAATTATTTATCATGCATACATATATTTACCTTATTAAATAATATATTGTACTTCAATTTGAGAGGTTATCAAGACAAAAAGTCTACAACACAATGGTAAATTGAAAGGATTATGGTTATCTTTTACTTGTACTATTTTTTTTTATATATGTAGTAGAAATAAGGGGTGGCCATCACTTCTAAATTGATTATTATATGTTAAGCTTGAGTGGAGTTGAACTCAAGACCTCCCACATTAGAGGCTCACAAGCTACCATTGTGGTGTAGGCTCTTGCCTAAGTTATTGTCCATAATTGCTTTATATGGTAATTCACAAGTAATTATTAACACATTATTGTATTTTCTGTAGCAATATACTATTGCAATCACTTGCTCTTAATTCATGATTTAATTTTTTTTCAACCAATCAAATGGAATTTTTTTTTTTTTTAATTTTACATTTTCCATCTTACTAATGTTTAAATGTGAAATTTTTAAGTTCTAAAATCATTAAAAGTATTTTACATTAATTTGATTGGTTCATATATATGGAGTCTTATAGGAGCAGATTTCAAGGAAGCGCTACTCATATTGTACAAAATATTAAAATCTAGTTCTTCATCATTATGAGGGTTACCTACTAATTTTATCCACCTTAACATTGTATAAAAGACCTACCAACTATAGACTTTTATTCCAATCTGTTCGAAGCATAATGATTTAACAGTGGAACTATTTGACAAGTTGCCTACTATTATTTGTAATTCAAGGTTTTTAATTGACATTTTGAATTTAAGGTTACAAGGTGTTAAAATTTCAATGTTATGATTTCATAGGATAGTAATGGTGACAAATCCAAATCTTCCAATTTTTTTGATTGGATTGTTTCAACTCAATATTTAAGTAGTATTTTTTAATGTGAAAATTGATAAATAATTTAATTTTTATTAATATTACTTATAAATTCTTTTCATTTTTAGTTCATTTATCTTTATGTAGGTTGAATCTATAAGTAAAAAAGTTGATTCTATAAAAAAAATTCGTTACTTGCTTTAAATTTTTAAATTTTTTTTCAACAAGACTATTTTAAATTGACAATAGCAATTTGACCAAGATAGGACATGTTATGCCAAGTAAACTACTATATCTTTGTATATCAAAACTACAAGTTTTTGACAAGTGTAGTAGATATCAAGAAAACTATAATCCTTAAATACTTGTCTCTACACGATTTACTTCTATGTGAAGTTTTCAAACCTACACCTTGAAATCTCATTATTTGAATCCAATTCAATTTGAACATAGTTATTACCATACTCAAAATTTTAGAGTAACTCAATTTATACTTTTAACTTGATACTT